>CM052706.1:37411190-37468336 GCA_028551405.1 Uromys caudimaculatus | reverse complement strand
GGGGACACGGGGTTTCTAAAGAAAAGGGGGATCATCGGAAATGTAAATAAAATATCAAAAAATAAATAAATAAATAAATAAATAAATAAATTAAAAAAAAAAAAAAAAAAAAACTCAAGTGGCAGCACATGTTGGCGAGGATGTGGAGCAAGGGGAACAGTTCCATTGCTGGTGGGAGTGCAAACTTGTAAAACTACTTTGGAAATCAATTTGGTGGTTTCTCAGGCAAGACTTCCAGAGGAGGGAAGTGGATATCAATCTACCACAAAACCTTCAACCAAAATCAGTCTTGCTTAGATAATGTGCAGGAATAACGATGGAGCAGAGACTTGGCCAACAGTCATCTAATGACTGCCCCAACTTAAGACCCATCCTATGTGAGAGGGCTAACCCCTAACATAATGATACTCTGCTATGCTTGCAGATAGGAACCTGGGACTACTGTCTCCTGAGAGGCTTCATTCAGCAGCAGATGGAGGCAGAGGGGATTCCCATACTCAAACATCACAAGGAGCCCAGGGAGTCTTATGGAAGAGTGGAAGATAGAAATGACCAAGTCTGAAGGGTCAAACACACCACAAGAAGACCCAAAGAGTCAACTAACCTGGATCATGGCCTAGGTCACCAACCAAGAAGCATGTAGGAGCTAGACCTAACCCCCAACACATTTGTAGCAAATGTGGGGCTTACTCTTCATGTGGTTACCCTAACAAGTGGAACAGGACTGTCTTGGTCTCTGTTTCCTGCCATTGGATCCCTTTACCCCACACTTGGACTTCCTGGTTGGGCCACAGTGGAAGAGGATGTACCTAGACCTGCTAAGACTAGATGTTCCAGGGTGAGATGATCAAAAGGAACTCCTCTTCTCTGAGGGAAGGGGAGGGAGTAATGGGGGAGGGATTTGAGGGGTTGGACTGGGAGGAGAGGAGGGAGTGGGGCTGTAATTAGGATATAAAGAGACAAAAATTTAAAAACAAAAACCAAAAAACTTCTCTCATACAATACATCCTCCACTCTTCCCAGCTGCCCTCCTCCCCTTTCCTGCAGATCGACTCTTCTTCTGGTCTGACATCAAAAACAGCAGGCCTCCAAGGTACGAAAACAAACAGGACAAAACAAAACACAACAAGACAAGGCAAAATCCCTCCCACCGAAGCTGGACAAGACAACCCAAGAATTGGGTCAAGAATCCCAAGAGCAGGCAAAAGAGTCAGAGACACCCCTGCTCCCACCTTTGGGAGTCCCACAAAACCACCAAGCTAACAGCCACAACATATATACAAAGGACCTGGTGCAGACCTATGCAAGCCCTGTGTTTGGTTCTTCAGTCATTGTGAGCCTGTATGCACCATGCTCACCATGTTTAATTGATTCAGTGATCCTGTGTTCTCCTGGTGTCCTCCATCCCCACTAATTCTTACAGACTTCCTGCCCTTCTTCTATGGGATTCACAGAGATCCCAGGGGAGACCCAGGGGAGACTTCCTCTCTCTCTCTCTCTCTCTCTCTCTCTCTCTCTCTCTCTCTCTCTCTCTCTCTCTCTCTCTCTCTGTTCCACCTCCACATTTGCCTTGGATCAGGGCATCTGCACCTCTCTAATGATGACTGGACAAGGTATTGATCTATGAGCATAGCAGAGTATCATTATTGTTTAGTTTTTGTTTTCGCTTTGTTTTAGACCAGTGATGTTTGGTTCTACCCTAGCTCTCTGGCCCATCCAATCTCCTGGTTCATGGCCATCCACACAGCTTTGGGACAGGGGTTCATTCTCGTGCATGGGCCTCAAGAAAAATCAGACTTTGGTTGGCTACTCCAAGTTTGGCGCCAGCATTGCCCCAGCATATCTTGAAG
Organism: Uromys caudimaculatus; assembly: GCA_028551405.1. Lineage (NCBI taxonomy): Eukaryota > Metazoa > Chordata > Mammalia > Rodentia > Muridae > Uromys > Uromys caudimaculatus. The sequence goes on along the minus strand of CM052706.1, from coordinate 37,466,486 downwards.
GTAGGACAGATTGTTGATCAAAGTTTTGTGGCTGGGTTGGTGTTCATGTTACTCTTATGCTTACCCCCTCTCCACTGTCTGTGCGAGAGACCCTCTGTCCTAGCTTCAGTCTGGGTTGGTTGTACATCACCATGGGATCCCCTTGGTCAATATTTCAACTGAATCCAAACCAATGCCTCCTTGCTTGGCTACAAGAGAGCCAGGGGAGACTCTGTCTGCCATTACTAGGTAGGTATCCTCACAAGAATCACCTTCATAGATTCCAGGAAGATTCCACTGCAAAAATATGAAATGTTTCAGATTTTGCATGTCATTCTTTGGCAAGGGCCATGCGAATCTCTGTGTCATTCAAATTTTAGTATATGTGTTGCCAAAGCAAGCACAACTTTTTAAATTCTCATGTGTGGGAAATCATGTGGTACTTGTATTTGGATGTTTGGCTTTTTAAAAAACAATAACAGAATGATATTTAGTTCCGTCCAAAGTATATGGATTCTTCAAATAAGGAGCTGGAGTGATGTTCTTCACTGCACGAATGACTAGGAAATAAAATGTTCTGAAACTTTGTTAACTTTCTTAATTTCTGTGAATTGACAAGTCTTATCTTTAAGATTAGTTAAGGAAATCCACGTGACAGCAGTTCTGACACGTGAGAACATACATTGGGGATGCACTGTATAGCAACTGCTTTGGACATAAAATTTATGTTGGTGCCATGCTCATTCCTCCTCCACTATCACTTCTTATGATAGGGGAAGCAATAGAAAGAAAATGGCAGTAAATAGCTTAAAATGCGCGTCAAGCTTGTGAATCAGTAATACAAAAATGTAGAGCCACCAGGCAACTGCTTTCCATCATTTTGTGGTGCTTTGGTGATCCTCCCTGTTTTCTCTACCCTGAGCAAGGGTATAATGGGCCACATCCTCAATAGATCCATATTAGATCCCATGTTAGATATGAATACTGAGCATGGAACATGGTTTAAATGTACTTTGCACATAAAATAAATGAACTGCCTTATACTTGTAAAAAATAATGTTTGATCTTGAAAATATCTATAAATATTGCTTGACTCATGGTAGAGATTGAGGCAATCTCTTCTGCTTTCATAATCATGCTGTTGCTTTGTGCATGAATCAGAAGCTCTTTATGCAGATCCACTTATTGTGATAGATTATAAGTGAAATGGTTTAATTAAAAGTCTCTAGCATTTATTGTTATCAGACTGTCGAATTTCTGTAGCAGCAGGAAATTGGAGCAAGATAAAATTTTAATGAAATGGACATTTGAAGATTACAATTATAATATATCTTATAGTATATGATTAAATCATTAAATTATCTTTACATAATAAAGCAAGATAAATACAAGGTCTGGGACTTTAAAATGATAACTAAGAAGGCAAATGTGCTTGCCTTTTACTAAGACCATATTGTAAAACAAATAAATATGTCTAGTAATGTCTATATAGTGCCAACCATTAGAGAACTAATTGATTTGTCTGCAAAATAGAGAGAGAGATGCCAAGAGTGTGATTATCCCTGATGTAGATTCTAAGATACTGGAATATTTGATGTTCAGAGAAGGTCTCAAGACTGTTGTCTGATGTCTTAAGACAAGATCTCATTCCAAGCCTACTCAACTTACTATGTAGGTCAGTGTAGCATCAGACATGTGTTGATCCTTCTGTGTCCTCCTCCTCAACAGAGATTATAGGTCTGAGCAACTTTGAAAGCTCCAGGGTTTTGTTTGTTTGTTTGTTGATTTTGTTGTTGTTGTTGTTGTTTTACATATTTTGATACTGATACCATGTGGTAGATTCTGTGTCCACTCCATTCCAACTGTCTCCTCTCCAATTAATGTCATATAGTGTTCTTCTCAGTGGTCTGATTGTCTGGAAAACATCTGGACTTAAAAAGAGTCGCAGGCTGAAGTTTCAACATAGGCTCATACCACAGCACAGGTTCTATTTCCAAATAAAACACTGGTATGCTGATCATCCAGAAGATGTGTTTCAAGGTACATAAGCTTTATTTGCTACATAAAAAATATTCTGGAAGAAAGCAAGTTAAAGAAGTTAAAAGTAGTGTTTCATCTTAAACACATCATTTAAAAACTGTGTCCATCTAGGTTTTAAGAGGACTGAGTCAGCAAGAGTCAGGCAGACTCCATGACAGACTACAAACTGACAGATTGGAATATTAGGACTAGGTTTCTCTTTCCCAGAAATGAGAACCCAGATCCAGGAAACTGTGATCAGCCAACCACAGACAAGAGCAACTAATTCGAGGATACCATGTCATCTGGCCTGAAGTAAGAACAGGTAACTAAAATGAGTAAAGAAACTGTGGGAAGTCTCCAGAGCCTAATCAATTGTAGGATCAATCAGAACCCTAGGGATAGAGCTAACCAATCAAGGTTAGAGGGTACACACCCCTTCCTGGAATTTTCCTAACAATAAAAGTTGGGCCTTGGAGTCTACCAGGGGTCTCTATTCCCAAAATGGGGAGACCCCTGCATGCAGGAAATTCAGCTGAATTATCACTCTTTGCTTTTACATACTATTTTAATCTGGGTGATTCTTGAACCCTAACAGTTTACTGACAACTTAATAAACAATTTGAGTGGGAAGCATTAGCTAAGATATGAATGCTGATTCATATTGACTGTTTTCAGCATCATAGTATTTTTTATGTTGCTCTCCATTCCATTGAGTTTCCTTTCCTGATGTCTGTGGATAAGAAATGTGTTCTGTATGGTCATGTTAATGAAGAATCACTCCTGTGTAAACAAATATACATGCCAAAGTTCCTTTGAACAATGCCTTATTCCAAAGAGGATATTTATACCCCATTTGATATTAGGAAGCCTGGGTGAAGTAAAACATTAGATGTGCTCTAATAATAACCCAAAGAATGTATTCTTCACTGTGGCCTTAACTATGTTCTTGTCCTACATTTTAAATCTTGTAATCTCCTACCGTATCTAGTAACTTTTAAACTTTATTCAAAATTGCCATTAATATTTTACTTACTTTTCATATTGCCAACTCTCAATGTTTCTATTAATTCCAGTAATATTGGAATTAATACTGACTGTCAATCTATTAGACAATATGAAAGGTTCATTATGGATACAAAGAATCTCTTGTATTTAAATGGTGTTGGTGTGAAGAAGCTACACAAGTAAACCAATTATAAGATACAATTATCTGGAAAAATGATGCTTCTAGAAGATGTAGGTTACTCTACAAAAATCCTAGGTTTCAAGTATAAAAGATTTCCGTGTGAGTTTTTTGTTAGACCCCAAAACAATACAAGCTCTTACCATTCTACTTGGTCTTCCACAAAAACTAGATAATAAACCACTATCACTGAAGATACCACAGGTGTTAGTTGAAAGATATAGAGCAGTCAATATGTAACTGAGCTGAAAGCTTCCTTCCTTCTATTACAGCTGACATAGTAATAGAACATGCAATGCAGGCCATCAAGGGGAGAAAATACATACATGACTTTCACTCACCTGTGAACCCTACGAACTGTAATACCAACTACTCCAAAATGTGTGTCCTCTAGTGCAATAGGGACGTCGCCATTATGAAGGTAACCCACTGTTCTCTGGTTGAATTTGAGGTCCACTTTGTAGGAGCTTCCATGCCTGACACTGTAAACTCAATCAAATACATATGGCTGTAGAAATCATAAGTCCTGGAGGCAGGCTTATTACTCTTGTTTAGCTAAAATGACTGGCTTTTAAGCATCTGTGTTTATACCCATAGCCAAATGCCACACACACTAAGCCTTAATCAGAGAAGCTTCTCTGTAAAGTGAACAGTGGTGATTATTAAGACTCATGGATGTTCAAGCTGCTGAAAATAAATGATGGTGGGATACTCAACCCTAAAAAGACGTGTGTGTGTGTGTGTGTGTGTGTGTGTGTGTGTGTGTGTGCTATAAAGCTCAGAAAGAATGTTATGAGTGTTCTAAATAATATTCAATGCCTGTTATTCACAATGACTAAAACAATTTGTTGACATGCATTATTTAAATTTAAGTCATATTATTGTAATAATATCAGTGATAAATTCCTAAGCTATTTCAAATTTAAAAGACTGCCTGATTGTCTATTTACTATCAAATCTGTGTATATTGCCTAAAGCAAATCACTACTTTAACATTAGAACTATATAATATATGGAATACATCAGTCTATGTAGGCATCCATAACAAAATACTGTAGGCTGGATAGATTAAATAACATGAATGTATCAGCTTACCCAATCACCTTAGATCCTGGAAATTACAGTTTCAGTTTAAGGTAAGGAGTCTATTTCTGGCTATCAGAGGGGTACTTTCTTAGTATAGACCTCTTGCTGTCTTTTTGCTTAGTATGGAGAAAGAGAGAGAGACAGAGAGACAGAGAGAGAGAAGAGAGAGACAGAGACAGAGAGAGAGAGAGAGAGAGAGAGAGAGAGAGAGAGAGAGAGAGAGAGAGCTTTACTTATTAAGATACCCATTCTTTCTTTAAGGGAGCATTGAATGTGCCCCCCTATCAGTCCTGCTAAATGCAGTTAGAGAATTGACATATTAACTTGGAGGAGATAAAGTTCCTTCGATGGCAAATCAGCTAATGTTATTCTATTATTCTAACTATTATTTCATGCCAGGAAACAAAACAAAACAAAAAACTTCCTTCATGAAAACTATTTTACAAACTTAGCTAATTTGATAAACTTCAATAACATAACTTTTATTAACTTTGTAAAATAAAGACTCGATAAGCAATTAAAATAAAGACTCAATAGCAATTTCTAATAACAATCTATCAAGCAATTAATATGCATGAAAAGGTTCTTGCTTCACATAAAGTAGGGTGATTAGTTTTGAGTGATGTGAGTTTGGTGTCTAGCATCTGCTAAAATAATTAGTAATGAATAAAAATTCACACTCCATTTGTGGAGATTATTTTCTGAGGAGTAATCATTTTTCTAAAATGTTATATGATTATTCTTACAATATAGATTGATAGAGAAATACTGTGTAAGACTAAAATTTTTCATAATATTTCATAATGTATAAAATTTTCCTAAAAATTTCAAAATGCAGTCATACTTTAGCATTAAATCTGAAAACATGAAATAGGTATTTTATAATTTTAATAATTGGTAAATTTGTTGCAGAAATATCTAATAAACCAAAAATAAAATTTGTAGTACTTTTTAGAAGTTATCAAAGAAAGCACAGAAAAAGATAAATATGAAAAAACTCAATATAACATAAGTGAGTAATTTTTACAGATGCATATAGATAGTTGAGATACAACTATCTTTTCTAAACACATTTTTAAGAGAGAGAGAGGAAGGAAGAAAAAAAGAAGCTATTCTAACAAGATTTGGAAAAAAGATCAAGACTGTCAACATTCCAACATGAAATGAGAGGCTCATGAACCCCAAGAACTAATTGAGAAGTTTTTAACAATGAATGAGTTCTGATGAGGAAGAGTTAATTTTCTTTAAAGATTTGGTCTCTCATAGGTCACCCATACTCCATTTGAAAGCACTATACCCTTGAGTATAGGGAGAACACAAATAAAAATCCCTGTTATAAAAATGATATAAAATAATAAAAACAAGACACAAAGACTGAAGAGAATCTTTATATGTCCAAGGAGTATCTGGGAGGAATTAAGGGGCTAAGCAGGCAATTAATATGATCAAACTATATAGTATATATGTATGTGTGCATGTATGTATGTATATATATATATATATATACATATATATATGAAGTTCTCAGAGTTAATAAAATACCATTGAAAATTTTCTTAATATATTTCTAATTAAGTAACTAATAACATTCTGATATTACTTAATATTTATTTAAGATATTACTGTGCTATTTTGCTTTTGCTTATAGATCAACAGTTTTAGTGACTTCATCAGGCACAAAGTTTAGTCACAGACCAAAACAAATTTTTAACAATTATTTATTTTATTATGTGGGTTCATGCTTTTAGAGATTGTACATGGTCTTAGAGCCTAATTATTGAAGATTGTGGGCTACTAAAATTTAGATTCTATAAGAGATTACTGAGACCACCCAAATAAACTATCACATTTATATCTACAATGTATGGTATAGTCAAAATTGCAAATATATATTTTATCTGCTTTGACAATGTTGGCTAGAAAACCCAATGTAACTCATTAGGGGATACTGAGATCTAACACAAATGCAATCGGATCACAGCAGGCCATATAGCTATACTGGATTTGCAGGTGTTATGAACACACATTTTAAAAATCCTTATTATAAGAAAATGATTCAACCTATATTTTGGGCTCTAGAATTACAGTTTCATTAAATAAAAGAACAAGCTAGAACTTTCTGATTAGATCATTTCAATTTGAGCAACAAATTAGTATAATAAGTGACATCAAGCTGATGACTACATAGAGCCTTCACCCCTGCATGCTAGCACCTTTGGTACAGGAGTGTACTCTGAAGTCTAACAAATGATAAATGTAAACACCAGGCAGCCACAAAACGTTTGATTTACAATGGTAGCCAACATGCAAAAATGCTAGGACAACAGTGGAACAAAGCTTATCAGGGCAACCAACCAATCACTGGTTTGAGTTAAGCCTCTATGAGATGGAACCTATAACTAACAATGCCTGGGTGACCAAGAACTCAAGACTATGAGATAGTCCAGGGACCTAGGGGAAAACCAAATACTACTGTTCTAAAAGAGAAAAAAATAGCAATAAAATGACTCCTAATGACATTCTACTGTACTCTTAGATGTGTTCCTTCCTCAGTTATCATTGGAGAAGCTTCCTTCTATAGCAGATGGGAACAAATACAGAGACCCTCAACCAGACACTGTGTAGAGCATGAGAGACTTTGGAACCCTGTGCCCTTAATGGGATGTCTCCATCAAATCCCTCCTCTCAGTTCTCAGAGAAACTGTTTTAAAAAGCAACAGAAAGAATGTAATAGCCAGAAGAGATGTAGGATACCGAGAAAACAAGGCCCTCTAAATCAATAGGAGTGATGCATATATGAACTCACAGAGACTGAGGCAGCACGCACAGGGCCTGCATGGATCTGTACAAGATATGTCTTAGTGCTGAAAGAAGTGGAAGCATGGATCCATCTCTAACCTAGAAGCTATTTCCAATTGATAGCCACTTGCAGATGGAAATTTAATTTTTTTTTAATGGAGTCTTTCTGGGGGGACTACTTTTAAGGTTAGGCTGCGTGCCCAACAGAGAATGAACTCAACAGCATCTTTAAAGGTTCCTTACCAACCCAGCCACAAAATTTCAACCCAAAATTTATCCTGTCTACAAATAATGGGGAAGCAGAGACTGAGGGAATGGTCAATAAATAACCAGCTCAACTTGAGACCCAGCCCATGGGCAAGCACCAATCCCTGACACTATTAATGATACTCTGTTATGTTTGCAGATAGGAGCATATTGTCCTCTGAGCAGCTCCACCCAGCAGTTAACTCAAACAGATACAGATACCCTTATGGAAAAATAGGAGGAAGGATTGTGGATCCCAAAGGGGATAGGAATTCCACAGGAAAACCAACAGTCAACTAATCTGGACCCTTTGGACTCTCAGAATCTGAACCACCAACCAAAAAACAAACATGTGCTGGACCTAGGCCTTCCTGCATATATGTAGCAGATGTGCAGCTTGACCAACATGTGGGTCCTGAACAACCTGGGGCTATCCCAAAGCTGTTGCCTATATGTAGGATATGTTCTTGAGCTGTGCTGCTTTGTCTGGCCTCAGTGGAAGAGGAAGTGCCTAGCCTCACAGACACTTGAAGAGCCAGGGTCAGGGGGGATACCTATGGGGGCATGTGGGGGCCCTCACCTGCCCAGAGGAGAAGGGGAGTGGAATGAGGGAAGTATTGTGAGAGGGGTGACCAGGAGGGGACAGTGAATAGGATGTAAAGTAAACACATTTTAAAAAATTAAATTAAATTAAATTTTAAAAAAGTATCCTAGCCTCAAAATGTAATGTCAGGACATTTTCATTTAAAAAAAAAACTTACTTTTAATTTTTATTTTATTTATATATTTTTCTCCTTTCTTTTTACCCTACAGGTCCTCTGTGTATGTATCATGGCTTCCAGTTTAGTGTTTTTATGGAATTTTTGAGTCTGAAAATGAAAGTGTCTCTGTTTCTTGTGCCTTTTCTTGGGCTCTTTTCCTTCTGTTTGTTTTGTCCTATTATGATGTGTTAGTTTTTATTTTATCTTATTATATTATATTTTATTATTATCCCTTAGAAGTCTGTTTGTTTACTAATGAAAGAAAAGGGTTGGATCTTGATGGTAGAGGAGGTTAGAAGGGACTGGGAAGAGTAGATAGAGGGGAAATGGTAATCAGAATATCTTATGTAAGAGAAAATAACTATTTTCAGGAAAAGAAAAATGGTATAATATGATATTTTATATTCAACTAAATCTACAACATCCAGGGTATATGTAGTACTTACAGTACATGTAAATTCATGAGCAATGTTTTAAATACACAAGAGTTACAGAACATACCACTAACACTTCACAATAACTTAGGGTGTGAATAGGTTATGTTAGCCGACAAATACACTTTTCTAGGCTTTGTGAGGAATAGCAGTTGTATTCTGTCAATGACTATTATTTAGTGGATAAATAAAGTGATATCATCAATTATCAAACAAATAAGATGTGTATTATTAAAAGAGACACCAAATTATTGATCATAACAAATCCTAAAAAAGAAAGATTGTTCATGAAGGAAACAACACATGATGTTAAAGTTAAAATTAAAGTTCCTGAGCACAATTTACTGGACATGGTAAAGTGAAATTTTTCTAGAAGAAATATATACTCACTATTTCTTTTTAGATTGGAAAGCTACCTTCTAGGCATTGTGGAATTGCAGCACTTTCTCTGCACAGGTATGATACAAGAAGACCTAGCTGTGGAGCCTGAAAACTTGAGTCTGTGACACATATGTGTCTTATAATCCACCCACGGACTCACATACTGCCACCCAGGAAACTACCCTTTTGCTGCCAAATATCATGCTCCTAACGTGCAAACAATCTCTGACCGTCACGTTTCTGTCTCTAAACCATCCTCTCATTTCTCATCTTATCCCAAGTCAGTTTCAATTTCCTATGTGTCTCATGCTTATCCAATGTTCTCTACACTTTCTTGCATTTTCTTCTCACTGACAACTTCTAGATTTCTACTCTCAGTGTTCTGTCTGTTATCCTTTTACCTCTCATAGTACAGGTGTCTTTTGATTTTATGGAGAGTGATTTTTTTAATCTTTTAAATTCACTAAATTGTGGGTTAAGTGATCTGTGACCCTACTATATTTGTTTTCTAATACTTGTTTACACACACGCGCGCACACACACACACACACGTCTCCACTTAGAAGGTAAATATTAACCTACAGACCATTTGCCTTAATTTCCTATTCTTTGGCCAACATTCTACCTCACAGATCCATTTCCATATTCTCAGCTGATTCTTGTAGCTAGTTTTTGTCATCATAATCCCATTTTGATCACTATATCAATAATTTCTAAGATTTATTCACTGCCTCTGACACATATATCAGTTCTAACTGAATTCAGAAACTAGTCACAATATACTCATTTATAAAGTTGGATATCTCTACAAGAATGGTCAAACCAGCATCTTCAGCCTGGTGAAGTCTTCCAGAATCTGATCATCATCCCAATAAATTGGAAGATCTACAGAAATTTGCCATGTTAGAGTTAGAAATGCACAGTCAAGTAGCTCAAAGAGACTTTTAGAAGCTGTGTAAACAACAGATAAAACATAGCCTTTGGGTGCTTTAAGAAATTATACAAAAGGAGGATTTAGTTGATCAAAGGCAATACATTAACTTGGAAGATAATCAATCAAAGATTTCTTAGAACTGCAAATGCCAAGATCCAAGTCTGTGGCTTTGAGGCTCATTGTGGTTATTAGAAAAGATACAGCAAATGTATTCGCCAAGTTTCATGGGATGCAGCAACTGAATCTCTTGGCACTTAATAGATCTCTATAAATATATGGAGTAATCTCTACAGCTGAAGAAACAAGCTTCTAAGGATTATGTGTGGTGCAACAGTGAAAAACTTTGCCTGTAGAGACAATACCATTATTTACTTGTACTGTTTCTACCTTCCCAAGTACTAGAACTTCTTGAAGTGTCATGGAGTAGAGGAGACATTGTTTTTAAAATCTTATTATGTGACACTCTTCTTGGAAGACATGAACAAACATCTATTCACCTCAAATAGGGAACTGATGACAGACCAAGTTAGGGATACCACCAAGATCTATTCAATGTCTTGGTGAACAGTAATTTTTATTTGGACTACTTAAAGGAAGGACTAAGGATGAGGGGTCACTTACTGACTCAACACAAGACAGCTGTAATCACCCAATCTTACCCAAACATGGAGGTCAAGTCACAAAATCTAGAAACCCAGACCACATTGCACAGGAAGCTCAACAGATTAATAGGTGTCTGTTCCAGGTGGCTCTGTTGATCTGAGCCTCTCGCAGGTAGCTCAGATGGTCTCTGCTTCTTCCAGGCAGCTTGACCAATCTGACCCTCTTGTAGGCAGCTCAGCTTATCTGAGAGTCTTCCAGGTAGCTTGAATTGTTCTCAGGACTCCTAAAGAGCTTCTCTGTGTGATAGAATGTGGCATCTCCCCTTAGAACATCCTGTTGTTTCCCCTACTTGTAAACGTTGTATGTCTTAATTAGAGAATTCCAAGGTGAAAAGTTTCAAAATAGAAAAAAAATCTGCACAACAAAACCCAGAAGGAGTTTATCTTTGAGATATTATAGATCTGATCCATGAGTCTTCAGATTTGAGAAACCACAAAGTAATAATTTCCATAAAAGATCAGCTGAGGAGGAGGGTGGACCCATAGGAGGACCAGCAGTCTCAACTAACCTGAACCCCCAAGATCTCTCAGACACTGAGCCACCAACCAGGCAGCATATACCAGCTGATATGAGGCCCCCAACACATACAGCAGAGGACTGCCAGGGCTGGCCTCAGTGAGAGGAGATGCACCTAACCTCAAGAGACTTGAGGCTCCAGGGAGTGGGGAGGTCTAGTGGCATGGGGGTGGACGTGGACATCCTCTTGGAGACGGGGGAGGAGGTAAGGAATGAGGAACAGTCAGAAGGTGGACCGGAAGGGGGATAACAACTGGACTGAAAAAAATGATTTAATAATAATAATAATAAAGTTCATCTGCTCAACTTAGATGTTTGAGAATTGGTAAGCTGTGTCTTCATATTCATTTTGTATTTGTGCCATGACTATTGGCTATAAGTCTCTATGACACCTGAAATGTGTTCTCTTTAGCTCTGGAAATCCTGACTGGTTATATCACTTAGATATAAACTCAACATTTCAAAACTCTGGTTCCTTTTGGCAAAAGCCCTTTCCTTTCCTCCCCTAGCTTCAGTGCCTGCCACCATCTTCAGCTGCGACCACTTTGACTGACACTTTATTCATCACATTGCCGTCTTTCTGCCACCAAATTTGTTGTTTCTTCCTCATCTAAGGACATTTAGATAGATAGATAGATAGATAGATAGATAGATAGATAGATAGATAGAGATTACATATAATGTTATGTATATATACAAATAGGAGTGTACACACACACACACACACACACACACACACACACACACACACACACACATATATATATATATATATATATATATATATATCACTAAAATAATGCAGCATAATCTTCACATCTCAACATGCTTAGTTCAATCACAACTACAGTAAATATTGCCATATAAAGTGGCACAATTTTCAGGGTCTATATGTGGATCTCTAAGCACCAAAGCTCAGCATGGTTATTCACAGGGTCTACCAAGGTACGCCCATATGTTACCAGCACAGTAGTGCATTGTCAGGGACCACTAAGAGGGTAGGTGAACAACAGTGCCATTGGCAATATGGCTTACCATACATATTGTAGTCATCCTGCAAGAAGTGTTCTGTCTTGGTGAAATATTTTTCTTCTTATGCATTGGATCCACCAGGCAAATTTTCTATGAACCTCTGTATTCCTTTCTTCTGCCCTTTGGAAACTCCTTTTGAATCTTCTGCCTCTTCCGGTCTACAAGTCCAAATTCCCCACATTCCTTTGGAATTCTCTGCCATTTCCCTCAAATACTGCTCTGATCTCCAAATTCTATGAATATATTAGTTTCTATAGCTACAACCTCATGATTTGGCATTTCTTATCATTTCTATTTTATTCTCTTCAAAAGTTTTCTGTTAGTTTATATTATAAAACCAAGTTAAATGCCATATCTCATTTTGGAGAAACTCAACAAATACAACATTATTTGTTGATTCAAATTTCTCAGGAAATATGCTAGAAAAACATGTAGATGTAAGAATCCATGATCATGAATCATTTTATTAAAGTATGCCATATTTCAACTAAAACTCTATAATAATAACATAATAGCAGAAAAAGTAATTAAATATTTAATGCCAGAATCTTAATTTTTAACAGGGTTGTTCAAGAAAACCAATTTGGACATGCATTTTTTAATGCCATCCTTTTCCATAGATGCAGTAACCATCACAGATGTTTAATACAGATTAAAATTGAACATTATTATATATAAGAATAAATTTATTATAGAAAGTGAGACAATTACCCCCACATGGCACCAAAGGCCTTAAGGTTTATGAAGCTGTTTTTCACAGAACTCTACAATAACTGCTTGGTGCTAACTTTAGAAATGCAGTTTATTTTTGGACCATGGAGAGTTTAGGTTAGATACTGAGCCATGAAATTTGATCTGAGGGTAATATACATAAAACTATGCTTTAGGACCTCCAGGGCCTGAGTTTCATTTGTTCAGGATACTTTTCCCATGAAATGACTTCATGTACAGCTAGAACCATATAGAAGCAATAATAAATTGCTGCAGAGTGAGGTTACTAAGCAAATATTGTTCAACTCCTTGAACTCCCAAATGAGGCATTTTTCTCTATGATAACCAAATGGCATCCAATTATAAATATAGATCTGGACTTTCATTATTTATTAGAAGAACTTACAAGTCATTTTAAGAAAAGACTTTATTTTAATATAAAATGAATCCTCAGTCCTTCTCCTCTGTAACTCTTAAAAATGATCACTGGTCCTGAACCTCACATTTTTATTCAAAAATATTAGTTTAATAATATTTAGTCCTTTCAAAATATAATAAAACTACTATGTGATTCTTATAAATAAAACAGTAACTACATGGCATATTTTCCTTCAAGTTAAATATTCTAGCTATTTAAATTGCTTTTTCTCTTATTATCTAGTAGATCTTTAAAGCACATTGTTGATTGTAACAACAATGAACAGAGTCTGTTGAAGATTTGGTTCTATAATGGGCTAATCCTAGAATTAGAGTACATGAACTGATGGAAAACACAAAATAAATAATAGTGGATATTGGGAGATGGCTCGGTGGTTAAGAGCACCGTCTGCTCTTCCAGAAGATCAAAGTTTACTTCTCATCACCCATATGTCAACTCACTAATATATGCAGCATTATATGTATATATACTTCAGTTTTGGGGACCTCTCCTCACCTCCACAGGCACCAGGCATGCAAGTGATGTAGAAGATTACATCCTGGCAAAATAACCATAACATTAAATAATAGGTGGGTGCCTAAAAGTACCGAAAATAAGAAGTTTCCGTAAGTGACCAGGACAAAAAAAAAAATGTTTTGAAATTCGAAGAGTCACAAAACATAGATGCAAAATACAATCTTAGGATATTAGCTCTCCACTGTATTGTCTGTATCATAAACTAAGATAAGGAACACTTCTCTTGCTGAAACTATATTTTAAAAGACCTAAAATTTGTATCCAGGATCTTTAAAAATACAAATGTAAAATGCTGTATACATATAATAAATCAAAGAATAGTCTATTAAAATGCATTAGCTAGGAAAGAAATTCTTGCTAAACAAAAATAATTAGAGCTCAACGAAATGAAAATATAACTACTCAGTACTTAAACGTGTTAATGTATACAACCTTAGAATCTTTCCAAAAATTTTCAAGTCAACTGAAAAAGGTAATTTTCATGTTTCTTTTCATAAAATACCTAATAAATTATATTTTGATGTTAACCTATAACCAACATCCTGTTGGAATATATCCAATTATAACTCAATTCTAGCATAATTCTTAAGCCAAATCTTAATTTCAAAAGAGAGTGGGGCTTAAAACATTCAACTAAACCATGTTGCTTGACTGTTCCCTTGTATACTAACCATACAACTCATAATGCCTGAGTATATATCACAGTCCCTACACAAACAAAAAGAGTAGAACACAAGTATTGAGATCTCTTAGCATGAATTTTGAAAAGCAAACAAATTTAGCCATTGACTTCTTGCTACAAATAAGTCAAAAATAAGTGTATCATTCTTACATAGCTAAAATAATAAAAGCAATATATTTTAATCATATCTGTGATTCTGTCCTCCCACTTTTTCCCCAGGACTCCCCATTACATCTCCCTCCCATGTCTTATTTTTATAATTTGTGATTAATTAATGAATTTTTAAGCAATTGAGTCTAATCAGTGCTGCCCTTGTGAACATGGCACCAGTCATCTACTGGTGCCTGGGGAACTTAACAGTGACCTCACTCCTGAAGAAAACAAACTCCCTCAGCTGTTGTCAACTGCCAATGGCTCCTCAGCTAGGAGTCCCATCTAGAACTATGAAAGGTAGCTATGGTGTAGAGCTTCTTGGTTGGTGCACAATTGATTTCTCTGTGACTTGTAACCAAAATAAGTGATGTATTATTCAACAATAGGGTCTTACTATCTAGTTATGGTGGGCAACAAGAGCAATAGCAATAGCCTGTAAAAGTATCTTTTATTTGCCTGATGTAATTGTTGTCCCAGAGGTTTATTGATGAATAAGCTCATCCTTTCTAGGTCTTTCTGAACTCTTGCTAGCTGATTCAACCTAGCTATTCTGGCTCAAACTCTTCTACAAGATGACAGATTCAATCTGGCTTCTCTCAGCTTCTCACTGAATTGTTTTTCTTGGCCTCAAACTAACTCTGGCAATTTGTCTTCAGGGTTCTTCTTATTCTCTGACTTCAACTGCCACTGATGACCTGCACTGAACTCATGAATGAACTCAACTTTACTGTACTGCACTCATTGCACTCACTCCCAACTGAGTCATTCTCTCTCCCTCTGCTGCTCTTAAATAGCTTCTCTTTCCTGGGCTGTAATCCTAAGACTAGGGTTGAGAGTTCTTTCAAGTCTTTCTCTGATTCGTCATTTTGTCTGTCCCTCAATTAGATGTCACTTTCAAACATGACTGTTTCTTTATACAAACTAATTTTACCTTAAATGTGTGTACTAAGGGTGTGTGTGTATTCCAGCCAGAGGGATTAATGCTGTGTGGTATCTGCATTCCAGGTGGATCACACAGACCTAGAAGTTCTTTGGATGTAATCAGAGCAGCCACGTTGCTGGATTAAAATTCCTTTACATCAGCCTGTACAGTTTTGAGCACTTTTGGGGGACTCTCTGACAATAACTCATAGGTACTGAGATTTTCATTTAAAAGCCCATGTCTTATTAAATGAAAAATATACCAGGTATATTCAAACTACTTTTAATTTTTCTTTTATTTTTGAAATTATAATATAAATGCACCAATGTCCCTTCCTTTTCCTAACTCTAAAACCTACAATATACTCACTTCTCTTAAAAGAACCCAGACCCAGACAGAAAAAGTTTGCATCCTATTTCTCTTTTGAGGATCCTAGCTCCAAATTTTCAGATGTATATATTCTAGACTCTAGGACCTAGACTAACTGCAGAAACCAGGAAAAAGGAAACAATTGACAGGGGACGAGGGAAGGAGAACACTAGAACAGAGACTAGCAGGGTACAAGTGAGCTGATCAGAGACGTGAGAAAAAGGGTAGAGGAGCTTTAATTAGGGGAGGGGGAATAAATGCAGAACAAGGAAAGATGAGGGTAAACTAACAGTAAGGATGTCTGAAAATGTTACAAGAAATCATACTATTAACTATCTACCTAAAATAAAACCCACAATCCACCTAAGTTTGTGTATAAATATAGTTTAAATGAAATTTTCTCATCTGGACTGACAATGCTCCCTCCAAAAGCAAAGACCATCTAACAAAACCCCCAATATCAGACCATGATAAACTCATTTAAAATGTTTTAAAGACCTTAAAAACTAGTTGAGTTTCACAAGGTTTCTTTCTACATCCTTAGTCTTATTTATCCCATCCCCCACCTTTCCTTTTCCCTAACCCAGCTTAAAGTTTCAGCTTCCAGTATTTATACCCACATCTTCAGATCACATACGTACTAGGCTATCTCTCTATTATAGTTTTAACCCAGATTGCAAGATCAAAGGTTTCTGAGAGAAAAAGAAAGCATATCAATATTTTAGAAGATAGAAGATTCTTAGAGTCTGGGAATCATCACACAAACCACTCAGACACCAGTCTCAGTCAAATAGGGATGTTTATTAAACACCTCATCTAAAGACTGATCTGTCGGGACTGCAGACCAGACTCAAGCTGGTTGTGATCTTAAGCTATTATTCTGTAGGACTTTTAAGCCTAAAATCCACAAACATCTGTGCCAAGTTATTCCACAAATCGAGATTTAGGGATAGGGATTTCCTTGGAAAATTGTACATTTATCCTGTTCCCATTGGTTGAGGTATTCAACTGTGTCAGAGGCCAGACTTGACTAACATTCATGCCTTAACTTGCCAAGTAGGATGTCAGTTACCCACATATGTGTCTCTTTCTGCCAACCAGAAATTCCCAGGGAGGTCTTGGAAATTAAACTTTACTCAATCCCTATTCAAAATAGAAATCTTAATCCAAATAGCTTCTTATATTGGTGCAGATGTTTCTTTATGTTGTAGTTCATTCCAGGGGCATCTGATAAAGGAAAAAAAATCATAAAATCTTATACATAGTTGTAGAAAGTGCTGCCTGGAGGTTGGTTCTGGTCCAAATTTATTGTGGCTAACTACACAAAACAGTACTAACTGACTTCTATTGTGATTTGTTTCAAGAACATCAAAACACAGAACATCCTAATAACAGCAGTAACAACATATGAGAAAGTTTCCTTAAGTCACAGCACAAAATGGCAGGCTAGTCAGGTAACAGTTACCTAGGCCTTAACATTTTGTTTAGTCTTAACAGAGACCCATAGAAAAGGGCAACTTAAATGCACCAAGAAACCAGAATTCTGAAACAGTAATGTAAGAGCTCAAGAAACAACAGCCTTTAAACATAGACACTTAAACACAGAGGATGAGGCAAAATACAATATTTTTACATAAGAATTAAAAGTAGCAACAAAATTACAAAAATGGTTTGAAAACAACCCTCTTAAAAAGAAAGAATACAGTATTTCATTCTCTGTGCATGTACCTAAGTTAGTATTTCTTTTTCTTTTTCTTTTTTGGCAAAAGATGCTAAGTATATTTTTGGAAGATTGATTAAGTATTATTCTTGTATCATAGAAATTATCCATTGATAGTTCAGTCTCTGGGAACAACCAAGGGTCCAGGTTAGTTGACTTCCTGAGACTAAACTACCAACCAAAGAACTGGGCTGGACTTAGCCATTCCCATCCCACCCTGGTCATGTATGTAGTAGATGTGCAGCTTGGGCTTCATGAAGGACTCCCAACAACTGGAGTGGGGAATGTCCCTGACTCTGTTGCCTGCCTGTGGATCCTGTTCCCCCACCTGGGCTGCCTTGTCCGGCCTCAGTGGGAGAATATGCCCTGTCTCCTCAGAGAGGAAGGGAAGAAGGAATTGGGGGATCATTGTGAGGAAGGTACTGAAAGGAGGGGGACTGATAGTGGGATATAAATTTAATAAATAAATTAATTAAAAAAGAAAGTATCCACTGAAGCTAATTTAAAACTCTTAGAGCTATATAAATATTATAAATATCATAATTTATAATTTTAGAGCATGTTTTATTATCTACCCTTCTAAATTCTAATAATTCCATGTTTAAAAACACCTTTAGATAAGTCTCTATATATAGACTTATCTAATATAGAAATTTCAGATCAATTGATTAATGTAGCATGTGTCATTTCTTAATCACTTCTTTTTAGTCAGCATGATTTCCTAAGGGTGATCCATGCCGCCACATACAGAAATATTGCAGTCATTTTTGCTGTCAAGTATATAGAGACCATATTTGCTTACCTATTATTTTAGGAGCATGAAGAACCTATTAATATATGAATCCACATGTAAATGTTTGGGTTACTTTCATAGACCTTTTGGCTGTGATGAACACTACTGTGAATAGTTGTGTGATTTTCTCATGTAGATGAATAATGCTTCATTGTTCAGGTGTGTAAGCAGGAGAAGAATTCTGAGACTTATAATAATATCTTGTTTATTCTTTTAAGGCCACTAGTCTCAACCATATTTCATTTATATGAGCAGTATATGAGATTTTTAATTTCTCCATATCTTCACTAATGTTTTTCATCTGTCTTTTTTATTGCAGATATCATAGTTGGTAAGAAGTGGAATTTTTAATGATTGCAAATTTCATTTGTGTGTGTGTGTGCGTGTACATGTATATGTTTGTGTGTGTGTGTGTGTGTGTGTGTTTGTGTGTTTTAGGTTGTATCAAGCATTTTCTACCTTTAAAGATTTCACCAATACAGAGGCATTAAACAATAGCCAATAAAATGAATATACAGAACTTTTTACTTTCCTCTTTCCAAAAATTCTGGGAGTTAAACACATGCAATTTAAGCAAGTGGAAAAAGTTCAACTGAAAGTATCTAAGAAGAAACATCAAGCACTCACCAGAAGTACACTCAACAATGTGTTCAAAATATGTGTCTCCTTCCCATACTCTCAGATTTTCCAAAAGGATTTATACTGTCCTATTTTACATATAAGATATCAAGCAGCTATTATCATATAATTTAAGATAACCTATAAAACGATAGCTATGCATAGTGGTGCCTATAATTACAGTGCCAGGGACTCAGACACTAGAAACCAGAAGTTCAAAGTCAAGCCTTGGATACATCATATCCTGGCCTAAAATAGAGAAGTGGAGGCTATAAATTAAAAAAACAGAAATTAGCCAGGCAGTGGTGGCGCATGTCTTTAATCCCAGCACTTGGGAGGCAGAGGCAGGTGCATTTCTGAGTTAGAGGCCAGCCTGGTCTACAGAGTGAGTTCCAGGACAGCCAGGGCTACACAGAGAAACCCTGTCTTGAAAAAACAAAAAAACAAAAAAAAACCCAAAACAAGAAATTAAACAATATAGGAAAGAGTCAATTTGAATTGATTAAAAAAAATCATAACTATTCAAGAAGAATAAAACTTTCAAAATAAAAAATGGTTAATTATACCTGCCATCAATATCCTCAGACTGACAAGATTCACTGGCCACCACAGGATGATATATAAAAGAACATTCAGAAAACAAAACATTTTTCCTCTCAACATAAATGAAAAGGCATAAATCACTCAGTTGATGGTTTAGAAGGAGTGAAGAACAAGTTTTAAATGATGCAAACTGTAGGAAAAAATGAGAAAATAGAAACTAGAAGAATAAACCAAGCAGATAGAGAAGATCCTCAGAAGACTTAAATGTACAAAAGGATGTGCCATTAATAAAATATAGGAAGCAGTATATCATCTAAGGCGTTTGAAAGTTCATACTGACACAAGTGCCCAGCTTGAAAGACTCAACAAGGAGCCAGTATGGAGGATAAACATACAGGTTTGGGGGCAATTTTTAAATAATAGAACATGTGTAATAAATTGTATGTGACATTCTCAAGTCTGATTACACAAAAGAAAACAAAATTTGCAATCCCAGCAGCAATGGAGGAGTGTTCCCTTTTCTCCATTTCCTCACCAGCATGTACTGTCACTTGAGTTTTTTGGACTTAGCCATTCTCATTGCTGTAAGGTGGAATCTCAGGATTATTTTGATCTGCATTTCCCTGATGACTAAGGACTCTGAACATTTCTTCAAGTGCTTCTTGGCCATTTGAGATTCCTGTTGAGAATTCTCTGTTTAGTTCTGTGCTTCGGTTTTTAATTGGGTTATTTGATTTTTTTTAGAGTCTAACTTCTTTAGTTCTTTAGATACTTTGGATATTAGCCCTCTAGCAGATGTAGAGTCAATGAAGATCTTTTCCAGTCTGTAGGCTGCTGCTTTGTCCTATCAACAGTGTCCTTTGCCTTACAGAAGCTTTTCAGTTTCAAGAGATCACATTTATCAATTTTTTATCTTAGAGCCTGAGCCATTGGTGTTCTGTTCAGGGAATTTTCCCCTGTGCCAATGAGTTCAAGGGTTTCCCCCACTTTCTCTTCTATTAGATTCAGTGTGTCTGGTTTCATGTTTAGGTCCTTGATCCACTTAGACTTGAGCTTTGTGCAGGGAGATCGGAATGGATAATTTACATTCTTCTACATGTTGACTGCCAGTTCAAACAGCACAATTTGTTGGAATTGGTTTCTTTTTCTACTGTATGGTTTGGGCTTCTTTGTCAAAGATCAAGTGTTCATAGGTGTGTGGCTTTATTTCTGGTTCTTCAATTCTATTCCATTGAATGACCTGTCTGTCTCTGAACCAATATCATGTGGTATATGTCACTATTTCTCTGTAGCACAGCTTGAGGTCAGGGATGGTGATTCCCCCAGAAGTTCTTTTCTTTTTCAGAATTTATTTGGCTGTCCTGCGTTTTTTTGTTTTTCCATATGAAGTTGACCCAAAAGGACATGCATGTTATATACTCACTGATAAGTGGATATTAGTCAAAAAGTACAGAATACTCATGATACAACCCACAAACCATAAGAAGTTAAGCAAGAAGGGAGGCACAAGTGAGGATGCTTCAATCCCACTTAGAAGGGGGAACGAAATAATCATGGGAGGTAGAAGAAGGGAGAGACCTGACTAGGAGGGGGCCTAGAAAACGGGGGAGGAGGAGAGAAGCCCAAAGGGCCAGGAGAATGAATGGAAATATGCAGCTATCAGTGGTGGGGTGTGAGGGAACCTTTACAAAGTTCCAGAGACCTGGGATATGAGAGACTCCCAGGACTCAGTGTGGGTGACCTCAGCCAAAATGCCCAACCTGAAGAGCCCTAGACAGGGCACCCAGTTGAGGGATCGGGATAGCAACCCACCTTCAAATTTTTTACACAGAATTTTTCCTGTCTAAAAGAAATTCAGAGACAAAATTGGAGCAGAGACTGAAGGAATGGCCGACCAGTGATCTGTCCAACTTCATATCCATCCCACGGGTGGGCACCAAACCTTGAAACTATTACTGATGCTGTGTTGTGCTTGCAGACAGGAGCCTAGCATGACTGTCCTTTGAGAAGCCCTACCAGCAGCTGACTGAGTGGATGCAGATACTTACAGACAACCATTGGACTGAGGTTGGAGACCACTATGGAAGAGTTAGGGGAAGCACTGAAGGAACTAAAGGATATGGCAACTAAATGTACCCTGCGGAGTTCCCACAGATTAAGTCACCAACCAACAAGCATACATGGGCTGAGCCAAGGCTCCTGGCACATATATAGCAGAGGACTGACTGCCTTCTCTGGCCCCAGTGGGAGAGGATGTGCCAAATCCTATAGAGACTTTATGCCCCACAGAAGGGAGATTCCTGGGAAGGGAGCACCCTCTCAGAGGCAAATGGGAGGAGAAATGGGGTGAAGAACCCTAGAACAGGGGACTGGGAAGGGGGGCAACACCTGACATGTAAATAAATAAAATAATTAATTAAAAAATAATAATAAAAGAAAGAAAACAAAATGTAAAAGAACACTGAAAGTACTTGAAGTGAAAAAACTGTTGAGTAATATCTTCAATAATAGTAGGTTGAAAAAAGTGTTCCTGGACATTTTGGTGTATCAAAACCCCAGAAGGAGCACAGCTCTTGAGTATTAGCAGCTGTAGAGTACTAGAGGTGAGCCATGAAAGTTTGTAGTGCATCTCAGAATCCAGTACCCACAAACAAAGGTCCACTCCCATAAAGTGAGGTGCTCATGAGCACTAAGTGGAAAATGTGTTCAAATAGTTGAAAGTTACCAATGAAAGCTAAAAAATCTGCCTATGCTCCAAATTATAGGTCAGTGCTCAAAGTCACCAGGACACCACGATGGAACAATGTGGATTTCTCTTATCACCAGAATGAAAAAAAAAATCTAATAATTTCTTACTTATAAAGCTCTAATCTGATGTAAAACCATCAGGAACAAAAATAAAAAATCACTTAAAGAATATTGAAAACTAGTTACCTAGTGAAGGAACCCAGTATTCTAGGAAGTAGACCAAAATGGAATGTGAGCACTGCCTGGGAGCAAAGAGGCTTGGAGAACTCTGGAAAACAGACATACAGACAAGAAACCTGCCAGGCTACATAGAGGAGAGATTAGACAGAAAAAGGACAGGTAGACAGTCAGTGGATGGATAGAAAGGAAAAAGGAAGAGATGAAAGGGGGAGATACTGTTGAGCTAAAATGAAGAAACCCACCTGTGTACTACGCTTGTCTCTCTTCTTTTTTTTTTTTTTAAGTTAAAAAATGGGTTTTTTTGATATTTTATTTACATTTCAAATGTTTTCCCCTTTCCAGGTCTCCCCTTTGGAAACCCCCTATCCCATCCCCCATCCCCCTGCCTCTATGAAGATAATCCCCCACCCACCTGTACTCACTAATAAGTGGATATTAGCCCAAGTTCAGAATACACGTGTCTCTTATAGAGAGACTTCTCTAAATAATACAGAAGACCTATGTTATTTAAGCATGCCAAGGTCAACCCAGTAGTATTCCTGCAGACCCAGAGGTCAAGGCATTTACTTCCTTGCTCGTTGTTGTCTTCCTATATTCCCAGAAGGAAAGATTAGGAAAAAGCCACTGAGCTTTGGTTTGGTTTTATTTATTTATTTATTTATTTATTTATTTATTTATTTATTCACTTTATATCCTGATCAGAGCCACCTGTTCCTCCTTTCCTCCCGATCCCACCCTTACAAATCCCTCCTCCACATTACAGCCTCCCCTTTTCCTCAGAAAAGCAGAAGCCTGCCCTTAGGTACCATCCCACCCTGAGACATCCAGTTGCATCAGAACTAAGCACATCCTCTCCCACTGAGGACTAACCATTACCAGTTAGGTAAATGAGTCCGAGACAGCCCCTGCTAAAATTGTTTTGGTACCTGCATGAAGACCAAGCAGCACATCTTCTACAACTGTGGGAGAAGTTGCCTAAGTCCACCCCCTCATGCTCTTTGGTTGGTAGTTGAGTCTCTGTGAGCCCCATGGGCCCAGGGTAGTTGATTCTGTAGGCAAGCAGGCACGGATGTCTGTTTGCATGCTATTGCCACTACTGTCTCTTTGTGTTTTTTATGAATGAACTATGTTTATTCATAATAGGCAGAAACTGGAAACAACCTAGATATCCCTCAACTAAAGAATGGATAAAGAAAATGTGGTACATCTACACAACAGAATACTATTAAGCTATTAAAAACAAAAACATTATAAAATTTGCAAGCAAATGGATAGAACTAGAGAATATTATTCTGAGTAAGGTAACCTAGACCCAAAAGTTATTCAACTGATTAAAATCACGAAGTATGCACTAACAAAGCCTAGAAGTCTAATAAAGATAGACAGTTTCTTCTCTTGTCCATTTGCCTTGATCCAGATTCACAAACATCTGTCATTGCAAAATAAGGGGGAAGATCAATCGTGTGAATGCTTACTGCCTTTCAGTTTCTTCTCATAATGTGAAGAAATCTCAGGAGATACTACACAAACTGGGAATCTTCCCAAATATTACCAGTCTTTGACCCATGCATTGTATATGTTAAAGATCTTAAGTGAAAGCCACACAGAGCAGCCAGCAGGTCTCAGTTCCCTTTTCCCTTTCTCCGCATGCTTTATAGCTTGATACAGTCCAGTGAAAGAGTACAAATAACTCACAGTACTACTTGATATGGATAATGAACAGACAGCCCATCTGAGTGATTCAGAGGTTGAAAAATGAAAGGAAATTGCATTGGAATTGAAATGAGACAAGGATCCCATCAGCAAGTAAGGAGGACATAAAGAGACAGTAGTGGCATTAGCATGCAAGCAGACATCCATTCCTGAAGCTACCCTAGAAATCCATGAAATCACTGCCCCAAGATCTGTACTCATCAATAGACCACAAGCCACACATAACCTAGAAAATCCCACATTCTAGTGATGAGATTATCTGCAATAATAAGATCCTAAACTATTATGAATCTTTATTAAAAACTTAGGTTTCAAGTTTATCTACAAGGTTTCAGTTATATAACAAATAATTTTTTAAGTATAAGTCTGAGGTACAGGGCACTTGTAAGTTCATCTACCTAATTAAATAGCTAACTTCTTAATGACCAATGCTAGATCAACGATGTACTTAATGATTTAAACATTTTTAGATGGTTGCCAATAATATTTAAAATTTTTAGATTTTAGATAAAATACACTCACATCATTTTCCTTTCTTCTAGACAATCTGTTCCATATACACACACAGCCCCTCTCAAATGCATGGCTTCTTTTTCTTTTATTACTATTCTTGCATTTGTGTGTGCATGCATGCAGTCTTGAAATCTCTTCCTTCTTTATCAATTGGCTGCTCATTTGAAATTGCCTCATCTAATTGGCTACATCAAAAAAATGTATCCTGCAAACTTTGGGTAACTTTATTTTTTGTAAAGGCTCACTGCATATTACAGTCATGATTCTGTACTGAAGCCTGGGGTAGCAAGGTACCATATGCACATTCCACATGGCTCCAATGGCATCCATATATCAGAATCTGCCTGAGAAGTGAACTCTGATGCTGAGTTGGTGATGAAGACTTCTGTGGTAGTTTGGGAAAAAGTAGGCTCATATGACTGAATGCTTGGACATAGTTGGTAGAACTCTTTAGGAAGGATTTGGAGATGTGTCCTTGTGGAATTTAGAGGAATTAACTCACTGGGGGTGGGCCTTGGGTTTTTAATGGTTGTAGCCATTCCCAGTATCTTTTTCTGCCTTGTGATTATGCCTCAAGATGGGAACTCTTAGCTACTGGTCCAACACTATGTCTGCTTTTCTGCTGCCATGCTCTCCTCCATGGTGGTCACGGACTGTAACATTCTGATACTGTAATCACCAAATAAATGCCTTCTTACATGTTTCCTTGATCATGGCGTCATCACAGCAAGAAAAAAGTAATTAAGGCTTTGTTTATCTTGTTAACTTTCTGAAAGAACCAGCTCATGATTTTGTTGATTCTTTGTATTATTCTCTTTGTTTCTAATTGATTTATTCCAGCCATGAATTTAACTATTTTCTGCCATCTAGTCTTCTTGAGTGTGCTTGCTTTTTTATGTTCTAGAGATTTCAGCTGTACTATTATGTTGATAGTATGAGATCGTTCCAATTTCTTTATAAGAGCACTTAGTGCTATAAGTTTTCCTCTTAGCACTGCTTTCATTGTGTCCCATAAGTTTGGAGATGTTGTCTTTAATTTCTTTTTTTATTTCTTCCCTGACCAAGTGATCATTGAGTAGTGAGTTGTTCAGTTTTCATAAATTTGTGGGATTTCTGTTGTTTCTGTTGTTGAAATCCAGCCTTAATCCATGGTGATCTGATAAAATGCAAGGGGTTAATTCAATCTTCTTATATCTGTTAAGGTTTTCTTTGTGCCCAGTTATATGGTCAATTTTGGAGAAGGTTCCCTGAAGTGCTGAGAAGAATGTGTATTCTTTTGTTTGGGGGTGAAAGGTTCTGTTGATATCTGTTAGATCAATTTGGTTCATAACGTCTGTTAGTTTCATTGTTTCTCTGCTTAGTTTCGTTTTGATGATGATCTGTTCATTGGTAAGAGTAGGGTGTTAAAGTCCCCCACTGTGAACATTGTGGGGTTCAGTGTGTGATTTGAGCTTTAGCCTACAGATCTGGAAAAACATCTTCACTAACCCTACATTTGACAGAGGTCTAATATCCAAAATATACTAAGGATTCAAGAAGTTAGACACAAACAAATCAAATAACCCATTTTAAAATGGGGTACAGAGCTAAACAGAGAATTCTCAGCAGAAGAACCTTGAATGGCTATGAAGCACTTAAAGAATGATCAACATCCTTATTCATCAGAAAAATGCAAATCAAAACAACCTGATATTCCACTTTACACCAATAAGAATGAATAAGATCAAAAGCTCAAGTAACAGCATATGCTGCTGATGATATGGAGAAAGGGGAGCCCTCCTTCATTGCTGGTGGAATTGCAAACTTTTATAACCACTCTGAAAACAATCTGTTTCCAACTGGCGGTTTCTTAGAAAATTGGAAATAGTTCTACCTGAAGACCCAGCTATACTGATCCTGGGCAATTTACCCCAAAGATTCTCCACCATACCACAAGAACACATGCTCTACTATGTTCATCACAGCTTTATTAATAATAGCCAGAAACTAGAAACAACTCAGATGTTCCTCAATCAAAGAAAGGATACAGAAAATATGGTTCATTTACACAATTGAACACTATTCAGCTATTAAAAACAAGGACATCATGAATTTTGCAGGCAAATGGATAGAACTAGAAAATATCATCCTGAGTGAGGTAACTAAGACCCCAAAAGGCATAAATGGTATGTTCTCACTGATAAATGGATATTAGCCATAAAGTATAAGATATCCATGATACACCCCATAAGCCCAAAGAAGCTAAACAAGAAGAAAGGTCCAAGTGAGAATGCTTGAATCTCACTTAAAATGGGGGAATAAAATAGACATGGGAGTCAGAGGAAGGGGGAAGGAAATGGGGCATCAGGATCAGGTATGGGGAGAAATAGGAAAGAAGGCCAGAGGGCCAGGAGAATGAATGGAAATCTGCTGCTGCCAAGGGGGCCTGGGTTGGGAGGAATCTCTAGAAAGTCCCAGAGATCTGGGATGGTGACGGCTCCCAGTAGTCAATGTGGGTGAGCTTAGCTGTGATGCCTAACAGTGGGTACATGGAATCAGAAGAGGCCACCCCCTGTAGCCAGGCAGGACCCCAGAGGGATGAGGACACTAACCCACCCACAAAATTTTGACCTAAAATTTGTCCCAACTAAAAGTAATGCAGGGACAAAGATAGAGCAGAGCCTGAAGGAATGGCCAACCAATAACAGGCCCAACTTGAGACCCATCCCATGGGCAAGCATCAATCCCTGACACTAATGATACTCTGTTGTGCTTGTAGGCAGGAGCCTAGCATAACTGTCCTCTGAGATACTCTACCCAGTAGCTGACTGAAAGAGACTTAGATACCCTTAGCCAAACATTGGACGGAGGTCAGGGGCTCTTATGGAAGAGTTGGGGGAGAGATTAAAGACCCTGAAGGGGATAGGAACTCCACAGGAAGACCAACAGAGTCAACTAATTTGGATCTCTGGGAGCTCTCAGAACCCAAGTCACCAACCAAAGAGCTTACTCCAGCTGAACATAGGCTCCAGAACATATGTAACAGATGTGCAGCTCAGGCTCCATGGCTGCATTGTCTGGCTGTAGCAGGAGAGGATATGCCTAATCCTGCAGAGACTTGATGTGCCCTGGTGGGGGGATACCTGATGGGGTCCCACCCTCTCAGAAGATAAGGGAATAGTGGATGGGTGGAGGAGACTGCAAGGTGGGACTCGGAGGGGAGGAAGCATTTGGGATGTAAATTTATATATGAAACATAACTAAGACAACCTCCAAAGTTAAGTTTGCCTTTAAATATAGTGTGTTCTTTAAACAAACAGTCAAAGTGAAGAATGACTGCTCTGTTGGCAGTGGCTAAAGTTTCAATGATGTCAATGCCTCTTCATCTCCCACCCTGTTCCCTGCATTGTTTTGCTCTTCCTCAGTGTGTACACATGTGAGTGTGAACACATGCCCTTTCTGTTCATTTTCTCTTACTTATCTCTTTTATCTATTTTAACAAGGAACTCAGCTAATTGAAAGATATGAATCGATTTCTTATTCCCATCGCTTAAGACTGGAATTCCTACAATCTAGCAACACACGACCTCCTTATGAGAAGATGAATCCTCAAATGAGATGAATCCCACACAGCCAGCATCATTGTCACATGACTCATTGCCATGGCTGGGACAGTCCTACAAATGAACAAAAATTAGAATCTAGAAGTGAAAGTGTTACCAAATAATTCTAATTAAGTTATCAAAAATGAAACTTGACATCTTACAAAGTATATATTTAGTAATATTTTAAGTTACTGAATAGAACTGAAGATTTTTTATTAAAATAATTATAGATTGTAAATGTCAGTGTCACATAATATTATTTTAAAAGTCAACTAATATGCCAAAAGGTGTCAAAGTCTACTGATGCAGTACCACAGCATAGCTTTCCAGCTGACAGTCATTAGCTTGATATTCTCTGCTATAGTGCTAATTAATGAAGTATGTGTACAACAGTGAACAAAAAATACTTTCTATTTTTGTTCATACATAAAATTGCTGTTGTTGACTATTTTATGTTGTTAATAAGGACAGTGCTGAGTACACCTATGAATTGGCTTGCTTTACATTAAAAGGGGTGATTGGCTATAAAGCCAGCCAAAGCAAGAAGCCTGCTTCCGAAGCAAATGCACCCGCACCCAAAATGCATTTGCATAGGGTTTTTTTCCATTATCAATATTTTCCTACTGCTTCTTAGGTATTAGAATGTACACCAATCCTCATGAAATAGGTTAATTTATTCCCACTTATTTATGGGAATAATGCAGCTTGTAATAAGCTTTTAACTAGCTGAAGGTCTAGTGACTTGTAACATCAGCTGAAACCCAGGACGTCCATGTGTACATGTAACATTTGCTTCCCTACTTTGCTACCCAGATAATTATACTCAGGTTATTTTGTACAATTATGGAAGAGTTTAAATGGTCTCTGGGAAAGCCAAACATAGCAGTGAACTGTACTGAGTGTGTCTTTCCTTTTACACTGTCCCTAACTTTCCTTGACTGGCTGTAGCTTTTGGCACTGAAGAATATTCACATTGCCTAGAGAAAGCACAGAAGCTGACAGTGAACAATGAGGATTCTCCTGTACCATTAAATACTTTCACAGTAGCTCTGTTTGACTGGCAAATACAAAGAGGCTTCCCTGTGACATCCATCACACTGCCTAGGAACTCTGCAAGCTTGATCTCAGTGACAAATGCTTCAAGTTAATCATCTATTTGCCTCCCCTTCTCCTTTGAAGACATTGATCAAACTGTGTTGACAGAGCCTGGATGAAATATCAGGCTCTGGGAAATGCTGAGTTGGCTTTGGGCTCTACCATTATTTGAGCACAATACAACAGCCTGAGCGACAGCTGTCATTTCTCTTTGACATTAGATGTCCTCTTCATCTTGACATCATATGTATTTTTGGTCAGAGTTATAGATTCCATTAATTTTCTAATGCCTGTCATGAAGTTTATGTATAGAAATATGTCAAAACATTATTTCCTACTAATAAGAGAATCATTAAAATATAAAATATTAAAGAATTGTACTGTTATAAGGTTTTGAGGATAAAAACTTATTGAATCTTCTACTACCTATACAAGAAAACGTAACTCTCAGACATATTGCAACACTTTCTCTTTAAACATCACATACATCATCTTCCAAATAATTTAACAGTATGGTTTTCAAATGCTCTGCAAGGTCACATTTCTCTATAGAGTTAGAGTAGGCATTTTCTCTATTCAACATGACTGCCTCAGAAGTGGGCTCCAATGCTGGGTTGGTGTTGAAGACCTCTGTGGCGTTTGAATAAAAATAGACTTGAGGAGGTGCAACTTTGGTGGAAGAAGTGTGTCACTGAGGGCGGGAGGTTCTTAAGGTTCCTACATGTGAGGAAGTGCCTGTCTTTCTAGACATTAGATGGTGAATGGAGTCTTGCAGTAGGTCAAACATAAAGAAGGAAAACTTACATTGGATCCATGGAGAAAAATCTGATTCTTCAAATTCTGTGTAATAGAAAGAAAAATTCCATGATTCAAGGATTTATTAGATCTGCATACTCTCCCCAGTTTTCAAATGTATAAATATCCTTTGTGTTGAAGAAAAAGCTTACAATGTAAAAGTCATGTTGGAAGTATTGCTTAGGTTCTAAAATTAGGTTTAGAAAAGGCAGATACTCATAAAGCTAGTATTCCCACACTAAATGACCCAGTGGAGTTCCAGAAACTGGTAGCAAAGGCATGCCACCCCAGAGAGAACAAAAGCAGCCCTTGCCTTTGTACTCATGTGACAAGCCATTCCCAGTTAGAAAATACTGTGAAGCAGATAATGTGTCCTTCTGTTTGACCCAGGTTCTTCTTTCATGTATAAAACTTCTCTCCAACTGTTAGTGCCATCCTGTTACCATCATCCTCTCACATAAGCCCAGATGCCAGTCTATTTAGTGCTGAAATTTAAAAAGTGCCCCCAACAGCACTTTAACATTATCAGACAAAAACAGAACCCTGCTCATGGAGCTCATGCTGGTGTGTGAGGCTCTTAATATTGCAGACATAAAGATTTTAAGTGCTTACTTATATCATGAAGCTCCACTTGGCATATTTTTAATATTGAAACAGGCTGAAAATAAACTTCAATAATACCATAATAACTATTGAGATTCAGAGGCAGCCACCTGAACAAATAGACAACTAACCCCACCAACTTTGCCAGCAGAAATATAGTACTTGGATTGGCATGCCAAGGCGTTCCCAGTTGTCATACTTTAACTTCCTGTGACAGTATGGATTTGATCCCCAGAACCTGTGTAACAGTAGAAAGAGAGCTTCTACCCCACAATGTAGTTTCCTGACTTTCATACACATTCCATCCCACAGGTATGATGGCATTCACACACAAATATCATGCTCACATAATAACAATAATAATAAATTCCAAGTATTATAATATTTGCATGAAATTATACAAGATGTGTTTTCTAGTCACAACAAAATTAAAATAGAAGTTATTAGCATAAGATGATGTTAAGTAAAATAAACTAGACTCAGAAAGACATATTTTGCATGTTTTCATTCACATGCAGAATCTGATTTATTTTTCAAGAAAATAAGAAGTATTTGGAAACAGGAAGAAAAACAGCAGAAAAGTGAAAGAGATAAGAGAAGGTAATTGGGAGAAAGAAATTAATTAAAGTATATTCATTATACACACATTTTAAAAAGATAAACTGCTAATAGCCATACAATGTGACGACCACGTGAGAAAATCCTTTACATTAAAGAAAATAGCTTTCTGAATAATGAAGAAATTACAGGACAAATTATAAAACATTTTAATCGAACAACAATAAAAATGAAGCTTGCTGCAAGTCGCGAGCTGAAAATAGCACAGTATAGGAAAGCTGCTCTTAGTCAATATAATGTGGCTCTGCCTTGAAAACATAGAAAAGAGTGACATGTATCTCAGATCAGTAGATATTACAACATGGCCTTTCAGAATTTTCCAAACCTGTAAGTGGCACTTCCCTTTTGATTATGAATTATTTCTTTAAATTTTTGCTACCTTCTAGTATTTTGCATTTGAGGCCTGAAGAGAAGCCATACTGCCCTCTTT
The DNA here is from genome assembly GCA_028551405.1 of Uromys caudimaculatus. NCBI lineage: Eukaryota > Metazoa > Chordata > Mammalia > Rodentia > Muridae > Uromys > Uromys caudimaculatus. Next base: position 37,434,705 of record CM052706.1, on the reverse strand, counting down.
GCTAAGAGATTTCTTTTGTGAAATATCCAATTTCATTACTTTCCACAAAACCATGGGGCAGAAACACAGTTCACTGGTTCTTTACCACCTTATAATGAGGGCTGTCTCCCCTCCTGTTTCTAACAGCAGGTTTCTTGTTTCCATTTGTGACCTTGACAGAATCCTACCATGAGCCTGCTTATAGATACTTCTGTAAATTCGCAGGTAACTGAGGCTTGGTTTACAGCCATCCTCTTTCCATGTCCTAATCTGTAATTGCTTTCTGTATTCCATCCTCAGTAGTCTGGGCTCTTTTCCAGGACACATCTAGACACACCCAAAACCTTTGCCCTTCACTCCACTCCAAAGTCATTCCTATTCTCTGGATTTGTTATGGCAGAACCCCAGTGTCATTGCCAATTTCTGTCTTACTCCATTTAGTAAACTAGAATATTTATAGGCAATATCAATTATTCCTGACATTTCTGATGGCTGAGAAATCCAAATCAAGTAGACAGCAGAATCAATATCTGATGACACACAGCCCGTTTTATAAGGCGATTTCTTATTATATCCTTGTATCAATTCCAGAAGGCTCCACCTTTCTGGAACTATAACATTTGGAATTTAACATGAGCACATGAATTTGGGAAGAACACAGATACTCAGGCCAGCACACTGACCAATGTTTACCCACACTGTTAAGGAGGAGATGAAGGGAGGGAGGAATTTTTTGTAAAATGTTGAGAACACTAATTTTAATGACATATCATAAAGAACACATTATTTCAGCTGGGCAAAAAAACAACAAGAACAACGTGGTGACTGTAATTAGTTACTAGACAGTACATTACTGAAAGTGGAAGACACACTATTTTTTTCACAGTAATTTGTATTTTATAAAAGATCATATTATTTCATGCTAGAAACGTTTGTCCTCTTTTTAGGTATTAACCCTAACATTATTGAAGTGGTTTTCTAGAATTGATCTATTATTTTTATTCCCGCTATATGTGCTTTATTCTTCAACATCTTTGAAAATTTTACATATTGTATCTTGATGATCTTCCCCCAACTCCTTCCAGATCTATCTCCATTCGTACACATGCAACATTTTATCCTCATTTTCCTAAAAACTCACCCAGTCCAATTAGGCTAGTACTCTTGGGTATGTTGGCATACACTGGGATGTGAGAACACTAATTTTTATACTGTAATCACAAATTTTTTACATTCCAATATACGTCTAAATATGAATACAAAAATTCTTAAGGAAATATTGTCAGCAAAATTCATCAAAATATTCAAACGTACAAGTACCCAGTATAACCAAGAAAAGCATATATCAGGAATGTAAAACGATTAAATATTCAAAACTTAATCCATAAAACTCACTATAACCGTCATATAAAGTAAATTATATCCTAATTGTATCAGGAGAAAGTTGACAAAATTCTGCATCCATGCATTAGAAAATGTTCTATAAATTAAGACCAGCAGGGAAGTTTCATTGAGAGCAATGCAAACTTGACTCACAGAGCCAATGCTCAGTTCTTTCTTCTTTCTACATCCACACAGATCTGTTTGTTCTTGGAGTTCATGTCACACACAAAATTATACTTAGAAGAAGATCCATGCCATGGAGCCACCAAATGACTGGCAGTCTTCGAGGTGATGGCTCCTCCGTGCATAGCAATTGTGGTGGTTTGAATAGGTAGGGCCCCCATAGGTACCTGTGTGTGAATGCTTGGTCCATGGGGAGTGGCACTATTAGGAGGTGTGGCCTTTTTAGAGGAAGTATGTCACTGTGGGGGTGGGCTTTGAGGTCTCTTATATGTTCAAGGTACACTCAGTGTGACATAGTCTCTTCTTGTTGCCTGCAGATCAAGATGTAGAACTCAATATTTCCCCCTGTGAGTCTTTTGTTCACCCTTCTAAGAAACACCGAAGCATCCACATTTTGGTCTTCCTTCTTCTTAGACTTCATATGGTCTGTGAATTGGATCTTGGGTATTCCGAACTTTTGGGCTAATATCGGTTTATCAGTGAGTACATACCATGTTTGTTCTATTGTGACTGAGTTACCTCACTCAGGATGATATTTTCAAGTTCCATCCATTTGCCTGCAAATTTCATGAAGTCAATGTTTTTAATAGCTGAGTGGTATTCCATTGTGTAAATGTACCACATTTTCTGTATCCATTCCTCTGTTGAGGGACATCTGGGTTGTTTCCAGTTTCTGGCTATTATAAATATGGCTGCTATGAACATAGTGGAGTATGTGTCCTTATTACATGTTGGAGCATCTTCTGGGTATATGCCCAGGAGTGGTATAGCTGGGTTCTCAGGTAATACTATGTCCAATTTTCTGAGGATCCACCAAACTGATTGACATCCAGAAACTGCCCCACCTGGGGATACATCCCATCCCTTATACAGGCATCAAACCCGGACATTATTGTGGATGCTGGGAAGTGTTTGCTGATGAAAGCATGATAAGCTATCTCCTGAGAGGCTCTGCCAGAGCCTGACAAATACACAGATGGATGCTCGTAGCCAACCATTGGACTGAGCGTGGGGTCCTGGATGGAGGAGCTGGAGAAGGAACTGATGGAGCTGAGGGGGTTTGAGCCCCATGGAAGGAAGAACTGTGTCAACTGGCCAGACCCGTTGGAGCTCCTAAAGACTAGACCACCAAGCAAAGAATACACATGGAGGGAACCATGGTGCTGGCCGCATATGTGGCAAAGGAGGGCCTTGTTGGACACCAGTGGACGGAGAGGCCCTTAGACCTGAGGGTGTTTGATGCCCCAGGTTAGGGGAATGCTAGGGAGCGAAGACAGGGTGGGTGGGGGAACACCCTCAAAGAGGCAAGGGGATGGGGATAGGATAGGGGGTTTCCAAGGGGAGACCTGGAAAGGGGAAAACATTTGGAATGTAAATAAAGTAATAATAATAATAAAAAATGTAGAACTCTCGGCTCCATCGCCAACATCAATTCTGACTGCATACTGCTATGCTTTCTGCCATGACTATGATAGACTAAACCTCTGAAACTATAAGCCAACCACAATTAAATCTTGTCATTTGTAATAGTTGCAGTGGTCATGATGTCTCTTCACAGCATAAAACCCAAACTAAGACAACAAGTATTTGTGCCTGTGCCCCTCAACCTTTGAGACAGTCTTTGGGTGGCTTCCTCCACAGTCCTTTCTCTCAGTTAACTGTGGCTTTTGTCTTGCTCCTCTGAAATTCCAATGCCATTTGCTTTCTTATTTTCAAGAATTTCTTATGCTATTGTTCTTCTAGCCTAATTTTTCTTAAAGTACATTTTCTCAGAATTTCAAGATTTTAGGTGAGAAAGGGTGAAAATACATCACTCAGTCCATCATGGAGCTCTGACGGATGAATAATGTTCAGCATTTGTCAAATCCACTGAAATGGGGACGTCCACTCAGGAGGTTACAGTGTCAAAAACCTGATACTTATAAAAATGTTCCAAAAACAACTGAGTCACACAAGCATACAGTTTTTAAAATACATCTAAACACATTTCAATATTTATATTATTTCATTCGGCATTTTTCCATTTATAGAAATAATTTTTAAATTAAATTCATAAGCTTTAAATGCACAAAAGGCATTTTTATAATACCTGATATATGAACCGTTAAAGAATATGTGGTGCATATTAGTAGTACAGAAAACAAATGAAAGGATCAAAGATGTTTAATGTAATATGAAAATGTTCATGAAATAATTGACAAAATAGTCTGAAAATGATTCACAGAATTACATTAAAATATTTTCATGTTTTAATTATATATGCATATTATTAAATGACCTGAAGAAAACATATTAAAACTAAATTGGTAACTGGTTTTTTAATTAATTTAACTGAATCAATAGATATTACTGTTTCTTCTATGAATCTTCTTTAATTTTTCTAGCACATACTATTTTAGTCAAAAATATTCACACATGAAAATATCATTTTTAAAGATATGAGTTTAATTTTAATAACAGGTCAAAATAACCCATTCTCGAACCATCCAGTTAATCAGGGTCTATACTTCAGTTATTTTACTTATAATGAGATCTTTTCCATCGCTCATTGTCTAAATTTGATTTTCAAAGTAATTTCAGCTGAGTTTTATCTTGTCATGATGACACCTACTATTCTCTTCATATGGGAACTCCTTGATATTTTCTTCATGCTACTAAAAAGGATTAATACAAAGCAACTCCACAACTGTAGATTAATAATAACCAGGGCCTTGGATAAAGCAATTTTACACCCTGCTTTCAACCTTCTGCTTCACTAATGAGCTTTTAGAAACTTACAGCTAAAAGCCTTGGAGCAAGGTCCTCTGTGGCTTCTCTCGTCTGTCATGAATGATTAAGTGGCTTATTAAGACAATTAAGTTTGGACCTCTAGCTAATCGTTTTAGAAGACACAATATCCTATGTAACATCCCTGAATCTTTTGAGGCCTTTCTTATTCAAAGCATCCTATAAAGTATGATAATATGAACTGAGGAGCCATGGTAATTAATTATCAAGTATTAGCTCACTTGAAGTTGCATTTCTGCCGTTTTCTCCACCTTCATCTTCCTGAAAGATGCTAGATGTTAACATTATGTAAAATATATCTAGCTTTTTCTGTTCTACTTTAATACATTTTTTATTAAACTTAGCATCATTTACAGATAAAGAGACTCCATCCTCATCTTTGCCTTGAACCTATCCACATGCGCAGGACATCAACTTAAATGTCACTCCTCGAGTAAAGTATCTGAAGCCCCCTGACCACACTTGTGCAGTGACTACACTTGCATCTCTATGTAGTGTGATGACTCTGCGCAATGGCTGAAATGTCGGTGTGAAGAAATCAGTCACTCATACTTATCCACATCATACTTCCACCATCTAGCACAATATCTGATACAACATAGGTGCATCTAAAAAAAAAAAAAAATCTCACTAGTTAGACTAGTCATTGGTTGACCACTCTGACAAGTTTTGACCTACCGTTGCCCAGCGCATCTTGCAGACAAAACAGGTTGTGGGTCAAAAGGTTTGTGAATAGGTTTGTATCCCAGTCCCACCACTGAAAGCCTATGCTGGTTACATATGGCCGGTTCAGGCTGGATATCCTCCATTACCATGAACCCCACTACGGTCAACCTCATAGGTTCCAGGAAATTTCTACTGTACTAGAAATCCACATCATCTCCTAAATACCCACTTATTCCAGTTCTCTTCTCTCTCTCTCTCTCTCTCTCTCTCTCTCTCTCTCTCTCTCTCTCTCTCTCTCTCTCTCTCCATACCCTATCCCTCTGTCCCTCCCCAACCTGATCCTTTCTGTTCTTACCCCACCTGCCCCAGTCTACCCAGGGAGATCTATCCACCCTGTCCACGCCCACCAGAACTCTTCCCTTTATCTGACTTCTCTGAATCTGTAGATTGTAGGGTGATTATCCTTTATGTAACAGATAATATCCACTTATAAGTAAATCTACATCATGTTTGTCTTTCTGGATCTAGGTTACCTCACTCAGCATGACTTTCTCTAATTCCGTCCATTTGCCTGAATATTTCATGATGCCATGTTTTCTTAAAACTGAGTAGTGTTGCACTGTGTAAATGTACCACATTTTCTTTAGCAATGGATTTCTTTATCCCTTCAGTTGAGGGATATCATAATCAATAATGATTAAATCCACTGTGAACATAGTTAAGCACATGCCCTTATGGTAGGATGGATATAGCATCTTTGAGATATCTGCCCAAGAGTCATATAGCTGGGTCTTGAGGAGGTTGATTCTGAAGCACCAGCCACAGGAAGGAGCCCATGGCAGACACTGCCTAGATGGCCAGGAGCTGAAATCTCCATGGCTCAGAAATGTAGAATAAAAGCAAACACAACTGACAAAAAATATTCAATGAGGTGATTCCTAATGATATTCTGCTATACTCATAGATAGGTGCTTAGTCCAATTGTCATCAGAGCGGTATCCTTCAGCATCTGATGATAGCAGATGCAGAGACCCACAGTCAAACATTAGGCAGAGCTCAGGGAATGCTGCAGAAGAAGGGAGAAAAGCTTCCAGGAGCCAGAGGAGTTGAGGACATGAAGAAAACAAGACCCACAGAATCAACTAAGCAGAGCTCATAAGGTCTCACAAAGACTGAGGCAGCAATCACAGAGCCTGCACGGGTCTGAGTTAGGCCTTCTGCATACATACTGTGTTTGCTTAGCTTGGTATTTTTCTGGGAATCCTAACAGTGGGAGTGAGGTTGTCTCTTACTCCTTTGTCTGCTTGTGGGACTCTTTTTCTCTTATTGGGTTTCCTTGTCCATCCTTTATATGAGAGTTTATGCCTAGTGTTATTTCATCTTGTGATGTTATATTTGGTTGATAACACAGGAGGGCCTGCTCTTTTCTGACAGGAAATGGAGGCTCAGATGATCTTGGGGGGGGGGAGGAACGGGAAGGCATGGAGGGAGAGGAGACTGCTGGATGTATTATATGAGAGGAGAATATAGACAAAAAAAATCTCACAAATAAGTAAGCAACAAATTATTCTCTTAGCACAGTTCAAACAAAATAGACATGTTTTATTTAAAGGGGGGGCTTATCCAATCTTTAGCTTTTGGAACCTTTGAATTTTTTCTTCAAATCTCTGACCAAGGCAAGGAAGGTATCATAAACAGATGAAACTAGATTGACATTTCAGACATTTCCAACTGCTGCCTCTCACTTCTTAACCAAGCTTCAAGTCAGCGAGTGTTGCCTAGAGTCTTCAATTCTTTGAGTAATCATATCCCAATTTTCAAATTTAAAACAAAAGTAAAATGCTCTCTTTTCATGCTTCACATAAATATTAAAAAGTTAGAGAGAATATTTGAGTACAATTTCTTTACAAATTCAAAAGTAGTAATCCAAAGGGATGGGGTTGTAACAGTTTTCATTCATGGGAGCTCTTTGCTTTTATTCATTGCAAAAGGAGAAACTAAAAGAGGGAGGGGGGTGGATATTTACTTTTGTACTAAAATGAAAACCATTAGAGCAGTCTATTGTACTCAGCTCATTATTGCGTTGTTAACAGCAGATTTAATCCCCTAAAAAATATAATTTATTATAGACAAAATATAATGCAGAAGTTCAAGTATTGAGTATTTTTAGCACCGGAATAATAAAAGAAAGCCCACCCTGATCTTGTGGGGGGGATTACATTGAGTACCAGGTGAAACCTATCTTTATCCTTTTCTCTACTTTCATCTCCACCTTGACCTCCCTCTATATAAATAACTCCATCTCCAAGGTCTCCTAGGCACTAAAACCTGGAAGTAACTGGTTCTAACAATCAAATACATACGCTTAAAAATCTAATAGTCCACACACTAGGAGTCAATATGTCCTTCTGGGGTAGCTTTTATTCAGCTAATAGAATGATTTATGAAATCAGACTGGCAACAAATTTATCAATAGAGATATGGCTGGCCTACTTCCATTAAACACTCACATCAGCAGAGGCCAGCTCTGCTCATGCACAGGCAGATGATCAGCAAAAGTCAGCCTTTAATATGATGCTTCCTTGATGAGCACAGAATCATAAGAGTTACTTAATCCAGAGAACAGCCTGGAGTGGAGCTTTGGTATATATATTTAAAAAGCTTCTGGGCAGTATACTCTTCTGTATTTAGGATGAATATGGTTAATATTTGCTCCTCTAGTTTAACTTTCCCCAATTTATGACAGCATATCATCTTTTTGACTATTATTTTTCCTTTAGACTTATTGTATATTCAGTTATGTCCTGCTCTTGAACTGTCAACAAATTTTTTTCAAGTGGCTGCATAGTTCTACTCTTATTGATTTTCTATTGATTTTATAATTTAATTCTCAAAGAATAATCTCATTTCTCCTATTTACAAGCTCTCAGGGTACTTCACAGCTGCCCTGAATACCACCATCAATAAAAACAAGAGGAAAAAATCAAAACAGCTATGACCTGAGCTTTCTGTTACACAAAGGGCATTAAATTATTAATCCACTGTTCAAATACTGTTTTAAATGTTGATTTTTTTTCCTTCTGTGCATCTATCCAGAAATCCATTACAATAAGACTAGTGAAGATTCCAAGAGATTTTTATATGACCTGTCTTGACAAATGATTCAACAAGATATTTAGGAACATGGAATAGCTTTTCATCTAAGGCATTAATGTGTTTAATGAAGTAGCAAAAGAAATGAGAAATCAATTTCTTACAGCTTATTAATTTATGTTAAAAGATTGATTCCAGTTATAATTAACTCTTATTAGTCTCTTTCATTGGTATCTGTGCATTTATAATACATCACTCTTGATAAGTGCCATTAATTTTAATAACAATGGAAGACTAGAGAAAACATACTTGAATTACCAACCACCTCAGCAATAAGAGCTCTAGTAGAGTCACACATTGTTTAAAACTTGACTTATATGAGTCATGGAACAATTCAAGTATCTACAAATCCAACAGCTTGGACGAGATATAGGGAAGGAAGTCCAAGAGCACAATGTTTGAGAAATCTCGTTTTATTTTGTTAAGAGTTTCCACAAAGTATTTCAATGTTCTTTAATGGGATCCTGATCATAACTGAAGAAAGTGTATTTGAAGATTAAATTTAAAAATCTCTGTTTCATGAAGATCAACCCACATTTCTAACAGCTGTCTCCAAAAGATAGTGAATTATTTTTCAACAAAAGACAAAACTAAGAGGAAATCTCTATCAATACAGCAGGGAAAGACTTGCTTCTGTGTTGTTGGAGAAGTCTAGGTCATTTTCCATGTTTTTTAATCATTATTGTCCTAAGAGCATATGGCCGAGATGACCGACAGCAACGTACCTGCTGTTAGACTGTTCTAACTCCTAGTCCGTCCTAGTATTTGTTTTTGCCAGGATTCATTTCCAAACAAGGTGATGTTCAGTTTTCTACCATTTTCATTTTACCAAATGAAAAATGTCAAAATTGTACACCTTAAGAGAAAGTTGCTTTGAAGCATCATTATAGTAACATGACTTTTAACTGAACTGAAGCCAGAAGTTTCATAATTGAAAATGAGCCAAATTTCAGAGGAGCGGGGAGGTATGGGAACAAGCCTTGCATGGTGGGAAGAAACTCCACATGTCTGTCTCAGGTGTTGCTGCTCTGGGTGGGACAGGAGACACGCTTGAAGTGGCCGCGTGTCTTCCCACACAGTCTGACAGGCAAGTGGGGGCTGTGGGAAGACTTTGCGGGCCCTGTCCATGGGTGGGGGAGGGGGCCATTCTCAGGGAACTTGTGGCAGCCATCTCCATGGGTTCTCTAGCCTGGGGGCACTGCAGTCACCACAGGGTGCTGCAGACGGGCTAGCCAGATCACAGCTGGTGTTCCTGCTGAGAACGAGACCAGGTTTTGGCGGCTTGGGGTGCCTGGCTAGCTGCTTAGGCTTGGGTGAATGGGTGCCATCTGGGAGCACTGGAAAGCCCCCTGCAAGAGAATAGATGCGGCTTCTTAATCGAGGGCTGGATCCCTCGCTTCCCACAGTGGGTCCAGATGAAGAGACAGTCCATAATTCTAAGACATTTATTTTCATCTTGTGGAGTGGCATGGATGGAATTGTACCCCTGCCTTTCTGGAAGAGGCAAGGCAGATATAGTAACTGTTAAGGGGAGTGGCTAAGCCTCTAGGTGTCTCATTAACATGGGGGTGGCTTGGGGCTGTGTGGCCACACCTTTTCCTGAGGAGGGGTGGTACGTGACTGTGACTGGAGCCAAAAGCCTCCCGGGAGCATTGGCATAAAGTTTTCTGGTCCCTGGGTTGCCCAGATTTTATGCCTGTACTCAACCTGGTTCCAGATTGCTTGTCACAGATTACTGCCCCACAGGGAGCAATTGAAAACACTTAGAAAATATAAATTCATAATCTCTAGGGTGTTTGTCCCTTGAATCCAAACATTTTCAGACTATGTGTGGGGCTGGAACCCTGAGGTTGAGAATGTATGCTGTTCTTGTAAAGAACCTAAGTTTGGTCCTCAAGATCCATGTCAGGTGGCTCACAACTCCGTGTGATGTCAGCTCTTAGGAATCCCATACTTTCTTCTGTCTTGTGATGGCATCTATATATACACATACACTTGCATGCATTCACGTGCACGTGTATACACACACACACACACACACACACACACAAACTATTCATTACAATCCATTAGCTCCTGCTAGTAGAATATAATTTCATTTCACTAATTGGCAAGTTCTTAGCATCATGGATTGCAAATCACATAGATATATTTCATATTAGCCTGATGACTTGAGTTCAGTCCCAGATACACATGCAGAAGGAGAGAACAAATCTCAGCAAGTTCTCCTCTGATTTCTACACACAGATCATGGTAGGCACATTTATGCACTCACACTAAATATATAGAATGTCAGTAAGTGGTGGTCTTAGATCAGTGGATCTCACTTCCAAGAACTCACAAGAAATAAGAAAAGAACTAAGAATTGAGCTAAAAAACACCTTATCAGGCAATGGCATGTGCTACAAAATCCTATACAGTGTGCTTCAGGTCTACATTCTGTTACAGTGAACCACTGCCCTCTTAGTTTTGGTTCCATGGCAAAAGACTATAGCCTTATAACTAAGTCTGTGATTTTATTTTATTTTATTTTTAATATTTATTTATTTTAAACTCCAGATTTTATTCCCCTCCCAGTCCACCCTCTGACTGTTCCACATCCCATACCTCCTCCCTGGCCCCCTGTCTCCACAAGGATGTCCCTACCCCCAAGCCCCCACCCCACCTGACCTCTAAACTCCCTGGGGCCTCCAGTCGCTTGAGAGTTGGGTGCATCATCTCTGATTGAACACAAACCCAGAAATCTTCTGCTGTATATGTGTTGGGGGCCTCATATCAGCTGGTATATGTTGCCTGGTTGGTGGCCCAGTGTTTTGAGATCTCAGGGGTTCAGATTAATTGAGACTGCTGGAGGATTGCCCTCCTCCTCAGCTTCTTCCAGCTTTCCCCTAATTCAACTACAAGGGTCAGCAGCTTCTGTCCATTGGTTGGATGCAAATATCTGTATCTGACTCTTTCAACTGCTTGTTGGGCTTTTAGGAAAGCAGGCATGATAGCGCTCCATAGCCTCAGTAATAGTGTCAGGTCTTGGGGCCTCCCCTTGAGTTGGATCCTACTTTGGGCCTGTCACTGGACCTTCTTTTCCTTGGGCTCCTTTCCATTTACATCCCTGCAGTTCTTTCAGACATGAACAATTACGGGTTAGAGTTTTAACAGTGGGATGGCAACCCCCTTTCCTCATTTGATGCCCTGTCTTCCTGCTAGAGATGGGTTCTACAAGTTCCCTCTCTGTGATTTAGGGCCTTTCATCTAGGGTCTCTCTTTTCCTGAGAGTCCGTTACCTCCTAGGTCTCTATTTCATTCTGGAGGGCCCCCTTCCTACCGCCTGAGGTTGCCTGTTTCCATTCTTTCTGCTAGCCCTCAGGGCTTCAGTCCTTTTCCCTCACCCAATACCAGATCATGTTCCCCTCTCCTGTGATTTTATAAAGCAAAAGAAACCATTGCTTAAAAAATTCAGGATTATTTTATTGATTCCAAATCACTCCTGAGAGCTGTCACATAAACATAATAACTAGCTTTGCATCACAGGATTGCATAGCAAATTATACATTTGTGTTTTTTAACATTTAACAAAAATAAACTCTAAAACAAACCCTTAATTTTTAAATTATATATTCGAGGTCTTCAATCCCAAGCCAAAATCTATGTGATAAACTATGGAACTATGATTCGATTTGCTAAATGGAAATGACAACCTGAGTTTAAAATCTTTAATAAATTTAGTAAAGGTTCATCTTTTAGAAAGAAAACAGTTACTGGTTTTTTGTCAATGCTTCACCGTGTACTTCTATGTAAATGTGAACTCTACTTCTTGAGGGAATAAGAAGAAATTAAAGAGTAGGACCATATCTCAGAGAACATCTGGTCCTGATGGAAGTCCCCTTGAGCTCTTCCCTTGGGATTCATAGCTTTCTAGAGATAAGTTCCTTGTCACGAGCTATGCTGTCAAGGTGGGAGGGTATTTGTAGGTGTGTGTTTACAATGACACATAATACAAATGCTATATATAGTTTAAACCCTGCATGGAAAGTCAGTCAACTAAAAATAGAGCTTTCAGAAATAATCATCAATCCAGTGAACATTTATGCTTAGAAATGTATAGAGTATTGTAAATGAGTTGCCAGACTGTTTATATTAAAATGTTCCCCAGAATTGGAGGATGATACAGAAAATCTAACATAATTTCAAGAATAAACATGTTGCCATGAAGAAGAATTACACTACTATTTTCAAATTGATTATATTAATGTTCATAAAGCACAAAAACAGGAACAAATACGCTTGAGTTTAGAACTGTCTTTAACCTTATCGGACCATTGCAACAATCTTGTGACATATTCAGTCAGTTACTAAAGGAAAAAGCTGGTGTTCAGACATTGGGCCTTTTGCATTGGGTAACACAGCTGAGAAGTGGAAAACCTTGAATTCAACTAAAAAACTCTTAGAAGTTAAGACCACTTAAGACCTGAGTGTAGTTCCCAAGTACCCACATGTGTGACTCATAATTGCTTGTAACTCCAGAGACAGGTTATCCAGCTCCCCCTTCTGGCCTCCATCAGCACTGACATTTATATGGCATATACTCCCACATTAATAACACATAAATAAAAATAAATCTAAAAATTACTTTGTATTAAAATCTGTTGCTCTTGTACTACATAATTCTGATATCTAAAATAATACATTTTAAACTAGCAAGAGAGTAAATCATTTCAGCACTATTTTATTTTAAGAATAAAGTCATGCTCTCCAATGTATCTCAATAATTAAGCAACCCAGCATACCATAAAAACTGAAACCATGCTTCAAAGATGGTGGCCTGGGTTCTGTGTTCAAAGACTTTGCTGCCTTTCAGGAGTGTTCTATGGTAAGCCAGTGTGAGACAGGCAGTCTGCTCCAAGACACTAAGTTACTTTCCTATTTACCAGGAAATAGGAAATAGGAAAGTCACAGTAAGCTGGGTATGAAATAGAGTCAAACCAGAGTAGATAGTTCTGAAAGAAGATAGTGTCAGAGGCCCATTGGTTGTAACAGGAATGCTAAAGAACACTGTGGAAATAAGCAATACACAAATTCTTGCATGATGTCATCACACCCTGTACTTTCTGGGCCATTTTACTAAAACGGCTCAGCAATCAAAACAAAAGGAGCTCATGCTGTATCCCTCTTCATTCTAGGACTATGTACAGATGTAATTAGCAACACTGTCTTCCTGTCTTACCCCTTTTTCTTTCCTTTGTTCATTTATTTATTTATTTATTTATTTATTTATTCATTCATTCATTCATTCACTATATATCCTGATGGCTGCCATGATTCCCTCACTACCCCTTCTCCTACGAGAGGGTGGAGTCAACCCCACCTCCAGTATCCACCCTCCCCGTCTTACTCCTTTTCTAAACATGGACATAAAAGTTCCTGACTTACAAAGTTCTCCTGAATATTTAAAAACACAATTCCTGTGAAATAGATAAGATCATGCTAAGCAGCCAGTCAAACACTGCAGTGTCATGATCATGTGGATAAAAAAATCAGCATCTCACGGAAGTCATTGTAAAGGAAATACTTCAATCATGATGCTATCAATCTTTGAGAAACTGTGGCATGTCCAGCAAGCTCACAGAAACCACTATAAGCAATGATGGCTATTTTGGAGTGGTCTTTTGTTTCTGTTTGTATGTATTATTTATTCAGTGACTACTAAGGCTCACTGTTATGACTTGAAAGTCTATTAGGCTGTTAATTAAAAAAATCTTAACAAATGAAACTGTTGACTTCTTTGTTAGGATAATGAAAATGGAGAAAAACAATCACTATGAAACTAAGACATCAAGATCAGTAAGAAAAGTTAAGAAGTTCTGCTACAAACTATTCTCTGCACAATCAGCAATGTGTTAAACTCAAAGCCCAGAGTGCTAACCACTCTGTGGGACCTCACACTAACTATGATAGGTCAAAATCTACCATTATGAATTCAACTCAGAGTTCATCACACCATGGAACCCCAAATTGTGAACTGGATTTAGGGTTCACAGTGATAACCATTATACCACAGAACTTCACACTAACATGAATCGGAAAATTTAAATGATGACTCCCTAAGTCCAGGTACAAGCTTTCTGTGTGGGAATATCCATGCTTGAACCAATTAAACACCTTTCAGACTTCTCACAACCTTTGAATATTCTAAACACCAACTTTCAAATGCTCATAACTCCTCCTATGCCCCATATTTATTATTAGAAATATTTTCTTAGCAAATAGTTTCTGCTATAACAAAATATCTTAAAATAGGATTAAAATAAGAGTATTTCTATAGCTCTATTCATAAAGAAAAGAAATTTGTATTTCACAGTTCTAGGTCAGTCTGTTGATAAATTCAATGTCTGAATAGGGCCCAGTACTATTATCATAATAGTAGACTTATATTATTATATATTAAAATAATAATAAGCATATATATATATATTATTACTAGTATTATTTACTATTAGTACTATTACTAGTAAACATACATATGTGTTTACTATTATTTCTATATTACAAATATATATACTTAATATAATTACTGTTCCTATTATATGTGTGTGTTGTTGTTATTAAAATTAAAATATAATTATTTTCATTTCCCTTTTCTCTTTTCAACCTTTTCTATATACTCAAATTTCTGGCTTCAATTTATACACACACACACACACACACACACACACACACACACACACACACTATTCATTCCGTATAATATTCTTGTATGTCACTGATTTCAGAATTAGCCATTTAGTACTGGATAGTCAGTTGGTATGCTCTTCCTTGAGGAAGACAATTTCTTCTAATCTCAGCATTTCTTAGTTGCCAGTACCTCTTTGTCTAGGGATAAAGATTTTCTCCTTTGATGTTAGAATGTCTATTCGTGTCATCCAGCTATACCTATGAAGCCTCACCAACATGGCTACCTGTAGGGTTATGAGCCACAGAGTCCTCTCTGCCACAGGGCCGCTTGGGAAGGAGAAACACAGGGAGTTTGACTGCACTTAGCCCATGCCACCGCTGGGGGAGGTATGGGTGTAGGGAAGCACCAGGACACAGCTCCAGGGGTGGAAAAGCACAGTCTGAGGCAAAGCCAGAGCTGGCTCCAGCGTCCCCAGGCCTGTGATGAGGCCCCGTTGCTTGGGGTTCTCAGACCCGTGGACATCCAGGAGCTGCTGGGAGTCACAGAAGAGCAGAGAACAGAGTTGGGAGTCCGAGGGCTGGGGACAGTGGTTAGCCTGGGGTGGGTGAGGGGGGGGAGCTCTGGCTTATCCCAGGGGCAATAGTTCTGGACTTGACAGCATTAGGCTTGGTAGTGGTTGTGGCTGGGAGTGCAGAGGCCTTCTAAGGGAGATTAGACTGCAGTTCTGTAGGTGAAGGCCTTCTCCATGGCTCCCCATGGTGGACCTTGTTGAAAAGAGACAGTCTGTGGTTCCAAACTATTTATTGTCATTGTGGAAAGTGGATGCATAAAACCATACCCTACTTCTCAGGATGGGCCTGAGATTAAATACCTTTTGCAAGGAAAAATGTCTGGGAAGGAAAGCTTATTGTCTATGCCCTCCAGGCCTCTAGGTACCTCATTAGCATAGAGAACTCTGTCTTGAGCCTATGTGACCTGTGGTCATGTCTTTTTTATGTGAGAAGCATGGCACATGTTCCAAGTCAGGAGTCTGGCAGGAAGTTGGGAGTTAGGTGTATGCACACTGAGTCTCCGGGTCTCAAACTGCTCTACCTTACCAAACTTCCTGGCATGGTTTTATGTCTCACAGCTACCTACCAGAATATTTTAATAAGAAAGATAGAATAAAGGAAAATACCACTCCTTAGGAGTCTTTTGATTTTTTTTTTTTTTTTTTTTTTTTTTTTTTTTTTTTTTTTTTTTTTTTTTTTTTTTTTTTTTTGATTTTTCGAGACAGGGTTTCTCTGTGTAGCCTGGCTGTCCTGGAACTCACTCTGTAGACCAGGCTGGCCTCGAACTCAGAAATCCGCCTGCCACTGCCTCCCAAGTGCTGGAATTAAAGGCGTGCGCCACCACTGCCCGGCAGTCTTTTTAATTACTTATTTAAATTTTTTCATACAATTAAAGTATTCTTTCCCTCTCCTAATTCCTGCTTATCCACCCAACTTTATGTTCCTTTTCTTTCTCAAAAAAAAAAAAATAAATAAATAAAAACAAAAACAAAAAAACAAAAAAACTGAGAATCAAAACAAAGAAATACACTAAAAATAAAGAAAGAATAAGTAAAAATAAATGAAAAAGACAAAAAAATACATAAGCAAAACAAAAAAAACCACACAAACAAACATGTAGCTCTTATGTGTTGGGCAACTACTCCCGGGCAGAACCCTGCCCTGAGTGTGGTTGATAATATCCAGGAGCACTGATTGCCCCTTTCCCACAGGTGTCATTCATGAACAACTTCTTGATTAGGTATACGGAACTTTGTATCTACTTCCCCTTCTAAATCTGTTTTGAACCTGTGCAGGTCCCCTTCATAGTATCTGTGAGTGGCAGAAAGATTGTAAGAACCCGTGATGGTGAATATCTCCAGGGAACCAGCATTTCCAAACCGCAGGACTGATACACATGTTAACCTACAACAGTCTTGACCAACTCTTCCTTTGAATTCATTTTGAATATTCCATCCAGGGAAGGGTGAAGGGTTCCCCAAAAGATCTTTCACTTTAACAATCTGAGAGACTTCACTTTTTTCTCCTCACCCCAGATTGGTGGGGTGCTCCTTAAGAGAACAATGGTGCAGAAAGGAAAGCAGACTCTCCCACAACTGTTACAGCTGTGATTCTCTAGTTTCTCAGGGGAGCCACAGAGTGGGGAACTTCAGGAAATGGAGCAGATTTAGTTCCCGAGTACCAGTGTCTCCTAATTTTAGGCAGGAAGAACTCCATATGAAATTCTATCCAAATGAAAACCTAGAATCTTTAGGGAGAAATTTGCAAAACTGGATAGTGAACTTTTCCTTCTGTCTTCTGTCTTGGCAGCATGCTCAGCCAGCAGCACACAGAGTCGGGCTGCAAGAGCTTGGATGATTAAAAAGCCTCCACTGCTCAGCTTTTCCAATGTGTCCAAGTCCTTAAGGCTTACTTTAAAAAATCACCAGTGCCAAAGAAAATTAATAATGATGCTCCCAGAATCAGCCTGGACCACTGTAAAGTCAACTGGTTTAATTCTCAGCACCCAGGTTTCAGTTTTCAAATCCTTTTCCAATACGGCTCTCCTCAGGGACTCAATGATGCTGTCTTTTCCTCTGCCAATTCCTATTGTTTCCGGAATTCAAGTCATGAGTTTATGTCTTCATATAAATTAAGTCCATTTCCCCACATATCTCCAGGGATTTAGGAGGCTAAATTTTCTTTCCAAAATATATATATATATATATATAAAGGAACTGACCATGGCCTGACTGATGAAAAACAGGTAAATATTAATAAACTATTCCCCCACCTACACCTTATGAAAATGGAGCTTAAAATACCTTTTTTGTTCTAATCCTCAGGGGACTTCATAATGAAGAAACAGCTTCTGATAAATGTTGTTACCCTTAGCATTTTTTCTGTAATGTAGCATCACATGAATTCAAAATGTTCCTTTGTGGAAGAAATTAAAGAACAAAGCAGGTTAAGTCACCTTCAAGGTATTAAACCTAAGGGGTACAAGAGACCAAACTTCAGTACTACCTACATCAGTGAACTTAAGATCCTTAGCCTATATCCATCCTATTGCCAGAATATATTGAAACCACAAAGCCCATACTTGTTACAACCTGTAGACTATGCTTAGAGTTAAGGCTTTCATGAGAGCAGAATTTCCAGTCAAACAGATATCCAGCAGGGTCAACTAAACTTTAACTTTCTTTCTCCACTAAGAATTTCTTGTTGTTTCTTCTTCCCCTACTCCCTAAGAACTTTTACACATATTGTGGAAATGGTCCAGTCTTTCCTTTTGTAACAGTTTGCTACACTGCTTTCATTAATACTGACTTGACAAACAACTGATATGTTGGCCCTCCCACATAGGGCTTTAGTCTTTAAGTTTTGAGATCTCCAAGGTCCCATAGCAATAATCTAAAACTGCTTTAATCTATGCTTTCTTAAATTGCAACACTGGTGATCCCAAATAAATAATCAATGTGTGACTCCATTTCCCTTAAAGTCAACAGTCTCAAGCCTACTAAAGCCTAGTAAGATAGTAACTTTTATTTACCAGATGTAATTGTCGTCTCAGAAGCTTTCTGCCTCTGTCTGCTAACGTAGGCCTAGTCCTGGAAGCTTCTATCCTATCTACCCTTAAATCCAATCTAGGCTTAGAATGCTTTCAGCCTCTGACAGTTATTGCTGAATAAGCTCACCCTTTCTAGTTCCTTCTGAACTCTGCCTGGCTGGTTTAACCTAGCTATTCTGGCTCAAAATCTTCTCCCAGCTGATTTAAATTGGCTTCGGTCAACTTCTCAATGAATTTCTCTGCTTGGCCTCATACTAACTTTGGCAATATAGTCTAATCTTCTGGCTCTGTCTCATTCTCTGGTTCATTCTGTCTGGATCTAGCTTCTTCTCTCTTTAACCCATCTCTACAAATCTGCCTTCTTTCCTTCTCTGCACTTCTCTTTCTTAATTAGCCTTCTCTTCCTCTCTCTTCTTGTGAGAGTTGAGCATATCCTATTCTATCAAATCATTATCTGATTCATCACTTTGTCTGCCACTTTCAAACATGTGTGCTTCCTTCTACAAACTGACTTTACACAAACTTACTTTACTTATTTTTTTATTCAGAATTAATGGTGTGTACTAAGGGTGTGTCTGAATTCCAGCCAGAGGCCTGAGCCACACCACAAGTAGAAACAGTGTTTTTCAGTAAATAACAGGTTCAGAATGTGATCAAATATCCCCTGCCAGCCTCTATTCACATCGACATTGTACTTAGTTGATTTTTCTTTTTTACTAATGCTGCATACTAAAAAGAATACTGATTGTTTACATCCAAGCTGAATGTGACCTGCCCACAGATTCTTCTGGTCTTAATGTCTTGATAGAATTATGCTTAAATCTATAGACTACACAA
The DNA here is from genome assembly GCA_028551405.1 of Uromys caudimaculatus. Taxonomy (NCBI): domain Eukaryota; kingdom Metazoa; phylum Chordata; class Mammalia; order Rodentia; family Muridae; genus Uromys; species Uromys caudimaculatus. The sequence goes on along the minus strand of CM052706.1, from coordinate 37,415,447 downwards.
ACTGTGACTGATAGAATCATAGTAACACAAGGCAATTCATTAGGAAAAAATGTTCTTGTGGGAATTCAAATGGTGTAAACACTTTGTAAGTCATTGCGGAGATTCCACAAATACTGAAACATAGAACTACCGTATGACACATTAGACCACTCTTCATCATATGTCCCAAAGGAATCTAAGTTAGCACACCACAGAGATATGTGCACTATTAATAATAGCCAGAATGTGGAACCAGCCTAAATGTCCATTAACAGAGAAATTGGTAAAGGAAATTTATATATATATGTGTGTGTGTGTGTGTGTGTGTGTGTGTGTGTGTGTGTGTGTGTGTATGGAGATATATATATGGAGATATATATGTATATATGGAGAGATAGAGATATGTATAGATAGATATATTTAAATATATAGAGATAGCTGATAGATGATAGATGATAGATAGATGATAGATTGATGATAGATAGATAGATAGATAGATAGATAGATAGATAGATAATGATTTTTTTTCAGCCATAAAAATGGAAGTAGGTCATCTTCACAAAAATGAATAGAACTAGAGATTATTATGTCAACAAATCAAGCCAACTCAGAAAAGCAAACATCATATGTTTTCTCTTATATGTGTAATCTAGATTTAAGTAAATATATGAAAATAGAAGGTAACTGTGAGGGAAGGAGTTTAACAGAACAGATGAAATATGGAACAATAGAACAATAATAGTGATAAGAAAGACAATATGTGTTTCTTTCGTGTGGAGATCTGTATTTAATAATATCTGACATAAGAACAGAGGGGAACTCTTTAGGGGAAGGTGGTTGGAAGTAGAACTGTCTTGAATAGCTCTGATATTTGAAGACTTGGTCCTCTATTGGTAATATTGCTTAAGAATGTTTAGGTGATGTTGCCTGGACAGAATGGGTCACTTGGTGGGGTTGGAGGCAGACTTTGAGAATTTACAGCCTCATCTCCCCTCCAGTTTCCTCTCTCTGTCTAATATTTGCAAGGAGGTTGTGACCACTCAGTTTTCTGACCCTGCTGCACACCCTCTGCCACTATGGACATTTTCTCTGCAACTCTAAGCCAAATAAACTCATTTCTCAATAACTTGCTTTTAGTCACACTATTTTATTACAGCAACTGAAAAGTAACTGATTTAAAAAGTTGGTATCAGAGAGTATAGTGTTGCTGTGAAGATCCTATGTTGGAAAAAAGTATGGTAAACTGTAGAACTTTGGACAAGAAAAGTCGTTGAAGGCCATCAGCAGGGCTTAGTGGGCCATCAAATAGGAGCCTGGAAAACAGAGATATCTGGAGTAATGCCGACTGTGGATGTCCAAATCAAGACATTTTTAGAGGGAACAGGTCTCTATTAGCAATGTGGCTAGAGACCATTCATGTGACATTTGACAAAGAGTCTGTATGTTTTCTGCTCATGTCTTAAGTACTTATCTGAGGCTAAATTTAAAAAGTAATGAACTAAATTTTTGGCAAAGTAAATATCAAGACAATATAATGTTGAGTCTATGGAATGGTTATTACTGGTAATTCTTATGAAGCTATAGATGAAAAAGAATAAATACAAAATGTAAGGTTAGAAGAAAAAAAGTCTTAAGCTTAATACTATTACTCATGTGCTAAGAGACTTCAACTTTTTTAAATTTAATTTTAATTTTTAATTATTCACTTTAAATCCTGCTCACTGCAGCCCTACCACTCACCCCTCCCACCATCTCCTTCCTCTATCTCCCCTCCCCCTCTCCTCTCAGTGGGGGGTTGGACCCCTGAGTTTCCATCCATTCACTCTGGCACTTCAAGTTCCTAAAAGGCTAGGCATTTCCCCTCACCTTGAGGTCAGACAAGGCATAGCTAGAAGAACATATCAACGTACAGGCAACAGCTTTTGGGATAGCCCCTGCTCTAATTGTTCAAGACCCACATGAAGACCAAACTTCACATATGCTACATATGTGTGGGGAAGCCTAGGTCTAGTCTGTGTATGTTCTTTGGTTGCTGGTTCAGACTCTGAGAGGCCCATAGGTCCAGGCTAGATTACTCTGATGGTCTTCCTGTGAAGTTCCTATCCCCAAGCTCCACTGTTTGGCTGTGGGTCTGAGTCAGTTGCTGGGTGGAGTCTCTCAGAGGACAACATGTTCCTGTCTACAAGCATAACAGAGTATCATTAATAGTGCGAGGGACTGGTGCTTGCCCATGAGATGGGTCTCAAGTTGAGCCAGTTATTGGTTGGCCATTCCTTCACTTTCTGTTCCATCCACCATGCCTACATTACCTGTAGACAGGATAAATTTTGTGTCGAAAGTTTTATGGGTGGGTTGGTGTCTCTATAGCTCCACTGGCATTCCTGCCTGGCTACATAATGTGGCCTTTTCAGGTTCCATTTTCCCAATGTTGTGAGTCACAGCGAAGGTCATCCCCATTGGTTCTTGGGCACCTCTTGTAGCCCATGTCTCTGTCACATCCTAGAGATGCCACCCCTGCTTCCTCACCCCTGTACATTGCAGATTTCCTTTCATTTTCATGGCCATCTAGTCATCTCTCCTGTCTTCCACATCTGATCCTGAACCCCACATTCCCCTCCCTCCATCTGCCTCTTATGACTAATTTGTTCCCACTTCTAAGTGAGATTCAAGCTTCCTCACTTGGGCTTGGGCCTTTCTTCTTGTTTAGCTTCTTTGGGTCTGTGGAGTATAGCATGGTACCTGTATTTTATGGTTAATATCCACTTATAAGTTAGTACATAGTATGCATGTCCTTTTAGGACTGGGTTACCTCACTTGGGGTGAAACAAGGGACACTGTCAATAGGACAAAATATCAGTTTACAGATTGGGAATAAGCCTTCTTTAGAGGGCTAATATCCAAAATTTACAAAGAACTCAAGAAGTTAGACACCAATAATAACAAACTTAAAAATAGTGTACAGAGCTAAACAGAGAATTCTCAACAGAGGAATCTTGAATGTCAGAGAAGTTATTAAAGAAATGTTCAAAGTCCCTAGTTATCATGGAAATGCAAATCAAAACAACTCTGAGGTTCCATCTTACACCCATCAGAATGGCTAAGATCAAAAACTCAAGAGATGGCACATGCTGGAGAGGATGTGGAGCAAGGGGAGCACTTCATTGGTTGTAGGAGTGCAAACTTGTACAGCCACTTCAGAAATAATTTGTTGGTTCTTCAGCAAACTTGGAATAGCTCTACCTCAAGACCCAGCTATACCATTCCTAGGTTTATCCCCAAGAGATGCTCCAACATCCCACAAAGACACTTGCTCAACTATGTTCACAACAACCATATTTGTAGTAGCCAGAAACTGGAAACAACCTAGATGTCCCTCAACTGAAGAATGGATAAAGAAAATGTGGTATATCTACACAATGGAATACTATTCAGTTATTAAAAACAAAAACATCATGAATTTTGCAGACAAATGAAACTTAAAGTTTTAACTTTTAAAGTGATTGGTCTATTAAAGGCGGGTCTCCTGATGGCCACTAGACTAAACGTAAGTGTGCCTCAGAGCAATAGCTCCAGCAGAATCACTTCCAACTTGCAAAAGGAGAAAGCCTAAAGAGTTGCTTGCTTCACAGAAAAGATGTTACTGTTGTATGAAAAGAGGTGAAGACAAAGCAGGCAGATGAAGTTAGTGGTGCCTTCCACATGTGCAAGAGTGAGGAGGTCCCAGATTCTTCCTCCAAGGTTTGAAATATCACTGAAACAGCATAATATGTAACAGTGCTGGATTCAGTGGTAGATGGTGTCCCTGAGGGGCCAGAAGACCCTGAGAAACCATTTGGTGAAGCTGTGAAAGTGAAGCATGGGTTGTGGTGGACACTCCAAGATTTTGGAGATTCCAGAGAAGTAAGAGATGTTTCAAGGTGCACCACATCTAAAGAGGACAAATATCCCAAGAAAAAGATACATGTTACAGGCAGCAAAGTTGGAATGGTGGAACCATTCTAAACCCTATGGATATGAAGTTGCAGACAATGGACAGGGAGGTACAGGATTATGTATTGGGCTTGTTGGGATCTGGGCATTCTTTGGTCCACATTTCCTCAATATGCCCACATTCCTCCCTTTTGAGGTAGAAATGTATAATCTATACCACTGTGTGTTAGAAGTATGTAATTTGTGGGGGTGGGTTGTTTGTTTGTTTGTTTTAGCTTTGGTTTGGTTTTGGTTTGAGGGGGGCTGTCATAATAACAATTGAGATTGCATTGAGTCTGAGAAATGACT
>CM052706.1:37361190-37406190 GCA_028551405.1 Uromys caudimaculatus | reverse complement strand
TGGCTATGTAAACAAGGTTCTTTGTTGTGGAGGTAGGAAAGGATGGCAAAGAGTCTATGAATAAGCTCCAGTCCCATAGTCCCTTCTGTAGAGCACAGCATAATGAAAATACTTCGTACCAACTGTTCACAGTTTGAAGTCCAAGTCTGTCCTTGGGGTGTCGTGGTAGAGGGGGCCACAGCCTCATGATTAACTAAGTCAAGCAAGCGTGCAGATTCTGGCGATGCATCTAGGAAGTAATCTGGGGAAAAGATGTGGAAACAGATTTATATTTCAGTAATTCCTGTTCGCTCTTCTCTCATCAATATTGATACAACTGATAAAATGCAAGACAGAAGAGTGTCTCTTCTCTCTAAAAAGAAGGAATACATTGGAACACAGCTGAACTAGTTTCTGCACTGAGTGTGGAAAAGCCTGCAGTACAGCCCACTCCTTCCTCCTGTAATGGTGAATAAGCAATGCTGGTATTGACAACACTCTAAATGAAATATTTGCATGAATAAGATTGCAAATATGGTGCTTTGTCTGACTATTGTATTATTAGTATGAAACCCTATTCTGTAATAATAATAATAATGTAAAACTTCTCAACTCTGCTATTTATAGTGCTACCTGGATTTGTCCTTTTTAAAAGGTTCACTCATAAATTCCATTTTGGCAGCCAGTGGAATTTTAAAAGATCATGATTCATGTAAAATTATTCCTCATGGGTTTTTGTTTGCTATGCTTATTGTATCCAACAAAGAAATTACTGTCGCTTATTTTAACATGCTAACAGTGCTTGGTTTACAGACGATCCCCATAAATATTCAGTTCAATTTCCAGGAGTTAGGTAAACATATAATACAAAGTGACTAATTCTAGAGAAAAATACTATTTCCCCCAGACTTCCAAATGGCAGAGCTCAAAATTTGTTTCATTATGTTTTGTTTGCAGTAATGGTGATGAGATGTAATCATAACATTTATCCTCCTCTATTAGACTGTAAATTCTGTGAAAGCAGAAATCTCGCCCATTTTGTTCACTCTGTGGCATAGAGCAGGCTCCCCACAAGTATGTGGCAAGTGAATTTATAAACAAAAATGACCTCCATGGACTTTCTGATTGAGAAAAGGGGGATTTTTAGTATTTAAAATACATGTACAAATATATCCCTAAAACCCAAATTTAACTCATAGCCTTGGGGGTGACAAAAGCCTCTTCATTATCTTGTAAAAGTAGGCAGAATCCTTTGACTACCAAAAAATGGACCAAGTTCAAGAGTGCCTAAATCTAAATAGACCAAACAAGATTCAGAATCTTAGTAATTACATCTATCAACTCGTTGCTTTCAAAATAGACCAGTGAAACCTTGGGTTTTTTTAATTTGTAATTTAATTATAGTGTTTCTTCTCCCCTTTCCTTCTTCCCAATGCTCTCAAATACCCCTCCCCACTCTCCTTCAAACTCCTGGCTTCTTTGTTCATTAATTATTATGGTATGCAGATGTACATTTTCATGTATACAATCCTCAACATAACCTGTTGTGTCCATAGTCTGTTACTTCTGTGTATTTTTCAGGGCTGACCTTTTGAACTGCACATGCAATGGTGTGCCCTTCCCCGGGAAGGGTCACCTTTCCTGCTCCCAGCTGTATTCAGTTACCTGTAGTTCTTTGGGTAGGATTGAGGCCCATGTGCTTTTCATCATCCGGGTTGGCATGTTTGTTAGTGAACACATGACAGCAGAATGCAAAGTAGACTATACAAAGGAATTGTTCAGATGAAAACTGGGTGCTGGTGGCTCTCCCTTGAGAAGCTCACATTTGTCCTAATACTGTTCTCCCTCTCTCTCTTTCTCTCTCTTTTTTCTTTCTGCTTTTAATAAACTTAACCTTACTTCACTAAAACAAACAAACAAACAAACAAACAAACAAACAGCAGGACAAGTAAGCAGTCCTGAGAATCTAGGGAAATCTTATACTCACATTAAAGGCCAGAAAGAGTACAGGATTCCTCTAACTGGGGTAGCCAGCCCATCTTCCAAGCTTGAGAATTTGGGCTATAAAATGGAGATTATGTTCTGCCTTGAGAATTATTATAAAATTTGAATGAAATAATTATTGGAAGGATACTCTTCAAAGCCTGAGATGAAATTAGAAGTCATTAAAAGCAGACATGTTGGTGCTCTGGTCTTCCCTGACCCCCACCTCCATAGAGCACTTCAACTATTCCCCATCTTCATAACCTTGGCACCATGGAGAAGAAACTTAGTTGATTTTTGAGTACCCAACCCACCAGTGTAAAATGGAGTAAACAGTTGCTGTGGACAGACTTAGATCAGCCAGTCTTTAGAAAGAAAGAAATGTTTGGGTTATGTAGCTTACTGCAAGGTCCATAAAGGGCTCCTGTGACCCATCACTCATGGTGGGGTGTCTTCCAATGATACTGCCGCCTTTGAGTTATTCCTGCTCCTCACAAATAACGTTTTGCCCACACTCCTGATCCAATTTAAAAAATAGCTCATTAGTTCATTAAACTGAACATTGATACAATTGTTACCTTAGTTTGTTGTGGAGTTTCTTTCTCAGATGAGTAGGGGTGTGTGTGTGTGTGTGTGTGTGTGTGTGTGTGTGTGTGTGTGTGTGTGTGTGTGTGTAGTTTAATTTTAGGAAAAACCTCTCACATAACACCTGGCTTTCTGCCTGACTGTGGACACAAGAACAACGGCCTTATGTCCCTGTCGTAATATCTTCCCTGATATGGAAAACTCTGTTCTGAAATTTTGAACAAAAATAAACCCTCCCTCCCTGCCTGCCTGCCTGCCTCCCTGCCTTCCTAGCTCCCTTCCTTCCTTAACTCAGGTTTGTCAGGAATTTTGTCGCAGCAATGAGGAAATGAACCCTGGTATTTTGTTCAGCTCCCTTCTAGCCATTCTCCCACCTACCTCACCCTCGTCATGTGCATATTATAAATCCTTTAACACTTGATACCAGATACTTTTTGGAACTTAGTACTTTAAAGATTAAAACAGTATTGTGGGCCATGTACTACATTTTATAAACTATTACCAGAGGCTTCTGGAGTGACCTTCCAAAAAATGCATACTCTGCTGTTCCTTCAGTACTGGAAAGAGCATTTGCAAGACATGGCCTAAATAATAACATAGCTGTGCATCCATCCAGGCTAAGTCACTCCAGGAAATGAGTTCAGAGATTATACAAATGGGGGGGGATCAAATGTATAGTGAGAGACAAAAGAATACTGGCCCTTTATGAGACATTCAATATATCTATTTACTGAACTAGACTGAAGAAACCATTATTTCTTGGTTACTTTCACTAAATTTTTTCCTGCTTAGAAAAATTAAAACCAATTTTCAAAAATTAGTAACTCCTGAATACAGTTGTTATTTTGTAGAAGTCAAGATGGTATTTACAAATCACCAGATGTCCTTGCCCTGTTCCTGAAGAAACATTAATTGTTTGATATCCAAAGTACCAGACCTGGGATGTGAGACTCTTATATTGAAATATAAAAATTTAGGCTGGATTACTGGCTCTCCAGTTAACAACACCCATCTCTCATGGAGGACCTGGGTTCAATTCTCAGAACACATGTGGAATATCACAACTTCTGTAACTCTAGTTCCAGGGATCCAACACTCTCTTCTGGCCTCCACCAGAACAAGGCATGCACATGTTGGACAGACATACATGCAGACAAATACTCATGCACATTATATAAATAAACCTTTAAAATATAAAATTTGCAGAAGCTTGAGATCTAATTACTTGACTGCCCAACTCAAATGACTTTACCAGCAAACAACAATCCACAGATATGAAAACTAAATGTCCTAAAGAAATGGAATCACACCAGTTCACTAGAAGTGTCTCAGGCACTTACCTAAATCAGTTCTGTCATTGTACAGATGAAACCAAAGTTCAGAAAGGGTAACACAGCCAGTTAGGAGGAGAATGCTCCCTGGAATCCCTGCTTCTAGGGAGTCCCCTCCTCACTCTTTGCCTGAATAGAATACAAGTTCTTCTCACCATGACACCATGACTCTTGGTTCTGCTTCTCCAGCAAGATGACCTTTTTCTCATGTTCTCTGATTGACTGAAAGCTATACATGTTACACTTGCGTTGTATGAATGCTACACTGCGCAAACCGAGTTTGTTGTTTGAAAACAATTTTGATAATACTTTCCCTTTTTCTAAACCTACATATGATGTCAAGGTCTGAACTCCAAACCTAATAAAAAGATTTTGTAAAAGGGGAGAGGATATTACTGTAAGTAATTATGACTCCTAATAAGCATTTATTAAAGACTAATGAGATTATTTTGGAAATCTATTTTTAATTTATACTTACAGTGAATCAAACTATATTAGGCTTATTAATTAAATGCTTAATATGAAATTATTTCAGTATTCAAGGCTTTTATAACAGCTTCATCAAATACTGTCACTCATTGAAAGGCTACACGTGTATGAATTTGCTGCCTCCGCAGTGTCATTGAAATGATTATTTTAAATTCTAACCATTATTGAGAGTGTACTGGCTGGTTTTGTGTGTCAACTTGACACGAGCTGGAGTTATCACAGAGAAAGGAGCTTAAGTTGAGAAAATGCCTCCATGAGAACCAGGTGTAGGGCATTTTCTCAATTAGTGATCAAGGGGGAGGGCCCCTTGTGGGTGGTATCATCCCTGGGCTGTGAGTCTTGGGTTCTATAAGAGAGCAAGCTGAATAAGCCAGAAGAAGCAAGCCAGTAAGAAACATCCCTCCATGGCCTCTGCATCAGCTCCTGCTCCCTGACCTGCTTGAGTTCCAGTCCTGACTTCCCTTAGTGATGAACAGCAATGTGGAAATGTAAGCTGAATAAACCCTTTCCTCCCCAGCTTGCTTCTTGGTCATGATGTTTGTGCAGGAGTAGAAACCCTGACTAAGACAGAGAGTATAACCTAAAATACAAACATGATTTTTTGGTGATAGAAAATAAATTCTTGTTCATACAATGTAGTCTGACTACAATTTCTGCTCTGCCTATTCTAACCAGTCCCTCCCCATCTCCCCTCCCATGTGGATCTACATCCTTTCTGTCTCTTCTTAGAAAAATAAACACCTAAGGAATAGCAATAAAATAAGATAAAACAAAAACAAATAAATCAAAATAGGATCAAACAAACAGAAGCAAAAGAGCCAAAGAAAAATACAAGAAACACACATACACATAGAGACATATATGTTCACACACACACACACACACACACACACACATACCTACCTTGACTCTACATTATGAGACATAGAATCTTGAAAGATACCATTGACTTCATTTCTATTGCCTCTGTACTGCTTGTTCAGCATGGGTCCTACCCTTAAGGGTGATTTTTTCCCCTGTGAGACTCCCTTGGAGAAAACAGATTTTTACTTGCAAGTGGCTATCAATTGGAGATAGCTTCTGGATTAGAGACAGTGACACACACATGTTCAGGTCTCCTGTCAGTGCTAGGACTTCATCTGGTACAGATCCTTTCAGGCCCTATGCATGCTGCCTCAGTCTCTGTGACTTCATATGTGCACTGGTTGTTTCTTTGTGCACTTGTTTCTTTGATGTCTTCTATTCCTTCTGTCTTTTGCACTCTTTCTGTCTCCTCTCTTCAGAGATCCCTAAGCTTGAAGGAGGTATTTGATCCCCCTCTATGTTCTCTGACTGACTGAAAGGTATGCACAGCCCATTTGCATTGTATGGATGGTGCACTGGAAACCAGGTTTGTCATTGGAAACAATGACAATGCCTTTTCCTTTGCTAAACCTACATATTATGTCAAGGCCTGAACTCCAAACCTAATTCAAATAATCTGGGCCCATTTAGGGCTAAATGGTCCAAGGTCTATGATTACTTACATAACATCTAGCAATGGGTCTTTGTATTTTATTTCTTTTGTTGCAAAAAGAAACTTCTCTGATGGTGTCTGGAGAAAGTCACACATCTACACATCTATGAGTATTCCATAATGTTGTTGGGCATCATTTTATGTCTACATTCTTCTATCAGAACAGTAATATTTGGTTACCTCCTAGGTCCCTGGTTTATCTAGTCTCTTGGATTGTAACTTCCACAAGCTTTGTGCCACTATTGCACTAGAATATCTTGCAGGCAGGCCACTATTGTAGAGTAAAAGGGTTGTAGCTTATGTTGGTGTTTGCATTTCTCTTTTGGTAGAGTGCAAAATATCGTGAACACTAGCCCATAGTGATGTGGGCTCTAGGTAGGCACCAGCTTGACTTCTCTATGCCCATTGAGTTGTAGAGGTGTTGTCTTCAGCAATAGGAACTTACTGTTGGTTTGTGGAGAGCAACCAGTAGCCTTGGCAATAATCTGGATTGTTCAGTGAGTTCTCATTCTGGACACCTTTGATCAACAAACCAATTAGATGTAACCTATTCCCCACACTGGAAACTTCATTGGTGATGATAGATGTCCAGTTGGGGCTCTGTCTCCCTTGTTATATGTAGATTTCATTTGGATTGCCTTCACATGTGCATATGTGTTTTAGGAAGCGTTTCCTATATTAATTTCCATATGACTCCTCAAATGGCCCTTAGTTTTAGCTGACTCTCTCATTCTCTTCCATGCCTCACCCGTACTCTCCCCTTCCCCATTTGATCCTCCCATTCCAGTCACCACCCCAAACCCCTATCTATATCTATTTTAGTTCTCCTCCTAGGAATATTCATCCCCAAACACACACACACACACACACACACACACACACACACACACACACACACACCCCTTACTCTATACCTAAACTCTGTTGCTATAAGGATTATAGCTTGCTTATAATGAATTAACACCTGCATAAAAGCAAATACATATCATATTTGTCTTTCTGAGTCTGGGTTACCTCACTCAGTATGGTTTTCCCTAGTTCCACTCATTTACCTGTGAATTTCATGATTTTGATACGTTTTAATAGCTGAGTAATATTCCATTGTATAAATGTACCTCTTCTTCTTTACTCATACACTGATGAATATCTATTTTTTCCAATTCCTGCCTGTTATGAATAGGGCAGATATAAACATGGTTGAACAAGTATCTCTGTGGTAGAATGAGACATACTATGGGTACATACACAAGAGTGGTATAACTGGATTTTGATGTAGGTCAGTTTCAGTCTTCCTGAGGAACCACCACTGATTTCAATAGTTGCTGTACAAGCATACAGTCCCACCAGCAAGAGATGAGTATTCTCCTTACTCTACTTCCCTAACAGCATAAGGTAATATTTGTTTTATTGATCTTTGCATTCTGACCAATATAAGATGAAATCTCAAGGTAGTCTTGATTTGTGTTTTCCTGATGACTAAGAATGATAAACATTTCTTTAAGTGTGTCTAAGTTAGGGTTTTACTACTATGAACAGACATCATGACCTAGGCAAGTCTTATAAAGGACAACATTTAATTGGGGCTGGCTTACAGGTTCAGAGGTTCAGTCCATTATCAAGGCAGGAACATGGCAGCATCCAGGTAGGCAAGGTGCAGGAGGAGCTGAATGTTCTACATTCAGCATTCTGAGCATTCTGAAGACTGCTAGTAAAAGACTGACTTCCAGGCACCTAGGGTGATGGTCTTAAGCCTAAGCCCACAGTGACACACCTACTCTAACAAGGTCACACCTCCTAACAGTGCCACTCCCTTGGCCAAACATATTCAAACCATGACAAAGTGTATCTCAGATGAACTTCTTCTTTTGAGAATTCTCTGCTTAGATCTGTACCCCATTTTTAATTCAGGTGTCTCTTGTCTTGATGTTCCATTGGGAAGGTTGAGTTCTTTCTATATTGTGGATATTAGCTCTCTATCAGATGCGTAGTTGATTTAAAAAAAAAAAAAGTTGTCCTATTCTGTAGGCTCCCACTTTGAATGGTGATGTCCTTTGTCATTCAAAAGCTTTTCATTTCATGAGGTGCCATTTATTAATCATTATTCTTATTGCCTGTGCTACAGGTGTTCTGTTCAGAAAGTCTTTTTCAGTGCCAATTCATTCAAGGATATTTTCCACTTTCTATTTACCAGATTCAGTGTATCATACCTTATATTGAGGTCTTTGATACATTTGGAGTTAAGTCTTGTGCAGGATAAAAAATTAAGGATTTTTTTATTCTTCTGTTTTATTCTTCTATATGCAGACATCTTGTTTGTCCAGCACTATTTGTTGAAGATGCTGTCTTTTTTTCCAGTGTGTGTTTCTGGTTGGTTTTTTTTAATCAAAAAATCAAATTATCATAGTTATGTAGATTTATGTCCAGTACTTCAATTCTATTCCACTGATCCACATGTCTATTTTTGTGCCAATACCATACTGGTTTTATTATAATAACTCTGTAGTATAACTTGAAGTCAGAGATGGTGGTACTTCTAGAAGTTACCATTCAGGATTGTTTTAGCTACTCTGGTTTTTATATTTTCATATGATGCTGAAAATTGTTTTTTAAATTTCTGTGGAAATTTGTGTTGAAATTTTGATGGGGATTGCTTTGAATCTGTAGATTGCTTTTGGAAGGATGGCCATTCTTAATATATTAATCCTACTTATCCATGAGCATAGAAGGTCTTTTCTTCTTCTGATATCATCTTAAAATTCTTTGCCTTAAATTTCAATATTTTAAAGATGAACACGATTTCTAATAATACTCTCTCTGATGAAGAATTTCAAATGTTTCCCCAAATCATGAGTAGTATTAAATTCTATAGACTTTTCATAAAGAGCTAACAATTATTTTTGCTCAGTCTTTTCTATAGACAAACTGAATGCAAAGTGGAAAAACAACATTTTCTATGCCTGATCCTACATCACCATTATATCCTGGTAAGATGCCCCCTCCACTAATCCATTTCTGCTTTCCATTTTGAGAAAAGTGAAGAAAAATAGAAAGAAAACAAGGAGCCATTGTGAGCCTATATCTGCCCAGAGTGTGAAGACACACGAACATGATACTTTCCTTCTTTGATCATCTTGATCACAAACAGAAACAAATAGAAAATATTCTTCCACCTCTCTCTTTCTTTAAAACAAAGCACTGATTGGCTTCTCTAGAATGTGTGACAACTGATTTGGACAACTAAAAAGACTCTGCTGAAGTATCCTATTGTGAAAAATGCACTAGAGATAGATTAGTCCTTCTCATTAGCCATATAAAAAGCTCCAAATCAATACTATAAGCTCACCTAGCGTGAATCACCTATAGAAGTCACTGCAAGGAAGCACTAGTGAGTGACGACCCTTGTGTGCTGATGCTCTGCAGGCACTAAAATGTTCCAGTGGGTTTCTTATGAAGCAAGTAAATCAGCATGTTTCATTTCACTAACGATCATATTTCCCATACAGAGTAACTAGAGCAACCAGGTCACAGAGAACTCTCAGTTAATGAGAAATTCAAAGCCAATTCTGCACACTGCCCATATCTAAATTCCCATTCACTTCTTTTATTTCTATCTGTTTGAAATATTTATGCAAAAATAAGATGTTTCACATAAATTTATTTTTATCAGAACACATGAATCCAAATCATCCTACCCAGTACACACAGGACTCTAGAACACAAGACTCATAATCACATTGTGTAAAATACTTAATTCCATTAATAATAAAAATAAGTAGTATAGAGCAAGACACATCAACATAAAGTGTGAGGTAGGCCAAAGACAGCATGAAGAAAAAGAGCTAAGCAAATACAAAGTCAAGGATTTGGGTTGTGTTTGTTAGTGGTGTGTGTGTGTGTGTGTGTGTGTGTGTGTGTGTGTGTGTGTGTGTGTTCATGCCTGTTCTTTGCTGTTCATGTCTTTCTGGGTGTATGTGTATGTGGAGAGCAGAAACCAACCTTAAGTATCACTTCTCTGAAGATAACCCCGTTGATTTTTGAGACAGGGTTTTTCACTAGGATCAGGGGATAGCTGATTAAACCAGGTTGGCTAGCTTGTGAGCCCTAGGGACCCACCTGCCTCTGTTTTCCTAGGGCTGGGATGATATGTGCTATCATGCCTGGTTTCGCTATGGATTGCAGCTGAGGATTGAGCCCAGTACCTCATGCTTGCATGGTAAGCACTCTGCAGACAGAGATATCTCCCCAGCCTCTGTTTTGCTTTTATACCCCTCACCTGACAGCCCTCTGTTTCTTCAGAAATGAGGACAGTACCTGGAACAAAGTGACAACTCGGCAAATACTTTTCCTCCTTCCCTCACCCTTGAGGCAGTCTTACTCTGTAGCCTAAGCTGGATTCATGCTTGCAGCAATCCTCCTGTCTCAGGCTCTTGAGTCCTGAGATTACATGCATAAGACACACCACTTAGCTTATAAATACGGTCTAAATAAATAGCTGTCATGTTTGCTGTTATTCCTGTGTGTCATCTCACTTCTTTTTTTTTTCCTTTTGTTTTTCTTTGATATTTTACTAATTTACATTTCAAATGTTATCCCCTTTCCCAGTTTCCCCTCCAGAAACCCCCTATCCCATCCTCACTCTCCCTGGTTCTGTGAGGGTGCTCCCCACCCACCTACCCACTCCAGCCTCCCCACCCTGGCATTCCCCTACACTGGGGCATCAAGCCTTCCTGGGACCAAGGGCCTCTCCTCCCATTGATGTCCAACAAGGCTATCCTCTGCTACATATGCGGCTGGAGCCATGGGTCCCTCCATGTGTACTACTTGGTTGGTTGTTTAGTCTCTGGGAGCTCTGGGGAGGGAGGGGTCTGGTTGGTTGATATTGTTGTTCTTCTTATGGGGTTGCAAACCCCTTCAGCTCCCTCAGTCCTTCCTCTAACTCCTTCACTGGGGACCCCGTGCTCAGTCCAATGGTTGGCTGCAAGCATCCATCTCTGTATATGTCAGGCTCTGGCAAAGCCTCTCAGGAGACAGCTATATTAGGCTCTTTTCAGCAAGCACTTCTTGGCATCCACAATAGTGTCTGCGTTTGGTGACTGTATATGGTATGGATTCTCAGGTGGAGCAGTCTCTAGATGGGCTTTCTTTCAGTTTCTGCTTCACACTTTGTCTCCATATTTCCTTCCTTGAGTACTTTGTTCATCCTTCTAAGAAGGACTGAAGCATCCACACTTTGGTCTTCCTTCTTCTTGAGCTTCATGTGGTCTCTGAATTGTATCTTGGATATTCTGAGATTTTGGGCTAATATCCACTTATCAGTGAGTGCATACCATGTGTGTTCTTTTGTGACTGGGTTACCTCACTCAGGATGATATTTTCTAATTCCATCCATCTGTCTAAGAATTTCATGAATTCATTGTTTTTAATAGCTGAGTAGTACCACATTTTCTGTATCCATTCCTCTGTTGAAGGACATCTGGGTTCTTTCCAGCTTCTGGCTATTATAAATAAGGCTACTATGAACATAGTGGAGCAAGTGTCCTTATTACATGTTGGAGCATCTTTGGGTATACGCCCAAGAGTGGTATAGCTGGGTCCTCAGGTAGCACTATGTCCAATTTTCTGAGGAATTGCCAGACTGATTTCTTCAGTGGTTGTGCCAGCTTGTAATCCCTTTCAAATTCCATTAGTTCTGTCTGTTTCCAAAATAGGTACTGACCCCAGCAGATTGCCTCAGTGTACTTATCGATAAACCATCCTAAGCATCATCTCAGCTAAACTAAACAAACATCTTTCACTCTATTATAACGGCTTCTACAGCCATGTCTCCCATTTCAATCAGATGCTACATAGGCATCACTTTTTGATGCTTTTGGGTTATGATTTAGGTATTAACTATTCCCTAAGGTGTTCATGTGCTGAAGGCTTGATCCAACAATGGTGTTCAGATGTGACTGGGTTACAGAGCTTCTAATTTGGATTAGTGTACTGGTGTTTTTATAGCTGAATAGACAACTAGATGGGAGAGGGAGAAAGAGGAGACCTGAATAAGATATGGCCTCCCTCTCTCTTTCTTCTTATGCTACCATAAGTTTAATAGTTCTGTGAGCATGCTCTATGCTGTGATATTCTGCCTTAGTATGGCCTAAGAACAGTGGAGTCAACTGACCTCTGAAATCATGAGCCAAAATAAATCTTGGCTCCTTTAATTTGTCTATATCAGGTTGTTGTCACAGCAATGGAAAGCTAACTAGTGCACATTGTGAACAATGAGGTTTGAATATTAACATGTTTGTCCACTCATAAGATAGAAACAACACAGATGGTTAAACAGAGGAAGATTCATATAAAAAATAAACAAACCATGATAATATAGTAGCTATAAAATATGGAGAAATGGCATGTATGGTAAGAGTTAAGGGAAATTACTCAAGAAAGATTGAATGTGGAAGGGATCCAGGATGAGGCTCAAAATTTATTGGAAAGGGTATACTTATAATTATTTCAGCCAAAGAAAACTTGAAAGATCAACTAGTCAGTACAGCACAGAGTTCAACCCCAGTCTTCAGATAAGCAGAAAACAACTGTTTAGCATGGAGACTATGAGAAGGTGATCCAGAATCAATGGTGTGGCTATATAGAAGAGACCAGACCCCTGCAGGCCCTAGAGTGCAGTGTGAGCGTCTTTGAGCATGTGCAAGCAGGAAGGCTTTATACACTACATCCCAGCTTGAGAGGGATTCAGAAAGATTGTTGTCAGCCTGAGTCTGCAAGGTGAGCAGTGTCTCTGACCCTCTGGCTACAACTAACATCCACTACTGCGGAGCCCTCCCATCCTCCCCTGACCCTGATCCAATAGCAGAAGACCAAAGAACCCTTTCCTCTTGCATACTGTCCTTGCTTCTCCCTCTACTGAGCAATCTTAGCATCATCTTAACTGTGAAAGAAGATGCCAAAAGGAAGCCCTCTGCTATCTCAAGACATATACTAAAGGGTAAACTGGCAGCAGCGGGGTAATAAATAATAAAGGCACAGCAGTGTTCTCAAGAAACAACATTTGGGTGCTTGTTTTTGTGCTGACAGGTGGAAACACTTTGAAGGCTGCACAATCTGCAAGAACTGCCTCCTCAGAACACACGTTTCTCCAGACGATACCTCATCATTAACTCTCATTGATGCCAGGACAGATCTAAACGTATAAGATTTGGGAACACTTTTCACTCAAATACATCTCAAAAGATCCCCAGATTCTCCAACTTTCCTAAACACCAACAATAACTTGCCGACAGTGTAACGAGGAACGTTAGAGAACAAACATACGTCCAGATACCAGCTCTGATAGTTCTGTCATTCCCAAAGTATCAAGGACACACTGATTTTCCAAAATAAAAATCTGTGTAACATTTAAGAGACTTTGCTTTCTCCTCACTTAGGAATCACATTTATCATACTGATTACTAATACTCGTTGTAGTGGTATAAAAGCCTCTATCATTGTGAACTCTGGGTCCACAGACCCTTTCCATAGAGAAAGCACACTATTCCAAACTCCTGTAACAATGATGGTAACCAACACAGTGAGCACTACAATCCAGGAAATGCTAGTACAGTCTCTAACGAACACCCTTGCACCTAAAATCATAAGCAGAGATAATCTTTACATTGTGATTTCTAATTCAAGATCTTAGAAATTGACTGTTCAAGGTAGAACTGCTAGCATAGGCTTCTAACCCCAGCTACTCCAGAGACTGAGGCAAGAGAATCACAAGTTCAAGGACTGCCTTGGAAGCATAGGAAGACTCTGTCTCAAAATTCAAAGGGAAATGAAAACTAGAGATCCACCCCAGTGGTAGAAGGCAACCTAGTATATGAAGTCCTGGGTTAAACCCAGAGTTTCAACAAAAACAAGGAAAGAGGGGAGGGGAGACATTTTTTGAGGAAATTAGGTTAATCTTTCACGTATTATCTTTGCCACCTTTCCAAAAATGAAAATCCTTGACTGCACTGACGGACTAAGAGTGGAACATAAAAATAAAAGTTAATGTTTACTTATTACTCTTTAGCTAACACAAACCTCCATTTTGTATGTATAGCTATCTCTCTTCAGAAGAAAGGGGAAAAAAAAGGAAAAAAGTTACTCTGCAACTCTGAAACTCAGGGACAACCCAAAAGCCCAAGTCTTAGCATGTATTAAATATTCTTCACAACACAACCTGAGGAAATAGTACTAATGAAACTTCCGGAATGCTGGAGTGCAAAGGGAAGTGCTTCCCCCAAGAGGAAAAAGCATCAGGAAAGAAAATAATTAGTTAATAAAAGTAAGCTCCCATGTCAGATTTTCAAAATTAATCCTGATTATACTATGCTTTCTCGAGGAAGCCCATTTCTGGATATATTTCCTTAAAACAATTCTCACTTTTTTATCCAGGCATAGTTTGTGAAGGAAGATTTGAGTCCACTTTGAGAAAGTTTTAGTGAATTGCTTTTTACTGCCCAAAGAATGTCTGGAAAACTGGGTAAATGTTAATAAATTACTTTTGCACTTTAAGATATTTTACATTCTCAGCTATTAAGTTTTAAGGTTGTCAGAACCTTTATTTTCTTATGGCCCCAGAAAGCCAGTGTGTAAATGCATGCAACAAGCAACAGTGTAAAGGTCAAGGCCACAAACGTGTGTGTTCATCAGTTGTACTGTATGTACAGCTTAATGTAAACTTGTGCTCAGGGGAAAGCATGATTTAACCTAATAGTGAGTTCCTGTCCACTACTGAAAGTCCAATCTTTTTTAAATAAACTGTCAAAAATCAACTGTCCTTTTATAATGATTAATATTGACCATCAAATTGACAGGATTTAAAATCACCTAGGAGACAAACCTCTGTGCATCATGGTGAGGTTGTTCCCATTAGGTTAACTGAAAAGTAGACAGGCCTTAAATCTGGGCTACACCATTTCATGGGCTGACGTCTCAGATGACGTCACGAAGAGAAAGCAAGCAGAGCGCCAGCATTCATCCCTCTCTACTTCCTGACTGTGACTGCAATGTGTCCACCTGTCCCATGCTCTTGCCACTGTGCCTTCTCAGCCATGATGACCTTCACTCTCCAACTGTGACCCAAAGTAACCTCTTACTTCCTTAAATTGTTTTTGTTGGGTAGTTTGTCACAGCCAGAGGACAAGTGGCCAGGCATATACCAGAGTTATCCTCCTTCATTTTGTTATTAAGCAACCGAACTTGGTTCAGAATATAAGAGACCTGACACGCACCCTGCATCTGTGTGTTCCCCCAGGCAGTCTCCTTCTGCATGGATGGATCAAGCTGAGCTGTCATGTCTGTCTGAATCCCATTGTCCCCCAAGGCCTCAGACTGTCTTACAGAGAGCCTTGGAATCTCCCTGACACTGCCAGACTCTACCTCTTCCTGGGATGAAGCACACAATAAAATACCATGGCTGAGACCTGCAGAGGTCAATGAGTGTCAATGTATACTTCGAAGGAGATTTGGTTTGGGAAAGACATATCATATGCTCATCAAGCACACACCTACAGTAAGCTCAGATGCAGACTGGGCTGTTGGCCTCCTCCACAGATTTGCTGGGATGCTATAAACCCTCCTAACCTCAGGCTGGTTGGCATTTGATTGCTATGGTTTCAGAGGAACAGCTGAGCATTCAGCTGCAGTCTCTACATCGTTTGATCATTTAAGTAGCAAAACGTTTATTTTCTCTTCTCTCCTTTGATCTTTTCCCTGATAACAAAAGAATCACTTAGGTGGGAAGGTAAACAAAGATTGAAGGGCATTGCTGCTCCCTCTGGGGAAAGCTCTGTGCAAACAGGGGCACTATCACACCCGGCCTTCCCAAACTGTGTCTTTTGCCCTTTATTATAAAAGTTTTGCCTGCTCTAGGGTTGTGTGCGTCATTGAAAACACTCATCTGTATCTCCTTAAGCATCTAGTACACATTTTTTTATTCTTTCAAGAAAACATATTGGAATGGAGACACATAGGCTGAGTTTACATCCAAGCTCTGGTAATCCCTCGGTTTCTTAACCTTTCTGTGACTTGGCTGCTAATCTTACAATCATGGTCACCCGATGGATGTTCTTAGTAAGATGGGTAAAATGAACTGATGCGTATAAAGCATTAAATCAGTCAGAAGCAAAGCCTTAGGCTCACCAGTGTTGACCATTACTTATTAAAATAATCTGCCTTCAATGATACACTTCAAAAATAAGAGGTTGTGTTAAACTCTAAATTTTATTACCTTTGCAGCCACCCATCATCAGAACACATGTTTCTTTGGTTTTGTTGTTGTTGTTGTTGTTGTTCAAAAATAAGTATTTTATTGTCCCCAAAGAGCCCAAATTGTATTTGTGATCTTGTTTCTGGAGCTAGGAAACTGAGGTCTCACTTGTCAGTCTGCTGCACGGTTCCCTTCTCAGACACATAGATGCCGTCCACAAACTTCCTGAGATCCTTGTTTTTAACTGTTGTGGCTTGCTGAATCAGAGCGGCTGAATTTGAAACAAGTTCAATATCATTTCCTTCAAGGATTAATTCATCCTTCTGGGCTTGAGAGACCAAACAAGCAGCCCCTGTCCTCATCCGAACCCTGTGGGTGTATTTTTCACCCAAGAAATTTTGGATTTCAACCAAAGACCCATTTTCCTGAAAAACGACGTTGATGGGGAAATGAGCATACACAGACCTCATCTTGTAATGGAAGCCACCCTTGATCATGTTCTGAACATGGCTGCAGATGGTTCTGACAGGGGCCACTTCCTTTCTGTTACCCCACCATTTGTCAACCTGGAGCCTTTTCTTTTTCTTTCCAAGAAGACTCAGCTCTACACTGATGTGGTTGAAGTCCCTCCACAGAGTTCCTCTGTGGCCCTTCACAATGACTGTGCGCCCCTTGAGAGTAATGATATTTTCTGGAATGTTGACAGTCTGATTGCTGAGAATGGTCTTCATTCTCACAGTAGATGGGGCAAAGAGAGCAGAACACATGTTCTAATACACAAAATTAACCTATAAGCCCCACCTGCCTTAGTGGGTAAGTTCCTGGAGTGCTGGGAATTGTAGTTCTTTGGAAATAAGAACGCCTCATGGGAAAGTACGGTGATCTTTGTAGGTTTGTCTTCATAAGCCCCTGCAACACATGGCTCAAGGCCAAATCTGGGCTGGAAAATTCCAAGAAATAGTTCTGACCAAAGTCCATCTCTTGGTCAGTATTTAATATTTAATAAATTTTTGCTTTAAAATTGGCCCAAAATTGTGGAGTTGTTTTATCTGGTGAATCACAGGATAACAATCTCCCTCAACATTGGGAGCTACATTACCTTGGGGAAATGACTTTTTCTTGAAATTCAGTTTCTCTAATGGAAAATTCAGACAATAGTGAAAAGAACCTCATAAGATAGATTGCTAGCAAACAGTGAAAAGGATGGGGCCTGACCTTTAGCTGCAGGGGTTCTCAATAAGAAAGAATAATACCCAGTAGGAGGTCGATGATCAGGTAACTGAGATCTAGCCTTATGTCTTTTAAAGTCAGCCATAGGATTGGCTGGAAAATCAAAACAAAGATATGTCAGAAAGGATCTATTTTATCACATGCTGTGTTGTTTTCTTTACTAAAAATGTCCACCATAAGCTCATATCTTTGAATGCTTAGTGAAATAGTAACACTACTACTTGAGGATTGGGTTTGGCCTTGTTAGAGGAAGTGTTTTACTAGGGGTGGACTTTGAGGTTGTAAAAGCCCAGGGCGGGCCCAGGGTCTCTCTTCCTGCCTCAGCTACTTCTTCAGCACTATATCTGCCTGTATGCCACCATGCTTCCTGCCATGGATAATGGCCTAAACCTCTAAAAATGTAGTCAAGTCTCGGTTAAATGATTTCCTTTATAAGAGTTGCCATGGTCATGTTGTCTCTTCTCAGCAATAGCACACTGGCTAAAACACATGTTAACCTGGGCCATTACCTCAAAAGGTCAGGAGTCTAATTCCCAGTTCATCAAAAACCTTAAAGTAGGGTTTAATATGTAAGCAGCATTAAAAGGGGGATTGGAAGTAGCAGCTGGGTAGGTGACTCAGCAGTGAGGAGCACTTGTTGCTCTTGCAGAGGACCTGGGTTCGGTTCCTAGAACCCACAGCAGGATGTTCAACTTAGAGTTACAACTGCCTGGGACTCTAGGTCCAGGATATCCAACTCCCTTTGCTTACCTTCATAGGCACCTGCGCTCAGGTGGTCCACAGACACAGACAGACACAGACAGACATAGACACAGACACAGACACGGACACGGTCACAGACACAGGCACAGGCACATACGCAGATACACACGGACACAGACATAGACATATAAAATAAAAGATAACTGAGTTTTTAACAAAAGCTTCAGGATTGGAAGAATGGATTGTGGGAAGGAGGTGACCGGGAGAGGGGCGGGGAGTGGAATGTAAAGGGAATGAATAATAATTTTTAAAAGGCTCTGACTAGCTTCTTACACACACACACACACACACACACACACACACACACTCACTTCTAAAAAGCTTCAAATCTTCTGAATCCAAAGCTCTAATCAAAAGAAGTGAGACAATAAGATGACACATTTGTGCATAAATATTAAGTTTCGACAATATGCATTGAAGCTGCTGGATTCACGCTTTAGAACAGGCTTTACTGGTTAGCCCGGCTCACTAACTCGAACTGCAAAGATATTTAGAACTCAAGTAGAATAAACATTAGGAGTTGTAGTAAGTCAGTTCAGAGCAAATAATTTAGCAGCAGAGCAGCAGAGGCAGATGAGGAGATGCCTCTACATTCCACAAATGCCTGCCTTATATTTAATTTCTCAGGACTTATTAATATTGGGAGACAAAGTCTCAATAGGATTCCAAGTACTCAGAGCAAAGCACACAGCACCAAGGGCCCTGCCATGCACACACCAAGCAAGGGGAAAGGGAAGAGAGCTCTGAGCAGCAGCCACAGCTGGTATCACATGCAGCAGCACAACCTGAGAAGATCTGTCTGCATCACTATCTTCTGCACTCAGTGCAGCCTTTCCTAGTGCATAGCTTCATGTCTCAGGCCTGCTTTGATTCCCTAACTATAACGCTCCTCATTTACCTATGCTCCCTTGCTGATGCCTAAGGGAACTGCATCTGCTTATAGAGCTGGAGAAATGTGCTTTTTGTTACTGCATTCATCTCACAGAAATCCATTCAATAATAACAATCATCAGACCATCTTGAACTTAAAGGCCACCTTTAGCTCTACCTTCTCATCTGTCAGTTGCTGTTTCTCTGATCTTTTTCCTCTTGTTGGCTCCATAGAAAATGGGGAGATGTTGAGGAGAGGATTCTTGAATTATAAGTATTACTCTACAGGATCATTTAGTCAAATATGGCAATACACAGAACAAATTACAGCAGACCATTTTGTAATTTATGGCTTTTGTGCCAAACTGCTCATAAACCCCAGGCTCAATAAAAGCCAGAAGGCCTTTGAGAAGAGATCATCTGCCACAAACATAGGCCATCAAGAGAATAGAGGGGTACACATTCTCTGTGTGGCACATGGCACAGACAAAAGCCATTAGCTTCAGAGTCCAAGAGCCAACAGCAACAATGCAGTGCTGGTTCTGTCTGTAGCAGCTGTAAACTTGAGAGTTTCTTCAGCTCTTTGAAGGCTGCTTTCCTTACAGGAGGTCAGAATGCAGATTGCATTTGACTGTATAAGCATATAGCAGGTACTCCACAAGAAGCAGCTGGCATTTTTGCAACTCTCTGAATTTCCAATATGTCAATTTTACAGCTTTTAAAGCATAGCACTCTGAAGGAAATGGCCATTTTCATTGGAAGTTGGTGTAATGTGTCTTCTACATAAGAAACAATTGATAAGTGATAAATTACTTCTCACAATGGGAGAAAAAACCTTGAGATAGAATACACATTATTATTGACCAACAGACTGAAGAAGTCACAGTCTTTCAGTGTTGTGCTTAAAAGTCTAAAATCCATCAAGGTTTGCCCTTGCACTCAGAACAAAACCATCTATTTAGTCTCCCCAGATTCTCTAGATCTGTCCTGTATCTGTGGGATGATCCCCCCTCACTATACCAGGAGCCCTACCCCTGCCAGGCTCCCCAAACACAAGAAAATAATGCCGTAGAGCACATGTCTTAACAAATCCTACACTTACTATACTGTGCATAGATAGCTCCCAGTCATTCCAGTCTTGGTGAGAAAAATGTTATTTCCATAGAAACTTTTTACACTACCCAGTAATAGCCATTGAGTCATTATCTGTGATAAACTCTTCTTCCTTTTAAATTGTTTTTCTCAAGTATTTTGTCACGGTGACAGAAAGCTGACTAACACTGCTATTGCTCAATGCCCCTGTCCTGGTGAGCAATGTTCATGATTAGCTGAGTACTATCTCCATAATGTTTCTTACATAAGAATATCTATACAATTAGTCATAATGGTGATTAAATGGATAAACATATACAGTGACTATGAGCCCTGAGTTTTATTCTCATTTTGTATGTTTCTGTGAAGAGATAAATGTCAAGAAAGAAATAAGATAAACTTCATAACATTCCATGAAAGCAAACAGTTCTCTGGTAGACACAGATTCTTCCTGCATTGGTAATTTGATAAATAATTAACCTTGGAGCTATTTGCCCAGAACTATGAGTGGAACCCTGTCAGAGTGCAGTAAATTATTACTATAATACAAAAGACAAAACAAAAGGGAGTTTGTGTTTTTAAGAAGCATATATCTTAGATATTCAACAATCCAGCAGACTTGTGAAGAGACTGCCTTAAATCCCCGCACACAATGAGCTGTTCAGAATTCATGGCTAAAGGCACACATGCTGTATAAACACTACAGAGAGACTAAGGAGACCTGTGGTGTGCACAGGGCATGAGAATCTACCAGACTGCCACAGTGTCTGCCTTACAAGATTTCTGTTAATTACAAATGTTACTAGTTCACAATCAATTAAAGAATCACTAGATAGAAAACAAATTTTGATGTAAAAACTGACAACATCCAAGACCAGCAAACAGACAATAGTTCAGAAAGAATTCCCCAGTTTGCCTCTGTGAGCTCCTATGAAAGAGGTAAAAGCAGCCACAGAGAGATGATTGACAAGGACTGGAGATAAAGGGCTGTGCAATCGATATCCCAGAAAAGCATCCTTACTTCTTCACCTCAGATAATCCTTATTTACTACCTGCTGTATACAATTTTGCACCTGCTTCTTCATCCTCTATCTTGCTTCCCAAGATAGAACTCAGTTTACACTTTCACAAAAGTTTCCTACCTTTCAATTTTGGCTGAAGAATCTCTATTCATTGGTTTTGGATGTGATCTTCAATGATGAAAACTTACAGAAAATTCAACCAATATTCCTTAAAGGAAGACCTTGCCTTTTTCCTTTTCCCATTTCAAAGTTGTTTGCTCCTGTGCATTGGCAAGCTCTAGGACAATGAACAAAATCTATCATCATGCATGGTCCTTTCAGATTTTACTGGAATCTGTACAAAAGACATCAGAACAACAATAAAGATTTATTATTCACACAGGAGGTCACTTTACAAAGGAATTCTCTCACTCTCTTTTGAGCCTCATGCTCCATTTGTATAGCTGCACTACTCAGTTTACAAAAATGAATTCTCTGCTTAGGGAGCTCACCTCTGAGGGAGGCTAGTTCTCCTCCTCTCAGCAGTTGTTAGCTGCCTGGGAGTTCTTTGTTTAGAGGAGGGGCCCTGGGAAATCCCCTTCTGCATCAATTAGCATGTCTGTTGACATTTCTATTGTCCAGGTCTTGTTTAGGCATCTGTGTTGTTGAAGGACCACGGGTATAGTTTCCACGTCATTTCAAGGAGACAATCTCACAGCAGACTTCATGGTCCTTTGGCTCTTATAACCTTGCACCCCCTTGTTCCACAATGTTCCCTTAGCCTTAGGTGTAGGCGTTGTGCTGTAGATGTATCCACACTGGAGCTGGGTGCCACACAATCTGTTGATCTCTACAATGGGGCTGGTTGTGGTTTTCTGTTTTCTGTCTTTGTTTGCTATGAAAAAAATCTTTGATGAAGGCTGAGAGTTTCACTTACTGTGAGTGTATCAGTTAGGAATGGTGCTAGACACTAAAGTGGCAGTAAGACATTTCCTTCTAAGAGCCACAACCTCACTAGTCCCAGGCAGTCAGCTAAAATTCTAGTACCAGGCATGATTTCCTTCCTAGTAGGTCTTAGGTCCCTTTAGACAAGTATTGGTTACCACCAAATCATGAGTGCCACTGCTGCACCATTAGGAATATCTTGCCCTGCTTGTCATTGTTATAGTTCACTGGTATCATAGCTCGGTAGTACTACTGGCTGTTTCCTTCTCCTGGCACTTTGAACAGTTCTTTCTGATATAATGGAAACTAGACCCAGAGAAAGAAGTTTCCAAGTTAGAGTCCGATCAATTTTTCAAGTCCAGTTTCCATAGTATTCAGTATCTTCATCATTAGGGACTTATCTTCAAGCCCCGAAAGGAACCATGACCAACGGCCATAATCTATGTTGTTTGGAGAGTCATTTACACTACCCTGACCTTGACTATAGGTTTCTCATGCCTGGTCTTGGAGTTTGGCTTAGTACATGGATGTTGAAGGGAGCAATATCACCTGACATGGGGTACAAACAAAAAGAAAAACTTATCAGGAAGATATATATTTCCTAAAGTGCAGTTAAACTGGAATCTGTGAAAAATCACAATGTTTCATGATAGATAAATTAAGTAAAATAGGCACACAAGTTTATCTTAAATGTACAGTTGGTTTGGAGGAATCTTCTTTAAGGAACTCAACAGGAGTTACATTTGAGGTCATGAGCTCCTCTGCATATGACGAGAGCAATGAATGGAATGTTCACCTGAGGTATATGAGAGAGGAGAGAGACCTGAGGAGAAAAAAGAACAAAATTCCTCAATAACATTTGTATAAAGTAGCCCGTGAGCATGCTCATTTGTATGCATGACCACAGCTTACAATGCAAAGATTGCTGACAACCTGGGTTAAAAGATGATTGAATTTAACAACAAAGCAGAGAGCACTCAGGAGGACATAAAATACTAAATCAAGAAACATGTGTTATATCTTAGAATGAATAAATAAATAAATACACTTTAAAATAGATTAGCAGATAAAATAGATTAGCAGATAACATATACACATACATACATATATATGTTATCACACACACACATATATGTTATCATACACACACATACATATGTATGCTATCTATTTTAGAGTTTTGGAGTTACGGTCAAGGATAGTCTCATAGACCCCCCAAACTTTACGTACTACTGCCAATGTTATTGATAACCCTCTAGAACTTGATGGTTTAAGACCCAGTTGCTGAAGATACCATATACTTGAGCCATAGAACATTAAGAAATTTAGCTGATACTTACCGGAAAGCTTCATCTCTACTTGTTTGCTTTCATAATACTTGAAGGCACTGTGCATGCTCATAGCGAAAGAAAAGCAGTCATCAATCTCACTCAACTATGACCCCTGTAGTCCATAATAATGACTGTGCTGGCAGGACATGCCCACTAGTAGGAGTGGCACAACATCATGGGAGTGAAAATCACTTTAGGATTTGATTTAAATCCCAATCCACAAAATGAAACCCATACCTGGCTTACATGTAAATCCAAAGCTTCTTCACACCAAGAAAATAGTTACCAGAGTTTGAAGACAGTCTACAAAATGGGAAAAATATCTTTCCCAACTACACATCTGACAATGGGTTAATAACTACCATAAAATAACCATTCAATTAATAAGTGAGCTAATGAACTGAGTAGATTGTTCTTAAAAAAAGAAATGCAAATCCCCAATTAATGTGGAAGAACAAGAAGAACAAGAAAAAGAGGAGAAAGGAGGAAAAGGAGGAAGAGAAGAGGAGGAGGAGGAGGAGGAGAGGAAATTGGTCAAAGTTCAAGCTAGCCGCCGGGCAAATGCAAATCAAAACTACTTGAACATTCCATCTCTGCTCTATCATAATGATTTATCCACAACAGCTGCTGATCAAATGATGTGGAGGATATGAGGTAAGATGGGCTTTATGCATTGGTGGGAATATAAACATGCACAGACACTGTGGAAATAAATATTGAACTTCCTTAAGAATGTGAAAATAACACTACCCTATGACCTAGCTACATCTCTCCGGCATATACACCTAAAGAACTCTAATTCAAAACCCAACATAGATAGTTGCTCATCCTTGTATATTTTTGCACTATTGACAATAACTAGAAAATAAATCCAGCCTAGATTAATTTTTAAAAGGAATAAAAATGTAACACATAGTGATAAAATATCCAATGTAATTTTGTTAAGCTATAAAGAGAAATAAAATCATGATATTTGCAGGGGAAAAAGATAGAATTAGAAATCACTTTGTTAAGCAAAAGAAGCCAGATTCATAATGAAAAATATTGCAGGTTTTATCTTATATGCCATGTGGTTTGAATAAAAATGCCCCCTTAGGCCTATAGTGGGTAGCACTATTAGAAGTTGTGGCCTTGTTGGAGTAGATATGGTTTGTTGGAGGAAGTGTGTCATTGGGGGATGACTTTGAGTTCTCAGAAACTCAAACTAGGCAGAGTGGCTCAATATTCTCTTCCTGCTGCCTGAGGATCCAGATGTTGTACTCTCAGCTTCTTCTCCAGCACTATGTCTGCCTGCATGCCACGATGCTTCCCAATATGGTAATAATGAACTAAACCTCTGAAACTGTAAGCCAGACCCAAGTAAATGTTTTCCTTTATAAGAGTTGCTGTGACTATGGTGTCTCTTCACAGCCTTAAAAACCCTAAAGATATATGCATAAACTATAGGTAAAATTCTGTGGTGTGTACTGTGCATTTGTGTGTGCCAGTGTGCATTTGCTATTGTACATGTTTGAATTTTTGGAGCATGTGCTCTCTCATTCCACATTTTTCTAAAAGAAGAAAACCTTTCATCCATATATTTAAATTATATATAATATATAATTTTTATATATGTGTGTATGTGTGTATTATAAAATGCATAATGTATTTTAAGGATATTTACCTGTCCCTCCTTCCATCCTACTTTTACAAGACAAGACCCCTCTCTTCTATACTCCTTTCAATTTCATGTCTCTTTATTTTGTCTTTTTAAAGCCCACTGAGTTCAATTAGTATGGCTCTTATATGCAAGGGTTAAGGTCCAACCACTGGAGCATGGGAGACCTATCAGCATCATACTCTTGAAGAAATTTGACTCTCTCCTAGCAGCTAGCAACTGCCAATAGCTTCTCACCTAGGGGTCCCTCCCCCTTTGCTGTATGAATGGTGACTGGCTAGATCTCGTCCAGGTCATGGGCAATTGGCTACAGCTTTTATGAATTCATGAATGCAACAGCTATGTCATGTTCATATACTATGTCATGCCATTTGTTCTCAAGCTCTGGCCTTTGTAACCTTTCTGTCCTCTCTCCTGAAATAGTCCCTGAGCATTGTGAAAAGAGAGTGTAATATAGATGTACCATCTCAGACTGATCACTACATTACTGGATACTCTCTGCACAGCCGAACCATCTATCTTCATCTGAAGCTGGATTGATTATTTATTTATTTATTTATTTATTTATTTATTTATTTATTTATTTAATGTATGTGAGTACACTATTGCTGTCTTCAGACACACCAGAAAAAAACATCTAATCTTATTACAGACAGTTGTGACCCACTATGTGGTTGCTAGGAATTGAACTCAGGACCTCTGGAAGAGCAGTCAGTGCTCTTAACCACTGAGCTATCTCTCCAGCCTGAGGCTGGATCTTTGTTTCTACCATTCCATATACTCCAGGCTGGCTGGCCTATGAACTTCATGGATATTATCTTATCTCTATTTCTCATCTCCCACAATAAGAGTGTTGGGTTCACAAATGCACTCCACTCTCAAACAGATGTTTTTACATGAGTTTCAAAGATTGGACTCAGGGTATCAGTCTTACACTACAAGGACTTTTACATACTGAGTCATCTTCCTGTTCTCTTCTGCCCTTTTTATAGTAGATTCAGTTTATGATCTCTAGTGGAGGTTATATTGATTCAAGATGCCCTGGGCGGCATAAAAATAGATGGGCCCTGAGCTTAGAACACTGCTCAAAACACAGCAGAACTTGGCCAATGATCTAAACAGAATATTAACTTCTAAAATAGCAAAAATATTACTGGGCAATAACTTACTTAAAGTTTGTATACTCCTTCACTACGAATTCCTTAGAAGACACAGCTAAAACTTCAGAATTAAGATCATGGCTATTTGAAAAAGTAAAGCATCCCAGCAGCACTGGAATCCCAGATTTGATTGTGACTTCTCTGCTCTTTCTCCCCACCATCACACATGCACATTAGGTGGCTACCTTACAAATACACGATTGTCCCGATGGCCACTACATTGGTTACTTTTCTTGTTGCTGTGACAAGATACCTGGCAAAAAGTCTAAGGAGGGGAACTACTTTCAACTTACAGTTTAAGGGGATACAGTCAATCATGGGAGAGAGCATAGTGGGAAGACCACAAGGTTGCCAGTCAGTGTCCACAGTCAGAAAGCAGAGAAAGAAGAACACTGATAATAAGATTACTTCTCTTTTTTCTCTTTTTTATTCAGTCTAGAACTCCAACCCATGAAATCATAAGAGTAACACTTTGTGTGTGAGTCTTGCTTCTTCAGTTCAACATCTGGAAACACCCTCACAGACATACTCAAAGGTATATCTTCTCCTATACAATTTTAAATCAAATGAAGTTGAAAATGAAGATTAGCCCTCTCATACAGTCATTACTTAGATTCTATGTACTTTTTCTCATACTTTTAAAAGAAAGTGAGGTCCATCAACAGTGTGAAACTTTTCTTGAACAAGCCTGCCATTCTAACGTGTTCATATTAATTATCTAAACTTCTATTGTTCCCCAATATACTGTAATTTCTACAGACAATAATGGTCTCTGATCTGCTGTAACCACTCTCAAATAATTGAAAAGAAGGTAAATTTTCTAAACTGAGTTGTCTTCTAAAGCCTCTGCCTAGAATGTTTGGAGGATGAAGTTATTTTACGCACCAGTATTTCTGCATTGTTTTAATAATCTGTTGACTTTAGCAAACAGTACTTTTCCTGATTAATTTCTGCTCCATTTTCTGTGCCTGGGAGCATTTTAATTAGGTGGCTTGTCTGTCAAATGGCACTTTGCTCTGATTGTTCTCATTCATGAATTCTAAAATAATAAAGGCAGGTGCTGCATAAATTGTATAGGATGGCATGCTGTCATGATCATTTGCTAATTAATTGCAGATTCCTCCTGCTCCTGTAATGTGGATACAATGTCTCAAATAAGCAGTAAACAATCATTACACATTTTGTGTTTATTAAAGTCCTTCATAATTGATAGCAGAGATGTGATTAATGCTTAAGCAAGTGTTTTCATCTAAGTCGTAGCACAGACTTTCTTTTAGATCTATTATTGATTGGGGGTTGGTCATTTTAATTCTAAACAATCGATGATAACTTCTAGGCAATATTTGTGGATATGAGAAGAATATGAAGAAAAGTAAGAAAATGTACTCTCCTTCATATTGTTAATGACAGAAGCATCACCCAGATATTATTGGGTTTACTCTGCACTGGGTGCCTTATACATTTTTGGCTATTTAACCTTTACACCAACAAAAGGGCATAGGTGTTACCCTGACCTGGATGTGTAATATATAGTGCCAAGTAGCTTAGTTGTCATACATCAGGCTTTGGTACTAGATGAGCAACAGGCTTCATAAGGGATAAAAATGGCAAACATGAGAAACAGTACAAATAATGCTTAGTTCCCATTCACTCTGTCTTACAGTGGAGCATGCTGGGCAGCACTAGCTAAGCACTAGGTTAGTATGGCAGTGTGCTCTGCTCAAATGTCATGGAAGTCATGCTTTTAATGACATACTATGGGATGTAACAATTTAGTTGAAAGGATGGATGTGATTAGCCTGTGCCTTCGGTGCGGTCTGTCTTAGATGACAACAAATCAACATGTTTTCATAGTCAACTCTCGGACCCTGGAAACTCTGAGGCAAATGAGGTAGCCCAGCTTCTCATGCAATAGAGTAGCTGCTTCCACTGATAAAAGGGAGAGTCACATTTTAGGAAGCTTCATCCAGGTAACCTACATTGGACACCTTGTAGCTACATTTGGATTATTCTGTTCATTGATCTACTACTAAGATTAAGGCCTAAAGGTATTGTATTACTCAGAATCAGAAGATAATTAGTATCAGCAATGGCTAGCTTAGTTGACCTATAATTGTGAACCTGAAAAGGCTGTTTTAGGATAAAGATTATGAAAACAAAACAAGAAAATAAAACAAAGAGGT
This sequence comes from Uromys caudimaculatus, assembly GCA_028551405.1. NCBI lineage: Eukaryota > Metazoa > Chordata > Mammalia > Rodentia > Muridae > Uromys > Uromys caudimaculatus. The sequence goes on along the minus strand of CM052706.1, from coordinate 37,377,836 downwards.
TTTCCTATGGACAGGAGTGTCAAACAGCTCCCAAGAAGAACTCCAGTGAGAAGGAAGGTGACAGCCAGAAATAGTGAGACACAAGAAAAGATGATGAAATAAATACCTTGTAAGTGCAATTCATTTCACACTGTCTCTTTTAATGTTTTAAAAACTAAAGCATTGAGGAAGATTAACAAAAGCTAGGGATATGTGAAGAAGCTATAAGGAAACCTACCATTTTACCATTAGAAAATCTAAGTTAAATTAAAAAGAGAACATTTAAACAGAGATACCATACATGGTAAATATTACCAATCCCAGAAACAATTCAATGAAAACTTCAGTCACAGATGTGGTAATCTCCCTGATGAGTTGTTGGCCAAGTGCCTACCAAAGCAATACAGGTTATCGCCATTGTTCATATTTTCCTGCAAAATTCAGAAGACATCACATATATTGGTTGTAGGGCATACAGAAATCATGTTGGAACTTACCTGGAAGCTTCCTCCAAATTGGCTAGCTTTCCATATAGATAAAATCTGACACTAAATCAATATCTTTCACTCTGTACACATTAAAAACAATACTGATGATTAGTTTTAAATAGCTTAAAGGCCCTGAGGTATGACTTAAAAGTACAGTTTGAAACTACAGTGGAAAAGGTAGATTAGTACTTCAAGATATAGACATTGGCAAGGTATTCTGTACAAGACTCTAATAGCACAGAACATAATATCTTTGAATTTGGCAAGGAGAGTTACATAAAACTAAATAAACCCTTGAACATCAAAGCAAACAATCAGCAAAGAGAAGATACAGCCTATACAATGGGAAAAATTGTTGATAGCTATGTATAAAACAAGGGGTTAAAAATTAAGTATAAAAAATCTAATCCAATAAATGAATTAATGAACTAAATAGACAGTTCTCAAACAAAAAAATAAAAATGGTCCATGAATATTTGAAAAAATGTTTAACATCCTTAACTATCTGTGGAATACAGGCTAAAACTCTTTTGCAATTCTACATAACCCAAATCAAAATGGTTATCAGCAAGCAAACAAACAAATTTTTAAAATGAAAAAAAAAATGTACCAAACGCTAGTATGAATGTTTGTGAAAATATCTCTTATTTCAGTGCTAGTGGCAAGGTAAATGTGATGCTACTTTGGAACTTAATATGAAATATCCTCAAAATACTGAAAATGGAGCTACCATTTGACTCAGCTATATTATGCATGAGAATATTCCCAACGGATTTGGAGATACTTGCACATCAAAGTTTATTACTGCATTGTTTAAAATAGCAAGGAATTTATACCAGGCTAGATGGCCACCAGCAGATGACTTGATAAGAAAAATGTGGCATCTATACGTAATGGAACCATGTTCAGTTGGAAAAGAAAAGAAAATCATGACTTGCAGGAAATGGATGCAACTGGAAATAATTATGCAAAGTAAGACAAAGAAAGACAGTGCCAATATAAGAGGATATACTTCTCATACATGAAACCTGGATTGAAATTACATGTATGCATTTTTATATGTGTGTACATAAGACATGAAACTAGAAAAGGAGGAAGAGATTATGGGAGGTGGGAAATACAAAGAAGAGTAGATAAATGAAATACAAGCAAAAAGAGGACAGGACCAAAAGGAAGAAGAAACCAGCTGGATGCAGAGGGAGTAGAGGATGGTCCTGGGAAGGGGACTAAATCCAATAATAAAGTAGGATGATTCGCATGTTAAAGATGCCATGATGAAACCTTTCCTTTATATACTAATCTAAAAATTTAAGAAGAATATGAAAGAGAAACTGACGAAAATTGTTTACATGGAATAATTTAGGAAAGAAAGATGCAATATTCTAAAGAACTGATAAGAAATAAATGTCCAAATACCAACCAATTCCTTAGGACAAGGCAAAGATTATTACAGTTAATACAAATGATTTATTTACTCACCAGGTATTTTCTATCCACCACTCTTTGTCACACACAGTTCTGGGCTTTAGACATACAGCAGGTCCAAAGACCCTGTCATCAATGTGCTTGTGTCCCAAGAAAGGAAGGAAGCTAAAAATAGTCAAGCAAACACTATCGTTTTCAGGTTGGATCTAAGGTGAAAAAGAGGTCTATAAAGCAGGGTAGGAAACAAGAACTTTTTAGTGAGTCAGAGTTAGAAGAAATGCAGGAAGAAGTCACATTTGGATCTAGAGCCTGAGCCTTCAGTTCCTACAAAGGGCCAGGAATGGTTGGAAGTCTGTTCTTTTTGGCCAGAGTTGAAAGTAGTCGGGAGATAAGTCTGCAGTGTGGGATGACATTATACCATGTGCAGTCTAAATAAGCCATGGCAAGAAGTTTGCATCACATTCCAACCCTTCCCACTGTGCTCTCTTGGAAGAGTATTTGGTTTGATTTCGATTTTCAAAACTTCACTCTACCTGCTGTGTGAGAAATAGTCTGAAAACCAAAACTGGATTCAGAAAGACCAGTTAGTAGACATTGGCAGTTAGCCACATGACAGAGTTGTTATAGCTCTTTAGATCTGAGCCAAAGCTTTAAATTCTTATAAGGGCTAGTGATGCTGGGGCCAAGAGCTCCTGCAGTTTGATTTACTTGTGCTGACTGTGAAGAGAAGTATGATTCCAATGAGCGAATCCTGCCATCAACAACAAAATCATTTGTACTACAGTTAACTGTTGCTATCGAAAAGATGTTTAATTTTCCCTAAATTTATATATTAAAATCCTACCTGTAGTAGGATGGCATTAGGACCTGTGACCTTTGGGAGATAAGGATATCATGTGGTAGATGGGATTGGTGTACTCCTTGAATTTAAAATAGAAGAGATGCCCTATCTATCTATCAATTTATCTATCTATCTATCTATCTATCTATCTGTCTATCTTATGAGAGAACAATAAGAAAATCACCTGCAAATCAGGAAGATTCTTAATATATGGACTATATTGGTGCTCCAACACCACAATTTTCAGCCTTCAGCACTAATGCAATGGATTCTTATTGTTTTAGCCACAGAGTTTGAAGTAGTCTGGAAAGCTGGTTGGACTGATTGACGTCACTAATGTGGTGTGTCAGCTTCACTTTATATTTTCACAAAATTTAATAGGACAAAATAATGTGGTTTTGGAAAGCATTTTGTAAGTTTTAAGCACCATCTACATGAACACCTGCATAATTTAAATATACTTAGAAGAAAGTAGAAATATAAACTATTTAAATATTTCATATAACCAACATATTTCTTTGTTAAAAGAGAATGCATATATGGCAGTATGGAATAAAAAACTCATACTATAAAATAATACCCCAAAATTTTAAAAATGTTTCAAAAACTAGAGTTTCTTACTATTTTCTGCTAGGTTTCTAGGGAAATATTTCGAATTATAGGAATATTAGTGGACCTTCTCCCAACCCTCTGCCATTTGAAACCTGCCCAACTTTGTTTCAGACCTGGAGCTGTGAAATACATCAGTTGTGAACTCCCCTTATCTAGCCTGGATGTAGACTCATGTTTTAGGAACCATCTTTCTTAGGTCTGATTAAACAGCTCATCCATGAGCTTTTCCTGTACCAGACAGGCTACGGCACTCCTACATGGCACAAAAAAGAAATCCCAGATTATCTCAACAGACACACAACCAAAGAAAGAAGTCCACATGCCTAGGTTAAACAGCAAAACAAACAAACAAAAACTCATAAAAGGCCAAGACGGCACATCTCCCATTAAACCTACAAGTTCTATAGATGTTTTCTCAAATAGAAAACTACCTAGATGAACTATAGAATGCATAGATTAAAAAGAACAGTCATAAACTTTAGCAATGCTTTCTTTAAAAGAAGACATGAATAAACACTTCACTGAACTTCAAAGGGATAAAAATAAACGAGTGAGACTGGCGCTCAAGAAAACCCAAGCCCACACCTGGGTGGGATAAGAAAGACAGTTCAGGGTTAGAAAGGTGAATTCAGTAAAGAGGGAGAAACACTGAAAAGAGCATCAGCTAAAATGAAGATGGAAGAGGAAACCTCAATATGCTAATTTGAAAACTCAAGGGAAGCCACGTAAGTAACCAAGCAGGAGAAAGACTATCTGGACTCAAATGTAAAGTAGTGGAGCTAGGCAAAATAAGCAAAGAAACTAAAATAAATAAATAAATAAATAAATAAATAAATAAATAAATAAATAAATAAATAAATAAAATTAAAAGCACAGAATAAGAATATACAGGAATATAGAATACTTTCCAAAGACCAAGTCTTTGAATTATAGGCAAAGAAAAAGGAGAAGAATTCCAGTTCAATGTCAGTGGCATAGACCAGACCATTTACAATTAAAAAAAAAAAACTTATCATGAAAATGAAAATTAGAGTGACTTTGAGATTTTGAGATTTCATCTCACTCCAGTCAGAATGACTAAGATCAACAAAACAACTGGCAACAAATGCTGGTGAGGTTATAGAGGAAGGACTCTCCTTCACTGCTGGTGGGAATGGCAAACTGGTACAGACACTCTATATATCAGTATGGAGAATCCTAAAAACCTAAAAATAAATATAGCATATGATCAGCTCATATCACATCTGGTCATATGCTCAAAGGACTAGACATCCTACTCTACAGATACTTGCTCAACCAGGTTCGTTGTAATCATGCTCACAATAGACAGGAAATGAGCACAGGATGAATGTCCTAAAACACATGAACAGGTCATGCAACTGTGGTACACATACACTGCAATGCTATTGAGCTGTAAAGAAAAATGAAATTATGAAGTTTACATGTAAATGGGTGGAACTAGAAAAGATTATATTGAGTAAAGTAGGCCAGGCCCAGAAAGATAAAGGCTATATGTTCTCCATCAGCTGTGCATCCCAGCTCCAAATCTTGCCATACAAGTATAGAACATGGGAGAAAACACAGAAACTAGAAAAATATAAAGGGATCATAGTCGGCAGTAAGGGACTGAGAAGAGTAACAGTGGGATGCAGATGATATGAACTGGAAAACAGAATAAAAGGGAATCCAACTGGGGGAGCAGAGGAGGTAAATATAGAAGGGACAGGTAACACCAAGGTTGTTTGATGAAGCCTCAAGGAATTGTATTATTTTATACTTACCTAAAATGATACACACTATATATTTTTATGTGTATATACATTTATGTATACATATACATACACACATATATGTATATTTATACATGCATGTGTGTGCACAAGCATGCCTGCACACACTCATCTTAAAGGAAGTTTATTGACTTGGACTTAAAATGCACCCCCCATAAGAATGACACACTAACAAAATCCTGGTAACTGACCCAAGAAACCTCCTTTCCAAAGGTTGGTCAGAGTAGTTCAAGTGACTCTCGAAACTATACACCTTATCAGTATAGCCTTTAATCACCTCTCAGGGGTTGAGTGTCAGCTTCTATTGCTGAAAAGACAACACATACAGAACACAACTTGCATGAATTGAGCTGGATCTGACCTGAAAGCCTCTTTTCTGCAGTCTAATTTTTATGGTTCCAGAAAATATTATGCAAGGAGGAAGGCAATTCAACAGTCCTACCCAGCTGCAACACCTATGAACCATGGCAATTACCAACATGTCAAGATACACATAAAGTCCCAGAAGTGACATTTGCATGTTGGTGTCAATCAACAGGTGTCTAATTGGATAAAGCTAAGGCCCACTCAATAGGAATAAAATCATTTGCCGCATACTAGAAACCTATCCAGCTTCCTGGAAATTCCTAGTAATTTCAGTGACATCATGGACCTTAAAAAAAGAATCTACTGGTGCCACTTTACCAGACCAGCATAATTCCTTACTATATTCTAAATTATATCCTTATGCCCACAGTTAAGTGCAACTGCCAGCTTTCATCAAAGAAAGTTCTCTTTACAGAAAACAGAGATCACAGAAAACCACAACTGGACACAAGGCAGAGATCAATAGTAAGAGCCTTGTCCCAATGGATAGACTACCTCACAGGTCCCGTACCTATGCCTCAGGAAGCACCACACAGGAGGAACTGGAAAGACGAGAAGAGCAGAATAGCAGAAAGTCTTTAGTGGAACAGTCTCTCCTATAAATAGCTGCATAAACAATATTGGAATGAAAGCACTATCAATAAACACACTAAGGAAAGGAAAATCTCATCAGGTCCCACCCGAGACAGTGAACTACATGGAACTATTGACTGTTGGGAGGATAACAAGCCACTCTCAGTGATGATCCCTCTAGGTGTTTGGTTAGCTTGTGTAAAATGGTCAGCTTTGAAATCACATACATACAAACAACAAATATGGACTCAGAGTAAAAATAATTCTTGGGGTTTTTCTATACCCACCATGTTCTCAAATAACTGTTGGGTTTTCTACCTCTGCTCTATCCCATTTTAACTCTTGAGTAAAGACACAAAGACTTGGTATTTTTTATTAACAAGTTCCATACACTAAGCTGGGCAGATTCTGAGCTATACTAACCCTCTAAGGCTGCCTATTTCCCAGCCACATGGTCCTTTACTTCAATTTGAGTCTGCCCTGGCTCACACTGGTCCATGTGTGTCATCACGGTCACTTTCTCATCATGATCTCATGGCAAATCCTCCTGGTTTCTCCATGTGGTTTCTCCACATCTTCTCTCTCCATGATCGTTCTCTCCTTTCTCTCATCTCCCTTGGGACCCCCTAACTGGGATCGGAAGTCCTGCCCTAGTCTCTTATGCCCAGCTAATAGGCTGATCCAGTTATAATCAACCAGAAGATGAGGGAGAAGAATGTTTACAAACCACTGAGACATGTGGTGCCTTATAAAAATAACTACACCAAAGTCTGACCTGTACTCTTTGCTGGTACAGAAATCAGCATTTGAATAATACAAAGACAACTTTTACACAGTGCACAAAACCATCCTCCAACACAAAAAGATACATATATTTGTGCATATATATATATATACATATATATATATGTACATATGTCTAAGCAAAGATAAAAAGGTTTTGTGGGAGATGGGGGAGGGGTTCAGGAGAAAGTAACTGGAGAAAGTGGATGTAAAAGGAGAAAAGGGAGGGAGAATGTGATTTAATTGTTTTTTTCAGTTGAAAATAGTTTTAAAGAATAGAAATGGAAAACTTGCTAGGTATAAACACAATTGCACATAGAAAATTCTTTTGTATCTCTCTTCCTAAGATTAAGAGCTATTAAAACCTTAGCTAACTTAACTGAAACTCAGAGAAAACTTCCTGAAATTCTGTTTAAGCATAATGGTATTTAAAACTAAATTTTGTTGAGAACATTACTGTTAGAGTAGGCAATAATCATATTTTATTGACAAAGCAATGTTCATCAAATTTATACAATTGTTGTCTAACTTAAACAGAAAATGACTTGAAAAGATTCAAATGAGTTTAAAGAAACACCATAGATTATTTCCAACATCTTTTGACCAAGGATAGGTTCCAAGATGAACTGATGTTAAATCACCTTAGGCTTCATCTCTCCGTGGATACAGAGAATGAAAATTATTGAGAACAACCCAGGAGGAACTGGCTACCTGTTCAGGAGGGAGTGTGGTATCTGTGCCATCTGGTTAAGTAAAGGACAAGCACAGCTGGAGAGGCACAGCTGCACTCTGGTGAGCACTTTCTCAGACTTACAATTCTTATGTACCATTTTAGGAAAGGGACGTGAATGTCATCTCACACCTCCAAATATTCTTGTCTTCCTTATAGTTCATCAACAGCTTTGAGTATAAATCCTGCCTAGTCATGTGACAGAGTGAGAAAACTCACTAATTTAAATAAGGAAATCTGATACTCTGAAATAAGAACAGTAGAATACAGTAAATTTGTAAGCAATGTTAATAGTTTCCAATAAACCAAATGCTATGCTTTAGAAATTGATGAATAATTCGATTTACTCGATTAATATTTATACTGACATTTATATTTAAATGTTCAAAACTTGAGAAAGTTGTTTGTACGTCTAAAGCAATTTAAATATGCCTTGAACAATATTCTTCTACATTATTAATTTACAAATTAGTTTTTATGTTTATTATTTATACCAAGAGAAACAACATGAGTTACTAGTAATCTAAATCTTTGAACTTCAGTGTTTGCATTGAAGCAAAGTACTAATGTTTACTTCACTTTGTTTTCATAAAAATTAAATAAAATTATGGTAAGCCAACCATAAATCTTAGCACTGTGGTTAAAGTGTAAACATGAGTTCCTCCTCTATCCAACCCAGTGACTAAAATAACAGAAACCCATGGGAGTGGACTCCGAATTCATGAAGCATCGCTGTGTGAAGAGTGCTAATAAAGGAATCTGATTATGTGTTTGCACAAACTTACCTGCACTCCTAAAGTACAAATGATCAATAAGGATATGAAAGAACACTCAACAATTTGGATCACCTGAGAAATCAGGGTCAAAACTATACTGAGAATTCATCTCACTCTTGTTAGAATGGCTGTCTTCCAAAGTATAATAGAAACAAAACCACATACCCATGAGCATGTGGAGGAAAACAAACCAATGGACATCACTGTGGAAATGTAAATCAGCCATCCGGTGTAGGGAACATCATGGGTGTCACTCAAAGACCTAAATGTATAACTACCGCATGATCTAGCTTTACCATTCCTGCATACATCTGAGAAGAAAATTAAACAGACACACAAGGAGACTCTTGCATGCTCATTGTCATTGCAAGACTATTCACAATGACCAAATTATAGAATCAACCTAGGAACCTGTGAAGAAGCAAATGTATAAAGAAAGCATGATAAACATACACAATGCAGTATTAATATGCTACAAGCAAAACCATGTCTTCCGAAGGAAAATGGGTAAAAGCAAAAGTCATAATGTCAGAGTAATCAAGACAAATATTAAATGGTAAGTAAGCTATGGTCATCTCTACACTGATCTATTAGAAAACCACTAAATGTATTCCTTTGAATCTTTTAGAGTTCAACGTTGATTTTTTTTTTCATCCATGAAGACATGACAAAAGAATAACACAAAAATGTAGCTCAATAAACTAAAGAATTCTGAACAAGCACTACGTAACTATGGTAAACCGGGTATATTGGACAATTTAATTAAATTAGGAGGTTTTATTCTTAAAATATATTGAGATAAAACATAATCCTGGGTAATAAATGAGCCTTGAATCTGTGTGCCACTAAAGAGCTGTGCTGAGCTCCAGGCTAAACATGTGTGGGGCATTGACTTCAATCATGAGCACACAAAAAGTAAAAGGCATCATATGACTCTAAAACAAAGGGCTGGCCTTCTTCCTTAGAGCTGGTAACTCAGGGATCCTGCTAAAGTGTCTAGGCTTGTGACAGTTAATTCTATGGTAATTTGATTCGGCTAAAAAAAAAATACCCAGATAGCTATTAAAACATTATTTCCCAATGTGCATGTGAGGGCATATGAGTGTGTTTTCAAAATATGATATTTGAATCATGAGACTGAGTGAAAAAGTCTATCCTCATCAATGTGGGCAGGCATTCTCCAATCCATTAAAGGCCTGACTAGAAAGAAACAGTGAAGGAAGGGAAATTTGTTTCCTCCGTCAGCTCAAATAGCTATCTTCTTCTGTCCTTTGCCCCCGTCCCGTGCTTCTGGTCACCAGGTCTTCAAACAAGAGCTGAAGTGGTAGTGATGCTGCAGCCCACAAGTAAATCATGTGACTTCTCACGTTCCATCACTATGGTAGATCATCCCATATATAATCTATTTATTCTGTTTTATTGGAAAATACTTGCTAACAAAAGGTTGATTTCCTAGTGTGAGTTTGGATCACCATAAATGAGTACCAATATAAAGGTGAAATTTGGGCTTGTCACATTCCATATAAAGAGATGGTGGTCATTGCTGGTGTGGTTTCAGGGCCTTTGTTATTACACAAGCTCTCAAAATGGCCTAACGGAGGCTCTACTTAGACGTCTTTGGTTCGCCAGTTCCAGCCACCATTCTCACACCCCCCTGTGCTCATCTCCGTGGATATGAATGTAAATGAGCCACAAACTTTGGCTGTAATACTAACTCTAACAGATAGTGTGCAAGACCCTAGTGCAAATGAGGTCCCATGACACTTGCTTCAAAGCTACAAATACAGAAGAACTACTACACTACAATAAAGACAGAGTTTTCAGAGGATGGTGCAGAAGGGGCTGTGGAAAGAAAAAGTTAGAAACGGAAACCTAACTTAGAGGCAAACAAAACCTTCAAAACTTAAAAACAAGATTGGGAAGACCTGCTGTATTTTGTCTGTAATAAAAAAAAAAAAATGTTACTTTTCAAAAGACCTAAGCAATGTATTTAAGATGAGATAATTGGCTAATTTTGAAGGTATAAACAAGGTAGCAAGGACAGTGTGATGCTGCAGTGTGATATTTGATCACACTGTGAACCATGAAATTGTGTTATTTACTGGACAAACGTGTTTGTGGTGTGGTGTGGCTCAGCCTTAGCACACACCCGTAATCCAAGAGCTTTCTCACTGAATATTATAAACATGATTAAATAAAGACATCCATAGGTCAAGCAGTGGAACAACCAACCAGTTGACAGGAAGTAACCATAAGATCAAGAAAAAACCAGAGAGAGTAAGAGGGAGTCAGGAGAACGAATAGAGAGGTAGAAGGGAGAAACATTTGGTTTGAAGGAGGGTTTTTTGTTGTTGTTTTGTTTTGTTTCCCTGTTAATTACCAGGCTTTCACCACAGCATCTGGCTCCTGAGTCTTCATTGGTAAATTCAAATGATTGAGATTTTGTTTAAAAAAAAAAAAACAGTTTGAACTGAACACGATATACACAAAAAAGAAAGCACCTGTACTCAGGAATTGAGAACCTCAGTAAATGAATCTTCATTCAAAAAAACCAAAGCATATGTATGTGAAGATGCCAGCAGAACGAACAAGAACAAACCCAGGTCTGACAAGTACTGGAGGCACTGCATCTGTAGTCTTACCTGCAATTTCATTTGAACCATTCAGAAGTATCTTTAGAAGTACATTGACAGGAAGGCTGCTGGGGAAGAAGTCAGGGTGAAAGTGCAAGGCTCTGCTCTGTTCTTGAAGTTTCTGTGCCATAGACAGGTCCTTAGACTGTACCAAGGGGAAGTGCAAGTGTTACTATTAAAGAACAAGTGAAAGATAACACAGACAAATTTCAAGCCACAAGAAACTGACTGAAGTATTTTATTAAAGCAAGTGTCCTTCGTGAGCATGAGTGCGGGCTCAGTCCGGGTGAGCGTAGATACTCACATGACCTTATTTGGATGTGGAACCAAGGATCTAGCAACACAAGCAGAATCAAGAGGGATAAACTAATCTCTGCCTTAAAACAGGACTTCGAGGGGAAGCTGCAAAGGAAGAGCCTACTGTAAGGACAACTGGCTAATACCCACAGAGATGCTGAGGGCTGCTGAAGTCAGTTTTGAATGAAAGATGAAGATGGAAAGTTAAGGCTGGCCTGCCCACTGGGGTTTCAAACTTACTAACACCATGTAATGAGGATTTCACATATAATGGTAGCACCCTACCTACACAGTTTCATGTTTTGAACTTCATTTTCTGTCCACCCCTGTTGTGCTTTGGGGGATGTCATGATATCAGGGACAGTTCTGTGATGCACAAATAGGGGAAGAAATAAATGTGCTTGCTGAAGCTGCAGGAAAAATAAACGTGATCTAAAATGTCCAGCATAGGGGGAATGGAAAGGAAGCCGGTGACATGAAGGGGAAGAGTGCAGTCTGGTTATGAAGGGCCTTGTGATCTGCCAAGCTTGAACCTTGTTGTGAAGGCGATGGACTCCAGCTCTTGGAACTGCTCTGCAAAGCACAGTGTATTTGAAGCAAGATGTTCTTTCAGCTCTAATGGTGGAGGGTATTCTGAAGCAGCAAGGTTTTCAGGGCTACGGCTGGGATCAAATGTCATGTCTAGCTCAAGGTGTTAGTAAGCAGATGAATTCAGGCAGAGGTGGTGCAAAGTTCGTCTTGTAGAGGGAGATTTTCCTGCTACGATGCATCAGACTAGCTGACTGTGGGACTGCCAAGAAGATAGACTCTGACTGCTCTCCATGTCAGTTTACCTATTATCCGTAAGCAACGCCCATCACTCTTGGGTCACGAACCTCCTTCTTGGGTGTAAAGTGTGCTTGCCATTAGGCTCATGTTTATCCTCTTTTTGCCTTCCTCTTTCTTTCCGTTCCCCTCTATCCCTTCCTATCACCAGAGAATTTTGTTCACGTTTACATCAGTATTGGTAAAATCCATGATGCGAAAGACTCTAGCTGAACCTTGTCAGACCGAGTAAGGAATCCTCTCATAATGTAAAAGAGCAGCTGTTAGAGTTTTAGGTCTCAAAATTTCAAAGTTTAAATTTGCATTTGACCCCAGCCTCAGCATGCATATGTGCAAATTACTTGGAATCCCCTGTAAAAATGAAATAAGAGCGTGTAGAATGGGGTCCAAAACATAGAAAGAAATCTAGAAAAGTAAGGTGACATGAAATAAAAAGAGAACATTTGGAGAAAGGAAGGAAGTTAGGGACTGGGCAGAAACATTAATGGGAGATGGGATCAGAATGTCACTGATGTATGCAAGTGGCACATTCAGCCCCTTATGGGGCACAATTGCTACGTGGTAATGAAAGGTTTCTGAGCCCTCTCAAACTCTATGGTTTAAGAAGTCCATGTGTCCTGCTATCCACTATCAAAGAAGTCGAAACACAAAATCCCAAAGGTAGAGAATAGCAAGCACACAGTCATCTGGAATGGGTGGTGTCGTCAGAAGTCATGTGGCCTGGGAGAAAGCCCCACTACATGGACAACGAGAGTAGTTGTGGAACACTCCAGGGAGTTAGCTTCTGTAAAGGACTAAAAGTCAGTACCTGGCCAGCAGTGATACAGGAAGGTCGAACAGAAAGATTACCATAGCATGGCCACCCTGTTTGTTCTCTGGCTTTTACTACTATATAGCTTTAAAATTATCCAGTGTGAGACTATTTACAATAATATGCCTGCCAAGAAAAGCATTTAATAGCTTTTAGCAGACAGGATTACAGCATCTGCATTTCTGCATAACGATAGACTTTTTTCCAATGCCAATTTAATCAGGTTGTTACTTTTCTCACCAAAAGCAAGTCCCAGCATCTCAGAGGCAGAACACAAAAGCAGCTGACCCAGACATTCCACAAAGCCACAGCATGAGAGAAATAAAGAAATAAGCCCACATTCGGAATAATTGAATAGCAGTCTGCATTTGGCAGATTATGTAGAGGGATACAAAGCCCATTGGTTCCCACTCGCTATCCATTATTCCATTCTTCTTTAATTATAAAAGCATGGTCTAACTCCCTTAATTATTAAACCCTGGCAATGTTCTCTCTTTTTTTAATTTCCTGCTGTTTGGGAAGTAGATGTGGGAGCAAGAGCCTCAAAAGCTATCCCATACCACAAGCATGAACCACAAAAACCAAAGAATTTGAATCATGGGACCCAGAGCTGGAGCATGCTGAGTATGGCAAGGCAGCCAGAGTTTCCACTGGTGATGAGGAGCGGCCAGGTACTGTGAGATGACTCCTGAAATCATCCCTTCTCTACAGTGTTTACATGAGAACAGAACAACCGTATTGCTTAAGACACTGCTGCTCGGGGATGTTCCCTTTGTCACTTTGGCATAGATAACTTTGTCCTAGATGACAGGACATATAGGCAATAAATTGTAAATGGGTTGCATTTAACTCCCAAAATGGATGGATGTAAATACTGGCGACTTAAAAGGAAAATAAATGAAAGAGAAAGATGAGTGTCTCTCTTCTTTGCCTGATGTTATGGAAGAGTACACTGACAAGAGAATTTAAGGAAAAAGGTTTAGTTAGCTCACAGCTGCACACACACAGTCATCAAAGTAGGTAAGTGAAGGCTGCAGAAGCTTAAAGCAGCTAGTCATGTGCCTGAAGAACAGTGCATGGCGTTGTGGTGCTCAGCTCACATATCTCCATATTCCTACAGTCCAGGATCCCCTGTCTAGGGAATGGTTCCGCCCATGATGCCACTCATTTTCAGTGTGGATCTTTTCACCTCAATAACCCTATCAAGAAAATCTCTTAAAGGGATGCCCACCAGCCAACCTAACCTAGACAGTCTCTCAGAAGTTGCCAGCTTGTATCAAATTGGCAATTAACAATAACCAATCACAGTAAGTATACTATAAATCACAATAGAAGGAAACATGAGAAGGACAAAACAGTTTTGTAGCAGTATCCAACTGAAAGTTTTCTATTATTATTTCAGTTGAGAGAATAGTAGAAGTAACAGCAAGCCAGTCTCCACTGTGTCAGTTGGAAGAAATCATGTATAATAATGTTTTATATAGCCATAGAAAGCTTGTAATTGACAATGTTAGTGCATTTCCAATTAATCTACACTAAATTTTTTGTTGTGTCCACAATGATTGACCTTTTTGAATATATTTTCTATAACACTTAAAGTAAAAGTTGAATCAAATAAAATAATTTGTAAGCAACATTAAATTCCAGGTGGTAAACTTGGGATTATATTGAGATTGTTGTTGTTGTTGTCGTCGTGCTTTTCTGTTGTCTGTTTTCTGGTATTTAATAAGTTTTGTTTTTTCAAAATTAAAATATTTAAGGTCACTAAATATTCAGAAATCTCAGTGTGGAATAATGTGGAGAGGCACATATAAACTGGGATACTGTGACAGGATGCATAAGACCTGCACAAACTGAAGCCAGACAAAATCTAGCACAGAGGAGGGAATTAGATACAAAGTTTCCCACCCCTAGCCAAGAAACTATTTTCAATAGATAGCTGCTAGAAGAGGGAAAGTCAGCATTCTTCAATGGAGGGACCTATCAATCAAATTCCAAAATCAAACTATCAATCAAACTCTGGCAACCCTCGTGCTCAGGAGTAGTCAGCCAACACAAACTGGACTCCATTCTTTTTGTTTTTATTTTGTTTTGAAACAGAGTTTCTTTATGTAGCCCTGGCTAGTCTGGACTCACTAAGTAACCCAGGCTGGCCTCCACCTCACAGAGATCTGCTTGACTTCATCTCTGAGTTCTGGGATTATAGTCCTGCTCCACCATGACTATCTTTTTATTTTTAAAATGGAGAAAAAATATGAAGTTGGTTTGTAGGATTGTGGTCAAGGATCTGGAAGGAGGAGAGAGGAAGGAGACTGTAATCAGATATATTGTATGAAATTCTCAAAAAATAAATAAATAAATTGTTTAAAATGGAGGTTTCTGAATCTATATCTATTTCATGTGCCTTTCCTTGGGCTCCTTTCCTTCTGTTTGTATTTTTTGTCTTGCCTTATTATATTTTATTAGTATACCTTATATGCCTTTTGTTTTCTAATGAAAGAAAAGGTGGATCCGGATGAGCGAGAACTGGGAGGAGTAGAGGGAAGGGACACTGGATTCAGAATATACTGAATGAAAAATAATATATTTTCAAAACAAATGGAGTGTTTGAGTGATTACAGTGAAGTAATCCTCATTGAAAAGAACCAAGAGGAAGTTTCAACCCACACTATTAGCTAATTAAGGAGATTTCTTATCTTAATGTTCTAATGCTAAATCTGTTTTTAATTATTTCTTTTATTTTTTGAGATTAAAATATAATTTTACCATTCCCTTTTCTCACTCCAAAGCCTCCCATAAGCTCTCCATGCTATCTTTCAAATCCATAGCCTCTTTTGTTCATTAATTGTTAAATACATACATACACGTATATACATATATATTCCTTTTCTTATTACTTTTTATTTTCATTTTTTGATACTTTATTTACATTTCCAATGTTTCCCTCTTTCTAGGTCTCCTCTTTGGAAACCCCCATCCCCTCCCCCTCCCTGCCACTATGAGGGTATTCCACATCCCACCCACACACACACCCACTCCCCTATTCCCACCTTGACACTCCCCTTTACTGGGGCCTCTAACACCCTCAGGCCCAAGGGCCTCTCCTCACCCTGATGGCCAACAAGTCCCTCCTCTACCACATATGTGGTCCAAAGCATGGGTCTCTCCATGTGTATTCTTTGGTTGGTGGTCCAGCCTCCAGGAGCACAGGGGGGAGGGTGGGTCAGGCCAGTTGACACTGTTGCTCCCTCCATGGGGCTGCAAACTCCCTCAGCTCCTTCAGTCCCTTCTCCAACTCCTCCATCTGGGACCTCACTCTCAGTCCAGCAGTTACTGTAAAGTGAAACTTGGGTATTCCAAACTTTTGGGCTAATATTCACTTATCAGTGAGTACATACCATGTTTGTTCTTTTGTGACTGAGTTACCTCGCTCAGGATAATATTTTCAAGTTCCATCCATTTGCCTGCAAATTTCATGAAGTCAATGTTTTTAATAGCTGAGTAGTACTCCATTGGGTAAATATACCACATTTTCTGTATCCATTATCCTGATGAGGGACATCTGGGTTGTTTCCAGCTTCTGGCTATTATAAATATGGCTGCTATGAACACAGTGGAGCATGTGTCTTTATTACATGTTGGAGCATCTACTGGGTATATGCCCAGGAGAGGTACAGCTGGGTCCTCAGGTAGTATTATGTCCATTTTTCTGAGGGT
>CM052706.1:37343779-37360690 GCA_028551405.1 Uromys caudimaculatus | reverse complement strand
TCCTGGAGTTTGGACCACCAACCAAAGAATACACATCGAGGGACCCATGGTTTGGACCACATATGTGGCAGAGGAGGGCCTTGTTGACCATCAGGGAGAGGAGAGGCCCTTGGGCCTGAGGGTGTCGGAGGCCCCAGTAAATGGGAATGTCAAGGTGGGAATATGGGAATGGGTGGGCAGGTGAGTGGGTGGTGGAATTCCCTCATAGAGGTGGGAAGGGGGCGGGGATAGGGGGTTTCCAAAGAGGAGACCTAGAAAAGGGGAAACATTGGAAATGTAAATAAAGTATCAAAAAATAAATTAATTAATTAAAAAAAAAAAGAAAGAAAGCGCTTCACAGACATCCCCAACAAACCAATCTGATTTAGACAATTCTGTAGTTGATGTGCCCTCTTCCCAGGTGAATCTAGGTTGTGTCAAGTTGATAGCTGAATCTGGCTACCCATTTGTGAGGATTGTCTCTCTGTGAGGGTGCAGTGTGCTGTTTTGTTTTAACTGCAGGTTGCTTTATGTTCATCTATTGGTGTGGATGCTGAAACAATATGATGAAAAAACTTGGGAGCAATGAATTACACAGAAAATACTCAAATTCTTCTTTCTTTTTTTTTTTTAATTTTAATTTTTATTTTTGATTTGGTGGTCTGAACCATGGGTCCATAGATGTGTGTTCTTTGGTTGGTGGTCCAAACTCCAGGACGACCTGGGGAGAGGGGGGGGCGGTCTGGCCCATTGACGCTCTTGCTCCCTCCATGGGGCTGCAAATTCCCTCAGTTCCTTCAGACCTTTCTCCAACCCCTCCATCTGGGACCTCACTCTCAGTCCAGCGGTTACTGTTAAGTGAAACTTGGGCATTCTGAACTTTTGGGCTAATATCTGCTTATCAGTGAGTACATACCATGTTCGTTCTTTTGTGACTGAGTTACCTCACTCAGGATGATATTTTCATATATGCAATATAATGGAGGACTGAGGCTTTTAGGAGATACTCAGAAACAGCCGTTTGATTTTGGCATCAATTGTAAGATAGTTTAAATACATATAGTCCCCACACCATTAGCACACACAAGAGATTCTGTATGAAAATAGTCCTCAATTCAATTTTTCCTTAAATGTAGTTTATTTCATTGTTTTACTAATAATTATAGCATCATTGTGGACCAATGATATCATTATTTACTCTTATACATCCCACTATAGTCCTGCTTCTTATTGTGTGTATGTATCTTGTGTTTATAATACCTTTTACACATGTATGCCAGTGACAGTATATAGGGCCATACAATATTGTATATGTAAAATTGTTTGTATGTGCACATTATGTGCATGTTTTTTTATGTAGACTTATTTAGTTTTGTCAGTTGTGTAAGTGGAGCAGATACAAGCATTCATGGATATAGGGTGAAACGTCTGTAACTCTCAAGGCTTTGAAATATTAATTTTTATGCTTATGCAATTTTCACTGTCTTATAGATAAAAATTAAATGATCACAAAAATCATCTGAATACAAATATATGCAGAATATACATGTATTATGAACAGACACATAATTGCACATCAGAAAATTTCAGGAATGAAAGTCAACAGGTTTACCAGATTTGTTAAGGTTTTGATTTATAAAAGTTAACTATTAATATGTTCCAGGGGTAGAACTTTAAATAGATTGTGTGTGTGTGTGTGTGTGTGTGTGTGTGTGTGTGTGTGTGTAAAGGAATAGTCATGGATGTCTACATCAGGACTGGAAGTGAACAGTAGCTTCATTTCTCAGAGATTTTGGGGGATTGTCCACTGTGAACTAATTAAAAATTGTCCAGCACTCTAAAATATGAAACAGCAAGCATTTTAGAAAGAGGGCTATAAGCTCACATGCAATGGAAACAACATTGTCAAATACAAAAAGATGAGCACTTACAAGTTCTCCTCCATTACTACTATACTATTTAATAAAGTAAATAGAAAGAAAGGTAATTATCTGTATTAGAAAGCAATACACAATCAATTACTCATAAATAGTTGCCCCCTGTCTTATTCATTAAAATAATCCTGCCATTAAAAAAATCCAGGAAGTCTAGATGGTGGATAAGAAACCCAAAACAGTGACAAACATTCATTTTTCTAGTTGGACACTGATGCTTTTTGGCATCAGCATGAAAGGGGGAAAAGACAAGAGGATAAGAAGCAGGTCTGAAGAAAGAAGGGTAAGTGATGAACACAGACCCTCTCTGCGGCTCTTCAGCAACTTCAGTGAGTGTCCCCTGCTATTTCATGCAGGAAATCAGAACAGAGCTGTTACTGTTGGAGTTTGGTATTTACTGAAGCAAAACAAAGAAATTTGGGATGGCCCATCGTATAAAAAGCCCCAGTTATTCCATTAAGGCAAGCAGTAACCTTTACAAGAAACTATGATCATTTAGAAACTGACATTTGATTTCCCATGTGCTCAGCCTCCACTATAATTTGCTTCCTCTAAACAGGCAGTGCATGGTGTTCAACTTAAGGTTCGGCACTGAACAAAGAACCTGCCCCAGACAGTGCATTTCACAAGCTGGCAGGCAGGGTGCTTAATTGGAGGGAAAATTATTTGAAAAGGATTGGAAGCTATTTTTATGAATAGAACATAGAGAAAAGCAATGTTCACAAAAAGAAAACCGATTGCTGTGGCCTTAATGTTTCTCAGCTGACACATAAATGAGCTGAAGCCCTTATGGGATGTTGCTCAAATTGGTGTGCAGGAAAAGTGTCAAGGGTCATCTACACCACTGAAGGTGTCCTTACGTTCCCAGACCTTGCCATTACTTATGTATGTCTTCATCTATAGTATAATTGAAGTCTTTCTATTTTTTATGGATTTATAGAAATTTCTATAGATTCTATACAAACAGAAAAGATATAGAAAGATCCTCTTCCTATATCTTTGTCCATCATATTTGAAAGACATCAATATTCCCATCTATACACAAATGACTCCTGGGCCAGTCTCTGAAGCCACTCCATCACTGGGACTGTGAGTCCTTTGTTCTCTTTACTAGGGCATTCTCTATGGAACATTGAAGTCTACCTACAACATTTCCCACATTAAACCAACACCAATACTTTCTTTTAAATCATCTCCTTTTGCTTTATTTCCAGTGTGTGCTGGATCTGGTCTTTCCTGCTTAGCACAATTTCTTCAAACAGTTGACTGTAGTATCATCCTTCTTATCCTTTAGGATGCCAGTGTAGCTCCCAGGAAGGATGTGAGGCCAGTGACATAGACAGGGTTCCATATTCAGAGCTGGCTCCCTGAGCCTGAGGGGTGTGTGTGCGTGTGCGTGTGTGTGTGTGTGTGTGTGTGTGTGTTGACCAGTAGTGTCCATGATGGTTTGTGATTTTATCCTCAGTGCTTTGTGAGTAAGGTATCTCTGTTCTGGGGCAGAAAAAGTGCAACGACAAGATGCCAACTGAGAAGAGAGGGGCAGGCCTCTATCACAATACCTCAGCAAATCTGGTTATGGTCGTAGAAGAGAAGACACACAAAACTGAGGCAGGAGTAGGTGGGTGGAGGAGCACCCTGATAGAGGCAGGGGAGGGTGAGGGGCTAGGGGTTTTGTTGAAGAAAAATGGGAAGGGGGAATAACATTTGAAATGTCAATAAATAAAATAAATAAAAATGAAAAAAAAATGATGAAATTGAATTTGCAGACTTCTTGACACTGGTGGAAATCTGGCAAGCCATTAAGCCGCCATCAGTTGTTACAAGGTAAATCCACCAGGCAACACACATGAACACTTTTAAAATCTAAATTTTGTATTCTGGCCAGTGGCTGCATGAGGGATTTGCCCAAATCATGGAGCCCTGAGCCTCACTGTGCTTTGTTTTCTATGCACAAACCCACATCCTGGTTGACACACTTCCGTTAGCAAGAACAGCTAGCAGGAAGTGAAAATATAGAAGCCAAAAAGCGAAGTTAGTCCATTTAGGGATTTTCTTGGATCCTGGAACTGTGGACTAGGTGATTGATGGATTAAGTCTTTGTTCTTGTTTTGGCCAGTGTTGGGACTTAGGTGCTGAGTTTTAAGGTCAAAATGGTGCCTCCAACATGGTGTCAGTTTGGCTAAGGTCTGGGATTCTGTTACATAGTCCTACAGCCAAGCTTATAAGTCATTGGACAGCACCTTAAGTACAATATTTTGCAACAAATATGATATAGTAAGTAGCTTCCTGAACAATGGATCTTTTCTTGTTTAGAGGATACATTGTGCTCCAGGAACATGCAACCTTGATGGGTTACCCGAAGCAGTCTTCCTTCTTTTGATGTTTGGCATTTGAGTCCCTGTCCCTGCCAGTGACTGCTGTCACTCTCTTTCAAGCTGGATATTAGGTCACTTGCGAATGGGGTCCACATTGGGGATGCCCCATTAGTTGCTGCTGGTTCCTTTGATTAACCACCTAGGCATAGACACAAACAGGCTGGCACCAGTGGCATACTGTGTATCTTGGATCACTATGGATACAGCCTTCCTGCACTGGGTTGTCAGCATCATCATAGATCATAGTGGCAGAGTAAAGTGGCTACTGCCTTCTGCTACCTCTGGAAGCAGTGCCCAGGACATCCAAGCCAGGAGACGACATCTCCTTAGGGGTTGGCAGAAAGCTATGGGTTAGCGTTGGGAAAGGGGTCATTTTTCTTTCACTACTGTGCTTCATTGCGGTAGGCCTGAGAAATTTTGTAGCTAGCTCTGATTGGAATCTACTTATCATCTCCTCAGCTTCTGTGAAACACTGGCCACTGCCAACCACACAAATGCTCTTAACTCTTCTCCTTGTGTTTTGTATTCTTCCCCTGGTCTTCCCCCTGTATTACCTCACCTATATGGCTTGCATGTGATTCCCTTCTTAGAGGTCAACAGCTGGATATGTCAAATGTTGGCTAAGTTCCAAAATGTATTTCTACTGCAATCACAAACCACCATAACAATGTTTATATTAGATACTAGGAGCTATTTTGTTACTATGTCTAGGGAAAAATAATAGAACCACTTTATATACAATACACTAATGAAATTATATATGCTAATTCATTTAGTGAACAAACTTATGAGGTAGATAAGATCTATTATAATTCTAGTTTTGAACAGTAGAAGAAATGGATAGCTGTAGTCCCAGCACTTGGGAGCAGAGGCAGGCAGATCTTTGTGAGTTTGAGGACAGCCTGGCCTACAGAGTGAGTTCCAGGCTATCTAGGGCTATACAGGGAGACTCTGTCTCAGCAAACAAATAAAAAAATGAAATAGCGGCACTAAGAGTTTAGTAACTTCTCCAAAGTCACACAGGTGTTAGAAGGGGAAGAGCTAGGACTTAAGTTCTGGCAGCCAGACACTAGGTTCTAAGTTTTTGCTGTGATGCACAGTCCTTTTAGAATTCTGGTAGCCAGCTGTTCTGAAAGATCCGAGATGTGGCTTTCTTCAAGTTTACATTCTCTGCATTTTGAACAGGGGCAATAGTGCACTCTTACTCCATTTTCATTGGAAGAGTTAAAGATGTGAAATTTGTTTTGACAAAATACAGACTGAGATATTTTAAAGACAAATTCCATCTTTAGTTTTGTGCTGAGCCTTTCTGCTTCTGTAGAGAGAATGTGAACAATGTACAATCCTAAATTGTTCCTTTGAAGTTTGAATTAGCTACTGTGGAATAACATGGTGGGAAAGATATGCTTAAAATGCTGAGACAAGTAACCGTGGAAGCAACATTTAAAATGTATAATTGATTCACTCATCAAATATTTATTGGGAGTCTGGTGTGTGCCAGGTACCATATAAGGTCTGAAAGGATATGGATTCCATTTGCCTAAGGTTCAGTTTTCAGCATAGAGAGAGAGAACTATAGAAATCATTAACAAAGGAGACACAAGGCCAGTAGGATACACAGTATTCCCTGGGCATGAGGAAGACTGCCTGCTGTCTAAGAAGCAGCAGATGTACTGTACATACTGTCTGTATACAGCAACCATTCAAAAATGCCACTTTCCTCAGCTGTGGAGGGAGTTCCTGCCTCACTGAACTGTAAACACAGGGGCCAAATGATATAATGTAGGACCCACCAACCGTCATTTAAAGTTAACGAATATCATTGCTGCTGTGATGACTCTTCTTAGAGCTGAGGCAGAGGGAATTTCCAATGGTTAGAAGAGTCATTTTGTGGTTTCTGTGGTTGTTTGAATGAAAATGACTCCCATAGGCTCATAGGAAATGGCACTATTAGGAGCTGTGGCCTTGTGGAGTAGGTGTGGCCTTTTGGAAGATTGTGTCACTGGGGGTTGGACTTTGAAGTCTTTGATGCTCAAGTCAGGCCTAGTGTGTCTCTCTTCCTGCTTTCTGTAGATCCAGATACAAAACTTTCAGCTACTTCTCTAGCACCATGTGTGCCTGCATGCCACCATGCTCCCCACCATGTTGGTAATGGCCTAACCTCTGAACTATAAGCCAGCCCCAATAAAATGTTTTCCTTATAAGAGTTTGTGTAGTCAAGGTGTCTCTTCACAGCAACAGAAACCCTAACCAAGACAGTGTCTGGCACGTGACTCCTGCCATATAAATACAGACAGACCAGACTGGTTGGTGTTTGAGGTCCTGGGTAGTTGGTGTGAATTACACTGTATGCCATTTCTTCTAATGAAACCTCCATCATGCAAAGGAGGGCAGCTCTCTTGGACCAGGTTGTAGTTCATTTTACTTCGGTGCCATTCTTTGATACCATTTGTTTGTTCAGAATGGAGGCACTTTTTTCTTTTATTTAAGAATGTTTTTCAAACTGGGCATAAAGTAGGTACCAGCTTTCCTTCTGTTCTCTTAGCCATAGCTTTCCTCCACCTTTCCCTTGAAGGTCTTTGAAACAGCTTTTCCCAACTAAGCAGGGACAATTCACTGGATTAACAGCAGAATGTGTTACTCTTGTTAGGGTTCCATGGAAAGAGAACCATATTGAGGTGTGTGTGCTGGTTGGTTTCTGTTGATTTGACACAAATTACAGTCACCTGGCAAGAGGGAAATTCAACTGAGGAGTTGCCTTCATCAGATTGGCCTCTGGTATGCCTATAGGGCATTTTCTTCCTTAGTGATTCATGTGGGAGTGCCCAGCCCACTATGGCAGTGCCATTCCTGGTGCCATTCCCGGGCAAGTGGGGCTGTGTTCTACTAGAAAGCAAGCCAGGA
This sequence comes from Uromys caudimaculatus, assembly GCA_028551405.1. Classification (NCBI taxonomy): domain Eukaryota; kingdom Metazoa; phylum Chordata; class Mammalia; order Rodentia; family Muridae; genus Uromys; species Uromys caudimaculatus. The sequence goes on along the minus strand of CM052706.1, from coordinate 37,353,498 downwards.
ATCAGTACTCCTCCATAGTCTCTGCTTTAGTTTTTGACTCCTGCCTTGAGTTCACTTTATAACAGACTGTTAGCTGCAAAAGGAAATAAACCTATTCGTCCCCAAAGAAGGAAACAAAGTTGCTTTCAGCCAGTATTTTTTATCACAGAGATAGAAAGGCAAACTAGGTCAAAGTGGTTTTGGTAGAGGGTACGCATCTCCTGGCAAGTAGAGCTTCTAGTAGTAAGGGTTGAATGCTGCACAGTGCACCATTTAGAGATGGAAGCATTGGACCCTAGAAGCAACAAACTTAATAACTGTAGTAAAAAATATGATGCAAGATTTAGAAAGATGGCTATGAATAGTCCCATACGGGGAAGCAACCAGGATAGACATGATCAGAAATTCATTTAAAAATCCTACCAGTCAAAGCCTCTTCTTTTTCTTTGTTCTGGAAAGTTTTTGGTGTGGTTATTGATAATATAGAGGTTTTATTGTCTAGATTTGTTGATGTGAAGGCATCATTCTTCCCTTATCATGTTATAAGTTCCATTCTGAGCAGTGCTCAGCAAATCTAGCACCTGCTGGTTTTGAAGTACAGCTGCCGTAGAGAATTTAACAGTTTCTCTAGTAGTGTCAGTTCTTGGACTAGTGCAGTTTGTGTGTGTGTGTGTGTGTGTGTGTGTGTGAGAGAGAGAGAGAGAGAGAGAGAGAGAGAGAGAGAGAGAGAGAGAGGGAGAGAGAGGAGAGAGATATATATAGAGAGAGTGAGAGAGAGAGAAAGAGAGAGAGAAAGAGAGAGAGAGAGAAGGATAGTCTTTGTGCAGTAAAATGGAATTCTTTTTTTTTTTTTTTTTTTTTTTTTTGGATTTTTCAAGACAGGGTTTCTCTGTGTAGCCCTGGCTGTCTTGGAACTCACTCTGTAGACCAGGCCGGCCTCGAACTCCACCTGCCTCTGCTTCACAAATGCTGGGATTAAAGGCGTGTGCCACCACTGCCCTGCTAAAATGGAATTCTTTAGACCCTTCTCCAAATTCTAAACTCATGGAGAGAGGAAGCCACACACTACAGAAACTCAATAACGATGCTCTTTCAGCTTGGGCCAGAGAGTTATGTGGTTTTAGGGCTATGAGAACATGGTTAAATGTGATGGGTGCCAAGACCCTGGTTCCTGTGCAGTTTGTTGGGAGGCAGAGATCAGATATTGGCCAGAAAGTGTATCTACAGTTCTCAAGACTTTAAAAGGAAAAATTAAACTGTGGAGTGTTTCTGAGAGTGTTCAGAAGGGTGAGTTCATACTTCCTCATAAGACAGCAGTCACCCTGTAGAAGGGGTGTAGAAAGGGTTTCAGACATGGAGAGCAGGTTTTGAGAAGATTATAGCCTAGCTCTCTACTGAGCATGTAGTCTGTATACTTTTTGCAATTATCAGTGTTTGTGCTGTTAGGTTGGGCCCAATATTTATGGCTCTTTAGAGACTGTAGAACTAGTGAACTTGGATAAATGGACTTCCAATGAAAGACTGTTAAGGAGTTGATAGGTCTGTTGACTTTCAGAATTAAGTAATTTTGTTTGTCCTCATCTATGCCTACAATGGAGATCTCAGGGTTTAGGTAGGGATTAGCTTTGGAATGAGGAAAGTTCAATTGCTTTTATAACTTCAGAGAGCTCTCCTCTCTGCCCTCAACAGGTTCAGTTGTATTGATTACAAAAGGGACCATGTTCCTCAAAGGAGATTCCTTCAAAGACTGCTGCTGATATGACAAAGAAGATCCTTTAAGAGATTGCTTTTCATTCATTTATTAAGACTGGCAATAGGGTGCTATTTGTTGGCTGATGACATGTCCTTGGACTTTGGGAAAAATGTACATAGAAACAAGGAGAAGCTGGCAGTCCAGGTAACCTCCTGTTAATTCCACATTGGAACGAGTCCAACCATTGCCATGAGTCTTCTTATACTGATTAACATTAAGGTCTCATTGATGACTGAACAATAGAGATGCATTAAGAAGCTCAATAAATAAAGAAAGAAGAGTAAAAGAACTTTAAAGTTTGTCCTCTTAAAATTGCCAAGGAAGACATAAGGGAAGTCAGCCTGCTAATGCAGTGATCAAGTAGAGGCAAGAATCAGTCCCTATTTATATTGAGGGAAGAGGCTTGATGGTGCTGTAAAGAGCTTTTTTTATTTTTCAGGGTCAAAGTCATCTCATGCCTCAAGAATACCTCCTAATAGTCAGTCTGAAAGAATGAGACAGGCTATTGCTGACTCTAATTCCTAATGAGGCATCTCTCTTTAGAGAAAGGAGTCCAAGATCTAGAAGGGACTCATGTTGCAAATTTTAAAAGAGATGCCTCTCCACTCAAAATGACCTGATACTGGGGCAAGGTTAAAAGGCCAAATCACTGGGCCATTCAAAAAGGGGACAACGTATCAGTGAGGCACGCATGAACTCCCCTGGTGCATGAGATAAATGCCTGCTGGTCTAGGAGGGCTTGCTGGAAGAGAATAGGCTGGAATACAGCAGATAATTGCACACAGGTCAGGATTATGAGCATTCTAGTCAGGTTCCAAAGCAGGGAAGGTAATGGGATGGACCACTGAGAAGATGAGATTTGGTCTGGCCGGAGAAAAGCTCACTCTTTAGATCAAAATAGAAAGAGATTGTGCTTAGTCCATTGCAAAGGCATCAGTGTGTGTGGCAGTAACAGAAGAACACCTATGCAGGTCACTCTGCTGTCCCATTGTGAGTACAGACTAGACTGATGGCCTCTCTGTTTTGGAGAGAGTTTCTGAACCAGGCTTTCCTTGGAGAATCGCTCCTGCTGTGGTTTCTCAGTCACGGTCTTCCTTTCTCACTGTGGAGGTGCCCCTATTTCTTCAGCTAAGTGGCTGCCTGGGTAGTTTCTGTATGATGAGCTGGGCTCTAGGAACTTTTGTGTCTGTGGTGTTGAGTGTCAAGGGGAACACTTTTCTGAAGTTCCTTCCCAGAGAGAGTTACTCTGTAATTAATAATGGGGTTAGGTTTACTTTCTTGAGAACTAGTTATTGCTTATCTTGAGAATATGTATACAGAAGATGTATTTGGTGGCTGTATAAAAGGGTGATAATTTTTTTTTCTGAATTTTCAAATATTTATAATAGCAGCTTGCTTGTGGTCATGATCTGGTTTGATGTCTATTAAGTATTAAAATTGTCTTTCTTCCCTACATCTCTGCCTTAGTTACTGTTCTATTGCTATAAGAGATACCATGACCAAGGGAAGTAAAAAAGCATTTAATCGAGGGCTTGCTTCAAGTTTCAGAGGGTTAGTCCATGATAATCACAACAGAAAGCAGATAGTCATGAGGCTAGACCAGTGTCCGAGAGCTTTACCTCCTGATCCTTCTCCTGATTCTTCCCAAACAATTCATTAATAGAGACTAATCATGTAAATATATGAGCTTGTGGGGGCCATTCTCATTCCAGCAATCATAGTTAGGTTTTATTGCTGTGATAAAATACCACGATCAGAAGCAACTTGGGGGATAAAATGGTTTATTTCATGTACACTTATAAATCTCAGTCCATCATTGTAGGAAATCACCAGGATGGCAACTCAAGCAGAAACCCGGAGCCAAGAACTGAAGCAGAGCCCACGGAGGAGGACTGCCCACTGGCTTGCTCTGTCCATTTTCTTATAACACCCAGCTTCACCAGTCCAGGAGTAACACCGCTCACAGTGAGCTGGTGCCTTACTCATCAATCATGAATCAAGGAAACACACCACAAACCATTCTGGTGGGCACATTTTCTCAATGGAAGTTCTTTCTTCTAAGTCTAGTGTGTGTCAACCTGACACAAACTATCTAGCACACTACTCTCATGGAGTCTTTAAAAAAAGGCTTGGAAGGAACTTGTTTATTCACTTCATGTAAGTATGTATGTGTGTATGTATGTATGTATGTATGTGTGTATATCTATCATCTATCAATCTATATATCTATCATCTATCAATCTATGAATCTACCTATCATCTATCATCTATCTATTTATCATCTATCTATCTACCTATCTATCTACCTACCTATCTATCCATCCATTCATCCGTCTATCGTCTATCTACCTATCTATCTATCTATCTATCTATCTATCTATCTATCTATCTATCTATCTATCTATCTATCATATATCATCTCCCCTTTGCCATCTGTTTTCACTTCTGTTGCACCACCCTGTCTGTCCTTTGATACTTGTTTCCTTTTTCTGTGTACAACCTCCTCACAGTCAGCCATAACTAAAGTTGAGATGCTATTCTTAAAGCCCCACAATGGCCACTTTGTGCATGTAAGTAAACCAACATCGTGTGAATCCTAGATGTTCTGATCATTTTCTGACTTGTGCACTTTAAAGTCCTGCCTCTCTTTTGCTTGCACATTATAGTCCATCTGGGCTAGTCTTTCATTTAGTTGCCTAAATGAATACCTACCCAAGGATTTTCCATATGCCACTTACTTGCTCTAGAACTTTCCCACATGTTACTACTCAGCAGGTCTAAACTTATCTTTCAGAGAGGTTGTCTTCACCACACAGGTGACTGTGATATATGTCAGTCTCTTCAACTTGTTGCATTACACACTTATTATAATTACAGTGCCTGTCATTGTTAATAACTACATATCTCTCCTGTCCTTGTTTCCCATGAAGAGAAAAAAAGCATGTGTATTTCCCCTTCCATTACTGGAAGCTATCCCAATGTTCTCTCAGCATCTGAGACATGGCAGAGCTCAATAGCTGTTTGTTTCATAAATGGATCTCCACTGAAGTTCGTTTCCAAAGGAAATGTCTCTGGGTGACTCCCTCCCCCAAACCCCCAGTTTGTGCTTTCTCCGGTTGGAGGGCTGGACTGACATTGCAGAGATGTATTTAGAGCATTCAGCTTGCCAGGGAACAGCAGCATTTCAGTGCTTAGAAGCCTATGAATCTCATTTGAGAGCTGTTTCTTTTGACTAGCTCTCTGTTAGTTAAATTACAGATCCAATGGGCAAGGCCTGTGGCACTGCCATGCCTGGTGGCGTGCTGGGTAGACTGGGCATTGACTAGCAGTCAAAAGAGCTCTGCTCCATCTGTTAGGCCATCAGCTGCTACCCAGCTAGCATTACAAGTCAGTTCTCTGCTGGAGGGAATGGGAATGGGAGGGGTAGTTGGGCTCCCACTTCAGTAAGATGGATAGTGGTGCTAGATTTGTTCTGTTTGGGGCTGAAGAAAGTGCTCGGCCGTGGCAGGTTACTAAGAACGAGGCAGGCCACCGGTGCACATTTTACTGCAGAAGTTCAAGAAAGAATGATTTTAATGAAATAGAGACTTGTGAAGCGTGTAACTGTGCAAGCAAGATTGCTTGTAGGTAAATAGATTTGCAATCTCTTTTGGAAAATGTTTTCTACCTTATTTTATGTTTCTGCTTCGGTTGCTTAAAAACATGGGTGGGTAGTTCTATTTTTCAAATGCCTTTAGCCAACACATTGATGAACCTTAATAACATTACTGATGACAGCACAGGATCAAGCTGAACAGTGTATTTAATGAGGCACCGAGTGCCAAAAATACCAGTATTTTAACAGGGAAGTTGTCCACCTTCCCTGCTTCTCCCCCAAGGTCTTTTTAGTTTGTGGGAGTAAACAAATTTTTCTTCCAGCAGACTGCAAGGTTATTCCTTGTTTGTGATTTGATATTTAGCTCTGATTAATTAAAGAGCAGATCTTTCCCCGTGACCTTGGCGGTTTCTCCACTTTAGCTCCTCAGTCTGTGGCCTCAGTGGAAACTGCATGACCTGTGCTGTGCTCTTTGAAGAACTTCCAGTCTCCAGCTTAATACTGGAAGGTGAGCCAGCTCTGCTGTCTCTGAAGTCACTTTCCCACTTCCCTTCCTCCACAGCCTCTGAAAATGCTGCAGTAGCACTTGTGGTCATCGACCCATAAGCCACTGGTTCAATGTGAAAAGAATCAAGTGCTTTGGGCTGCTCTCTTCCTGCTCAGCTCCTGTCAGTACTCAGAAGGAGAGGAGTGTGCGTTTCTCATGGATGAAAGGAGAGAAGCAGTGGTTTCCTATGAGTCCCTTCAGGAAACAGAGACCATTCCGAGTCTTGAGTCCAAAGAAAGGCTTGCGTGTCTGTCCATGGGGCAAAGGCAGTATTTAAAGAATGACTCCCTGGAACCCTCAATCTTTATGTGACCATCTTGTCTGCCCAAGATCAGAAGCATCCTTCTGCTTCTATAACTCCATTTCTGTGATCTTTTCCTCATAGTTGTAAGGATTTCAAGACTGTGCTGAGTTTAATTAAAAGTCTCTGCTACATCTTATGTCTGGTCCAGTTTACTTGGTTAGACTGGGACCCAGGAATCCTATTTTTAATAGATTCTCACAAACTTTCTCATACCAACAGATATCTGAAATCCATGGAAGTGGATGAAGCTTTAGGCTCAGTGCAGGACTCAGAAGAGATCGAATACCACTGCTTCCATCTCATCCCCACCCATGTGTATTAACTTCTGCTGTTTTTGCTTACCAAGAGGAAAATATTTAGGAACCAGGATAAAAATGAAAAGCCCACTATCTCTTTCAGTACACCCTTCAAAGACTTTCTTCTTGAGACAATTCCTCTGTGCATGGCCACAAAATACTTGCTGTTAGAACTTCTAATTTTCAGAAAGAAGGTGGGTCAGGAAATATTATTATGGGGCACTGTGATCTAGTGATTCAAACATCAAAGGGACTATTACAACCACCACAGGAAATCTAAATGAGTTTTTCCTTTAGTGGAGAGTCAGGAAAAACCTTCATTTTTAATGCAGCAGAAACTACCCAGTGTTTTGAATTTTTAAAGCGTTTTATTGTTTGAGAAAATTCTCTCTCAGGTTTCACCCTTGTTCTGGGTATGTCTGTATTTTTGTAAGGCATACAATAGAACAATAAAGTTTGAGGGTAGTGAAGATCAAAGATATGAGTGTAAGGTTATAAAATGGCTAAAGTGTGGTGTCTCATGGTTGGGTTTTCCAGCAGTTAGAGAGCACAGAAGGCATAGTGTCTACCACAGTGGTGCTCAGTCTGTGAGTCACGACCCCATGACCCCCTCACAGGAGTTGCCCAAGACTATCAGAAAACACAGTGATCTACAGTTCAATTCATAGCAGTAGCAAAATTACAGCTAGAAAGTAGCAACAAAAGTGATTTTATAGTTGGGTATCACCAGAACATGAGGAACAGTATTAATGGGTCAAAGCATTAGGAAAATTGAGAACCACTGGTCTACCACATATCAATTATATCAATTTAATAGAAAGCCCAATCTTTCCTAAAAACATGTGTTTTGAATAAGTTAATGCTAGAGTAGATTAGGACAGGTGATTTAGAAAGTTCTTTGTATCTACCATGCATCTCTGTTTCTCCACTTTCTTAAAATGTATTTTCTATTCTTTATGGTTATGTTAAAGAGAATATATTACTTAAAGAATGACTATGTCAGATGCTTACACATGTAAGCTGAGTGGAACACAGGCATTTGGTTGTCAGTCAGTCCACAACTCTAATACAATGTGCTGTGAGATAACCTGTGAATGGACTTCTCACCACTGGAAAATGTTAGAATTTTATGCACAAAGTAACGAAAGGTTCACATACTTTTCAAAATATGTGTCTTATAAATTTTTTTAAAATAAGTAAGTCTTTATTAAAAGAATTTACATCTACTTATATTATTATGTGTTGGGGGCATACATGTGCCACACATATGGAGTTCACAAAACAACTTGTAGGGGTACGCTCTTGCCCTCCACCACATGATTTCTAGAGATAAAACTCAGAGCATTAGGCTTAGCAGCAAACTGAGCTATCTCTCCTATCTAAGAGCCAAGACCTAATAAGGAGGACCAACTTCCTCCTTCACCACTCCCCAGACCACCTAAACTTACATCGTGTGGAGTTCTAACACATTTCCAATGCTTGACTTGCCAGGATGCCTGGCACGGATGCTAGAAACATCACTGTGATATTCCTCTTAATCTCATACACATTAAACCCCAAATTATTAACCCCAAAGTCCTCAAGACATTAAGTAACTAAACACTACAAACAACTGGAGTTGTTTCTTCTGTCTAGTAAGGGCAGTATATTTGGACATTTTAGAACAGATAAAAGTGAAATCTCATCTCAGATAAGTCTACATTGCCAAAAATCAGAAAATAAAAGAGAATGGTTTGAATCTTTGTTAAGAAAGAGAGGAAGAAGAACTATTGAGTGAAATATTACCTGAATAAAAGAATGCAGCAGGAAGGGAGAAGGAGAGAGGAAAAGAGACGAGGAGGGTGGGTGTGGTGGAGAGGGAGCTGACATTGGGTTATAATAAAATTATTTTAGAGAATCATTTTGATTTCTGCAGAGTAACATTTGGTGATATGTGATTATATTAAATTGAGAAAACCATGGCATACATTTTAAAGGAAACTCAAAAAAAAAAAAAAAAAAAAAAAAAAAAAAAGAGAAATCAAATTTAAAAGGTTTCTTACAGTTCCAGAGATGTTGTCAGTTAACTACGAGGCAGGTTTTTTAGAAGGTAATGATTTTTAATGGTTTGGAGCCAGACATGGTGGCACATGTCCATAAGTCTAGCCCCAAGGTTGCTAATGAAGAAGTTACTACAAGTTTGAGGCCACTGTGCATTACAGAGTGAATTCAGGACCTGGGATAAGAGTTCAACTCTGTGCTCCTCTCAGTTTAATATAATCACACACCAAACTGTACCACAATTATACATGCTATATGTCATGCACATCCTTACTGCAGAAATTAATGTAAGAAAACAATTTGAGTATACATCATTAGTGACTTACAGTGTAAAGACAAAGTAACTGAAAGAAACCTTGAACTATATCTATAGTTCTGAGATAAAAAGCCTATAATTATATTACATATTCTTGGACTCAGGATGCTATGACTAAGAACGTGGGAAGAAAAAAATTATGACTAACATATTTAACTGAGAAATGTACTGCTAAAACTAATTTCAAAAAATCAATAGAAATATTTGCCTTTTAAAAGAAAAATGTTTTTCTGACTTGTGTTTCTTTTTTTTTAATTTTTTTAAATTTTTGATACTTTATTTACATTTCCAATGTTTCCCCTTTTCTGGGTCTCCTCTTTGGAACACCCATATCCTCTCCCAATCCCCACCTCTATGAGGGAATTCCACCTCCCACCCACCCACCCACCCACCCACTCCCATATTCCCACCTTGACATTGCCTTTTACTGGGGCCTCTAACACGCTCAGGCCCAAGGGCCTCTCCTCTCTCCTTGATGGCCATCGAGGTCATCCTCTGCCAAATATGTGGTCCGAATCATGGGTCCATAGATGTGTATTCTTTGGTTGGTGGTCCAAACTCCAGGACGACTTGGGGGGGATCAGGCCCATTGACTCTCTTGATCCCTCCATGGGGCTGCAAATTCCCTCAGCTCCTTCAGACCTTTCTCCAACTCCTCCATCGGGGACCTCACTCTCAGTCCAGCAGTTACTGTTAAGTGAAACTTGGGCATTCTGAACTTTTGGGCTAATATCCGCTTATAAGTGAGTACATACCATGTTTGTTCTTTTGTGACTGAGTTACCTCGCTCAGGATGATATTTTCAAGTTCCATCCATTTGCCTGCAAATTTCATTAAGTCATTGTTTTTAATAGCTGAGTAGTACTCCATTGTGTAGATGTACCACATT
>CM052706.1:37315542-37343279 GCA_028551405.1 Uromys caudimaculatus | reverse complement strand
TTCCAGCTTCTGGCTATTATAAGTCCTACATCCAATAGAGGGCTAATATCCAATATATACAAAGAACTCAACAAGTTAGACTCCAGAAAACCAAATAACCCTATCAAAAAATGGGGAACAGAGCTAAAGAGGGAATTCTCAACTGAGGAAATTCACAGGGCTGAGAAGCACCTAAAGAAATGCTCAATATCCTTAGTCATCATGGAAATGCAAATCAAAACAAGTCTGAGATTCCACCTCACACCAGTCAGAATGGCTAAGATCAAAAACTCAGGTGACAGCAGATGCTGGCAAGGATGTGGAGAAAGAGGAACACTCCTCCATTGTTGGTGGGATTGCAAACTGGTACAACCACTCTGGAAATCAGTTTGGCGGACCCTCAGAAAAATGGACATAGTACTACCTGAGTACCCAGCTATACCACTCCTGGGCATATACCCAGAAGATACTCCAACGTGTAATAAGGACACATGCTCCACTATGTTCATAGCAGCTATATTTATAACATCAATGTTTTAAACATATTTTTAACTCCTAAGTGATTCAACTCTAAATTTACTTGACACAAAAAAATTGATAAATATGTGAGACAAGCATACATCAAAGCACACAACTGCATACACATAAAATGGAAAGAATTATTATTTGTCAAAGCAAACTTACAGGACATGAGCAAGCATTTCTTTTGTAGGTCAATTTACATGAGAAAGCAGCAGTACACTGATCAGGTGACCAAAGAACTACAAAAGAATTGCAGAGAGGTTGAGTCTGGGGAAAGGGCTCATTGATTAAGGGTACATAGTACTCTTGCCTAGGACCCAAATTCAGTTCCCAGAACCAACACTGGAGAGTTCACAAGTCCCTATTACTCCAGCTCTTGGAGATCCAACACCCTCTTCTTGCCTCTGCAGGCACTTACACACATGTACATAAGCACACACAGACTCACACATACAAATTTTAAAATAAAGGTAGCCATTTTTAAAAATCCAGAGGAGATAAAGGAAAGCTATAGATAATTTTGGACAAGAGAAATTTTTGAAAGAGACCTAGATTGTCTTCAGTTTTTTCTCTTGCACCCTTGGACTGAATGACAATCAACTAGAGAAAAAAACATTTGATCAGAACACCAAAGATTCCAGAACTTCTCCACCCTTCCACACTCATGTACTGATCCTGGCTTCTTGAGCAGTTGGCAATTTGGCCTAAGTATGATAGAAAAAGATGGAAAATACTTATTGATGACCTTGCTCCATCAGAGATATCTGAATCTTATTCTCAGTGCATAGATGGAGAAGAAGCTGAATCAAAACTGAATTACTCACATTGACTAAAAACAATATCTGTCCAAAGCCAGAGGACAAATCAAAATAAAATAATAATGAGTGTTTTTATAGGATTCTCCTTCCGATTCATCTTCATTGGTGATTCATTGTTTTCCCTTCAGATTCTCGGGTCATCTCAGCATGTATTTGAAGAAATTCTATGAGGTAATAAAAGAAAACAATGCCTGATCTGCTTTCTGTGAGCTGTGTGGAACTTGACTTACGCTGAGTGTTCCTCACTCCTCACCTGCCCATGCGCCAAGCTGTACAGGAAACAATTCCAGGGATTTTGGGAGATTTGGTCTGATGACATATTTTACCTTCTGTGCCTCAGTTTCCATTCTTATTTTGGAGACTGAGAATAAGAGACAATACTATTTACAATTTTATTGATTCATAGAGGAGGGGCATTTTAGACATCTAACTGAACCCCTCCCTTTTCAGACAAATAATGTAAATTCAGAGAGATGAAGTGAATTGATCAAGGCAGGACCATTGTCAGGGTGACAGGAATGGAAGCAGCACTTGCCATTCAAGACTTCTTTCTATGTCTAGAATTAATTTTTGTGTAGCTCGTGTCACCTATTGCATATTAATAACTACTGTGAAGCGAGATTGAAAGGAGAGGTACATTTTAATAAAGATGTGTGATTTTCTTTAATCAAGATGATAATTTATACTTCTACTGAATGAAAAGAGGACTTGAAAACTAAGAAAGTAGTACTTGGTAAAAAATTGCACTTATTGAATTAATCACCAGTACACACATGCATGAGTATTAGGGTAGGCTTTTGTCGTACTGGCAATTAGCAAATGGGTGCTTTGGTGTTTCTGCAGTTTTAAAAACTTCATTTAAAAATAATAATAATTTCATTTCAGAACATCCCTTTTTACTGTAGAAAAAATCAGTGAGAAGTTGGAGGTCTAAAAATTTAAGTCAGTGCCCAGCCCTGATCATCAACTCATCAAATGTCAACATGTTAGTTACAAACATAGTTATCAGGATATGTTTAAGGACTTCACAACACACTGAATTTTTGTCACTTGTAGTCATAGGTATTAAATCATTTAAATTATTAGAGTGATCACTAACCTTGATAGATACACAAGTGAAAATGATAAACTTGAGGATTAATTTTTCCCTTTAAACTGATTACCCCAATTTTGTAAAACATGCCTACTCCAAAACCTGTTTTTCTGTGTGGACACAAGAGAAATCTTTTATGTTGCTGGTGAGATGGAAATAAGACTCCAACCAGTATGGAAACCAATAAAGAGATTCTTTAAAATAACTCTACCTGCCGTATGTCCCAGTTATACCATTCCTGGGCGTGTATCCGAAGGATGCCAAGTCAACACAGTCCTGAGACCCTTGCACATCTCTTAATGAGTGACTGCATATCAATTCATTTACAATACCACTTTGACAACTGGTACGTAATGACACCAACTTAAGCATCCATAAAAGAGGAGTCGATAAAGAAACTGATGTTTACATACACACGAGAATCTAGAGATAATCACTTTATGTTACCACTCACTTGTGGGCCATAGACTTTATGGGCACATATGATCAAGTATGCACAGATAACCTGAAAGTAGAAGTGTAACCATGTAAAGGATTAAGGAGTCTAAGAGAGAGGAAAGGAGGAAGCCGGAAGCATGCTAGCAGTGTACAGGGGTAGAGAAGCTAAGCCTAATGTCTCTTTGTTGCCACGCCCTCAGCAGTAGGGATAAATAAGAAATAATTTCTTGGTATATGTTCTTTTAAACTACAGATATCAACACTGAAGGGAGACATCCTTCCTTCCTAACCCTGAAATAACAAAAGATTATAAAAATTTGAAAGGTTCAATTCTTTATTTCAAAATAGAAAGAATATGTGGGGGTTTTTAACTTCTAAAAATAATGAATAAACTACAGTTATCTGAGACAGATTTAACATATATATTTATCCCTAAATGCCCTCAAAACATCCCCAAATTTTCACAAATATTTAAAATATTAAACCCATGAGATAAAGAGGCAAGAAGTTGGAATAACTGCAGCTGAGAAACGTCAATGAAACTTTGGAAGAATTAAAGCAATGAGCAAATCATGACTATCTCAGGTAAGAATGATGGAAACCAAACTTCCTGCAAAGGGGAAAATCAACAAAGGCAAGTTGCTGCTGGCACAGAGCTCCAAAAAACTGGCAGCAAGATGAGCAAAGCCAAGCAGCAGAGCATGAAACCAGGCTGAACATCTCTCAATCAGACTGGGTGAAGGTTGAATACCTAACTCTAGCTCCCACTGAACCAGCTGAGCAGCTGTCACACTATCCTTCATCCCACAAAGATAAATATACACTTGCTGAAGAAATCAAACTAGAAAGTGCTAGGATCTGGGATACTAAGACAATGGAAAAATACAAGGAACCAAACACTAGAGGACTCAGTCAAAGCCTCATTGTTTTATTCTGTGTCTACTAACTTGAAACTTTGCCTCCTCCAGGCAGCCTCATAAGGCTGGGGAAACTAATGAAATTTACCAAGCTCAGAAAATTGCAGGATTCACAAGGCCCCTCCCAGAACTATGAAAACAATAGATAGTTCCTGCAGAGAGGAGATGCTCTGGCTATCTGAGGCACCTGCGAGTTGTTCAGAATTCTCCAAGGATTCAGATTTCATGTGTGATCATGCAGGATGAGGTAAGCTTGTCTGTGATGTAGCTTTAAGTCACTCATTCTCCTGTGATAGTCTTTCTCCCATGTTCTTGTGAGGAATGCCAGAAAACTTACTGGTTTGCTAAACTGGACTTAGGTAAAATTGCTTCTTCAGTCTACAGTTAATAGCTTATCTGGGATCAATAGATGTTTCTTTACATCTTTCCAGTAAAATGTCACTTGGTTCCTAAAAAGATTCCAACAGAACTGAGGATGAATGGGTTGGATTGGGGTTCCATGGCCATGCACTGAGATAAGCAGCTGGAGCTGATCCATGTCGAGGTGGTACATCATGAAGGCACCCCTGATATGGCTATCTTTCCTGTGTGAGTTGGAATGGTGTGCATCCTTGCTGAAATATGGGTACACGATCCTTGTGATGAGTTACATACCATGAAATCAAGACCAAGTCATACGACAGGGGAGGAACCTTATGGAGAATCCAAGATGACCATCTTCTACATGGTATGGGGTGGTGGCACACTAACTTTTTAACAATTAGAATGTGCCTATAGACATGTCCCTGTCTCCTTCCCTAAGGGTAAATCCTGTGCAGCAGTCAGGAATTTGACTAAGGAACCACCCCTAGAAAAGTAAGATCACCTTAAGGTACTATGCCTTTCTTACCTGGGATTCTTGCCTTCTTGTACTGTCCCTACAAGCCTTTATGAGGTTCAGCTGGGACTAGACACCTTTATTACACTTTATTCAAGGAGTATAACTCTTTCTTTTCCTACTCTTCTTTTTCTTTTGGATGATTCCAGAATCTAAGAATGCTCGTAAACTCTCAAATGAACTTTTTCTAAAGTTCTCCTTCCTATGAAATGACTGCCTGCTGCCAGGTGGCTGACCTCCAAGCTGGTTTATCTCAAGCCGAATGACTTCTGTTCCTTCTCTTCTCCATTCTCCTCCTCCCTTCCAGGCAGCTTAGAGAATTACAGCTTTCCATGCCTTGGGGTTTTACTTTTAAATTCTAATAAATTGTACCCAAGCTTTCATTTGACTCTGTTCTTTGTCCTTGAGCTTCTGTTTTGTTCTGTTCTTAAACTCTTTTGTTAATGAGACTAGGAACCCCAAAAGGAGATGCAGTTTCCCAGGTATCATAAAATGACTCTGCTGTGACTCTCCCCAAGATTTCCAGAAACACTTCTTTCCAACCCTTTAATTCTTTAATTGATAGAGAAAATGAACCTACTTCTCCTCCTATGGCACCCTACTGAATAGAGTCTCCCATATAAGTATGAAGGTGCTTCTAATGGAGTAAAGAAAATCTTGAGTCCCTGAAAGTAGATGGGTTGTAAGTAGGCTGTGATCAACATAAGTCAGTTGTATGGCCCTGGTAGTGAGCCATGCCCTGGGCAATTGAGGCTTAGTGACTTTGCTGATCTTTGTACTGGGCGCTATGAGGGACTTTGTGGGACTCTGGCATAGCCTGAGCAGCCAAAGAATTGCAGCTTTCCAACGAGAAGCCTGAGCAAGTCAGTGGCAGGCAACAGGAAACAATGGGCAACAAGGAGCCAAGGTCAGAACCACCAAGCAGGAAGAAGCTGTGGAAGGTTCAAGCAGCTTCCATTGGCAAAAGCTTTGAGAGAGAATACTCTTTCCTTAGGATGTTATAGCTCAATAAAACAAGTCCTCTCAGATGATCTTTGGTGAAATAACTCATATACTTTATTCTCTGTGGATAGGGTCTTATATACATATTGGGGTGGGTTGAGGGGCTAAAGGCAGACGCTTCCTATTGGCTTGGTCTGAGATGTTAGGTATCCCTCATCTGCCTGTGGAGGGGTTTCAGGTGTTGCCCATATGTGACTGATTGTCACAGTCCTTACCATGGGGTGTCCTAGTCACGTGATCCAGGTCAGGAACCTGGTCAGCATAGATTTAAATGCCTACCATTCTCAATTATGAGAATTTCTGGGGTTTCTGAATCCACTTGAATCCAAGTTTTCTGTCTGGTGGCATGGTCCACTGCCCCACAGACCTTCTCAGAAAGAACCCTGTATCTGGGTATGAGTACCCATGCAAGGGAGGAACTAGTAAGAAATAGACACCTGCAAGATGGAAAATCAAGGCAGAGTAGGTGCGGAGGAACTTCTAGGTACACATAGAAGAATAGGGAGAAGTTGACTTAAAACTAAAGAAACTTTCTTTCTTCTCCTGAGACGAATATAAAAAGAGAGAATATAGAGGCAGAAATATTGTGAGGTTAAAAGAAAGAGAATATAGACAAACACACACACACACACACACACACACACACACACACACACACACACACACACACAGGTTTAACTTCTTTAACATGATATAAGCCAAGAGAATAGACTTAAAGAATGCAGGATACCATAAGGGAGGGAAAAGAGGGTCATCAACGGACTGAGTAAACAATCTAGTAAACATTAAGAAGACCTAGATAAGGTTGGAGAGATTGAATTTGTAATGCACTCAACACAGTTTTGCAAAGGATATGTCCTTAAGATAGTGCATGAAGTTAGTTGCCTGGATCTGAAGAGCTACAAGAGAAACAGTCAAAGGTTGACAAGCAGAGCAATAATGAATGAGCATACCTAAAACTGGATAGCTAATGGATCCTCACTGAGTCTGAGAAGGGAGAGGAACAGAAAGAATGGAAGAAGCTACAGAGGTGGAGCCTCTACTTAGGCTATAAGTAGGAGCAGGGGGTTGGAAGGAGTGGTGAGGATCCTTAGATCACATAAAGACAGCTCGTCCATGGATCATGTACACTAGTCCTATAGCCAGATGGCAGGGGACAAACCCTAGCTCTACTGTAGGCCAGGTGACTGGGTGACTGGCAGTGTTGGAAGATTCACAATAGACTATAGGTGCTGTATTAGGTCAGACTCTGATTCATGCCCACTCTGTCAATGTTAGCTCCTCTTACATCCCAGAGTTTGCCAGAAGAACAAACAGTAAAGCATAACTCAGGATGTCAAAGCAGAGCTTCAAATGACCTGTAGTTTCCTGTGCCAGCCAGGAACGCAGTTCAGAGGAGGTAAAAGCCAAGGGATCTGGGGAAATAATTGAATTCTCCCTTCTAGAGCTTTCCTGTCATGCTGAAGGTGACAGAAAGAGGATGCAGCAGAATTAGTGATGTAAGAATGTTTTGGTGGGAAGGAATATAACTTAAATTACTTTTTCCTTTTCAGATTCTCCTTTGTGCTTAAGTACCTCAAACCAAGAGATGAACTTACCCCCTTAACTCATGCAGTTTTCTAAATGAGAGTTCCCATCCATATTGGCTGTTGTCTTTGTCAACTTACAAAATTTATTTGACTAGCAGTTTCAGAGTAAAGTCCACCAAGTTTCAAGGCTTTATTATGCAATAGGAGAACTACCTCCCAACTTTTCAGTAGTTACTACGCTGAAGATTTCTGGCATCTCCCTTTATGCTGCCCTTGTAAAACCTTCATTTCTAAAGTGTCCTGCATCCATGCCAGGGTGAACACCTCAGTGCACTGTCTCTCCAGGGAGTGGGAGCTCACTAAACAAATCCACTTACCAGATGATGAAACTCCACCCTATAAATGGAGATGTGAGTCCAACATGCTTCTTGATAAAACACTAGAGTAACACAATTCCAGTTAGGAGTTAAGACATCTCTTGGACACATTTTACAAAATTGGGATGGAATTAATATTCTAGTTGAACTCAGTAACTCAGTATAATACTATCTATACCTAGGGGCACACTAAATATCATGAGTAGATGACAAGAGAATTATTTCCTATCCAGGCCTTGTATGGTGTTAATGTGATTTCCATCCAGTTGATTAGTTGTGTCATTTTCCTTTATGCTCATGCATTTGACAAATGTTTATCTAGAGCCCATTACACATAAGGCATATGGCAGTTGTGTGACACAAATTGGGGTAACACTTCCTGCCTTTAGAACTTAGTATCTATGAAGGAAACAGACAGATGCACATAAAGAACTAGAATTTAGAACAGAATGCTTCCATGCAAGGATTAGAAAAGGAGCAATAGAATTGATTTTAACTGGGCATATGTCATAGAATTGACCTAAATAAGACAAACAGCCACCGAGTAGGGACACTATAGGTCTATGGCCAACATGAAAATCAACAATGTAGGAGTGTGACTTTGAGGTCCTTAGGTGCGTCTGCATGTATCTTTGCAAATTCTCAGCCTGTTCAACAACCATGTGTTGACCAGTGCTATATCAAATTCACCCAATTTTAAATGCGTGTTTAAAAGCAACCCTACCCTTAACCCAAACATTATTCGACACTATTGTATTCAGGGCCTGCTCCTTTCCTTTATTAATTTGATTTTTTTTTTTTTTTTTTTTTTTTTGCAATCTATGACTTAGCTATATCCCTTGCTCTTGATACAGACTTTTGAGGCAACACTTGTATTCAAAATTAGAATGAGCTTTGTTATTTTCACTGTTTCATCCCAGGCATTAAAATATTTAACTATTGCTACTTCCCATAATAATGTGGCAGTGCAATCTTGTAAAAACTAAATTATTACACCTAAATGTAGCATGTAAATATTATGTGTTGTAAACATCATGAATGTTTGATTTCCTGTGTCAAATATTTGTGCTTTTCATAATTTGCAATTAATTTATAATTTTTTAAAAGAAACAACTCAGGAACATTCTATACCTTCAGTAATGAAAAATAAAATTCATGGATGTACTGGCTAGTTTTGTGTATCAACTTGACACAAGCTGGAGTTATCACAGAGAAAGGAGAGAAAGGAGCCTCCCTTGAGGCATTTTCTCTATTAGTGATCAAAGGTGGAGGGCCCATCCCACTGAGGGTGGTGCCATCCCTGGGCTGGTGGTCCTGGGTTCTATAAGAAATCAAGCTGAGCAAGCCAAGGGAAGCAAGCCAGTAAGCAGCACCCCTCCATGGCCTCTGCATCCACTCCTGCTTCCAAGTTCCTCCCCTGTGTTGAGTTCCTGTCCTGACTTCCTTTGGTGATGAACAACAATGTGGAAGTGTAAGCCTAATAAACCCTTTCCTCCCTAACTTGCTTCTTGGTCATGATGTTTGTGCAGGAATAGAAACTCTGACTAAAACAAAGGGAAAACAGAAACTGTAATCCCACGGAACTGACTTTTTGTTCTTTACAAATCGTTATTCTGGGGTAATTCTATCTTAATCTTCCTTCTTCCACTGACTCATTTTCATTGTTATAAGTTTGTTTAGTCTGTGCCAATGTAAGGCTCGCCAAGTGCTTGTCAACCCGTAGACCTGGCTAAACAAAACCAATAAAGAATACTGCTCCTCTCTCCTTAGTAGCCCAGCTCCTTTTCAGAGACTATTTCACAACTCCATGGTCTTTTACAGACAGGGCATTTGTTGACAAGCACAAATCTACTCTCCCCAGTAAGACACGAGAGTCTTTCATGCCAAATCTTGCATCAACTCCAAAAGAAACCTGCATCTAAATTTCTTCCTATTGCAGAAGTGACCCTTGCTTTCATTATCAACAGTATTATTACAGATTGCAACCTACGTCAGCGTCTGACATAACCTGTAAAAATCATCTCTGTCCCAGCTGCAAAACAGCTTCTCAAACTCAAGTGAAGTAAGTGGCACTCTGTCACTGAGTTTCCACAACTGACTGAACATCCATTTTTTCCCTTAAAAGAAAAAAAAATTCAAGTACAACTACCTACTTACTATAGGAAAAAGAGAATGCTTCCAAATGAGGCAGAAACAGACTTCCAAAATTTAATATAGCTAGAATATCAAAAAGCTCTGAACAAATACTGCACCTTCTAGAGGAAAGCATTAGAAATGTTTGTGGTGATAAATTTTTCTTTGACAAATAAAACTTATAAGGAATAAAGACAAAGTTGACTTTCTGTCTTTTGGGTTTTTTTTTTCTGTCAGTTAAAAACCCTTATGAGGAACATGTACAGGCTGCCGAATGCCTTTCCCAGCTGGGCTAGCATAAACATTATAGCTGAACAGCTTCCCAAATGCAAGAGGGTGGGAGGGTAGGACTGAAAGGAAAGGGAGGGGAGCTGCAATCGGGATGTAAAGTAGATAGATAGATAGATAGATAGATAGATAGATAGATAGATAGATAGATAGACAGATAGATGAGGAAGGAAGGAAGGAAGGAAGGAAGGAAGGAAGGAAGGAAGGAAGGAAGGAAGGAAGGAAGGAAGGAAAGAAGAAACCCCAAGTGTCACTGCACACACACACACCCCAGACAGAGCATAAGAGCTTTCACAGGTCAGAAAGCCACTTCCTACACCCAAAGCAACAATGAGCACAGCCTTCCTCAAGATGGAGATATTAAGGACTCATCTAATACATTTTCAAACATTTTTAGCTTGAGCTATTAAAATATCACATCCTTCCTACTGCTTTCCAAAACAGCATCTTTACCAATAAAATATGAAGACTGGTGTTAACTCAGACTAAATTGTATAAAGTGTAAACATATTTATCTATTATCAAAGCAATACTGAAGGCCATGATGAACCTGAAACATTTTTTAGTAATAAACAAGGGCAAAATAGCCCTATGGGGCACTTGATGCTTACCAATTGCTTCTGGAAGAGACACTTAAGAGTCTTTGTTGTAATGGAGCTGGGAAAGAATTTTAATCAACTTACATAAAAATAAATCTAATTATATACAGGACTCGATAATTACTGACATATTTAGGCTGGCAGGATACCATAGGCTATTAGCTGTGTGTTACCAGACACTGAAGACAAACAAATGATTACAATAAAAAAGAAAGCTCACTTACCCTCAAGCCCAGTTTTACATTAAAACAAATCCTCCTCAAAAAATTAGAAAAATAATAAAGTGAACCATTCTTGTTTGAATTTTTCCTCTCATTTACACTATTTTAATGTAGGATATCTGAATGGACAGAGAATTGGAAAATAGTAGAAAACTGAAAAGCTTGATAATCTGCATTTAAATGTCTCCAAATTAATAGTTACTGGATTATGTACGACTCCATAATAGACTGTAATTTTAGCAACCCTGTTGACTTTCTGTTGACCTTAACTCCACTGAGAATACCTATTTCATGGGTGTAGTAACATCCAGAAGACATTGTTTAGTTTAATAAGCACTGATGTGTAAACTCACATTTACATTTGATGTTGAGGAACTATATTTATCTTATGAACACTTGTAGAATTTTGAACAGGAAATCTACAAATTGTGATCCTAAGAATACAACTGAAATTAACAAGGCTTAGGATTAATCAGAATGCTTGAAATTGGAACCAGCGATTACCTGAAAATCCACTGCCATAGGTCAGATGAGTCATAACAGCTTTGTGCACTTTAAGAGAAAATAATCTAACATAAATGTGGAATTCTAAAGAGGAAGATCTGAGCTCAGACCAGAAGCCACAGCTTTCAGCATCATGGTCATGGCATTAGCCAATATGGGAAGGAAGACAAAATGGTATAAGTCTGCGTGTAATCAAGAGGGTACACATAGAAATGAGAGATAATTTCTCAAAAGCTTTGACAATAATTAATCTTGTGTGGTCTGACATTCATTCTTTGATGAAGGGCTATTTTCACTCTTATAACCTGCAACTTTCAAAGAAACCGTTTGGACAGTGATTTGAAATGACTGTGCTGTTTCTGCCATTCATATTTAAGCTGTGGTGTTTAGCTGGAAATCTCAGCACCTAGACTTTGTAGGTGATACCAGGAGAATGGGAAATGACCATAGGCACACCTGCGTGTAATGGTGTCAGTAGCATGCCACGAACAAGGGTAGAATGGGCGTCCAAAGCCTACAGCTGAGGAGGAACAGCTGCCCACATATGAGCTCTCTGTTTTCTACTCTTGGAAATGTTTCAAGTGAGGATAGTTTCTTCAAGTTCTAAAAGCATATGGCTTTAGTTATCAATCACTCTTCATAGATTAAGCCAATCTTAGCTTGTTCAGTTATGTTTGTTTATTTATGGCCAAATGCGAACCCCAGTAAATCTCTCCATGTCTAACCCTGCTGATCAAGGTACAAAGTTTATCTGACTAAACAAAAAACACACATTTCTAAAATAAGATAGTTAGAAACAGATAATGTGTAGTTTGCTTATTTTAGAGAATTTGATCTTTTTTTCAAAAACATTTGCTTCTTGGCTATGATTCATATTGACAATTTTATTCATTTCAAAAATAAAAGTCATATAGTCGCCAAAAAATGTCAGAAAAAAATCTAAGCATATATATAACATAACAAATCACCTTGGGAGATACAACTTTAAAACAACATTAGAATTTTAAGAACTCAGGTAACTTATTTTGGATCACAGGGAAAATTCAAATTCAAACTTTTCTGTTACCATAACCCTGAGAATAAATGTTCCTGATATCATGTTCAGGCATTTTTAGGGGAATATATTTTCAGGATGCTTGTTTCACTGTTGTTAGTAGTCATGATGCTGTGATTTGGATCTAAGCTGTATGAACCAATCTTATGGTGCTTCAATTACAAGTCTTCCCCTTAACAGAGGACATCATCTTGTGTCACTAAGAGGCATTCTGTCACTTAACAATCAAACACAGAAGCAAATGAGAAAATATTTTTAAGTTTAAAAAACATTTCATTGATACCTAAAATCCTAAAATAAAAATTATATCATATACCCTTTGGCATATAGCGAAAATGTTTCTGTTAGATCTGTAACTCCAACAGTTCTAGTCTTTGGCAAGGACGGTATGTCACTGGTGCATTTTGAGCATATAACTTATCTCCATAGCACTACCTAATGCACAGAGTCATCCACGGGTCTTCTATTGGCTTAGAGAAAAGTAAGGGTGTGTTTAATTGAGTTCAAGACTTGTTGAGTGGTGTCGATGAATGCAAACACCTAGTAATAAGAGACTGATCTCAAAGGAAAGAGTTAAACTTGTGAACCAGGCAGTGCTAAGCTGCCAGTTATAAACTCTGCTCTCTGACATCGTAACATTGCAGGGACTGTTAGACAGAGTCCTAGAGTTAACAGAATCAAACAATACCTCCCTCAAAGGGGAGGGGAGAAAATCAATGTGAGACATTCTGAAAACCTGTGTCCTGACATGAGGAGGTATGTGGGAAATGGCCACTGAGAAAGGAAGCAGTCACAGTAATGGTAAGGTTGAATCTTGGTACCACTTTCATCACCTATTGATGGCTGTGAGTAGATTATTTAACCTGGCTGACTCTTGGGCCACTCAAAGGGAGAAAATAGAACTCATACTGTACAGCTGTTTCATACATAGCCTTGAAAGCACCTAAGGAAGGCATTTGGGTGAACCTTGAAAAATAAAGTATTTACACAAACAGAAAATGCCATTACTTATGTCTGGCAGTTCAGCATTGCCCCTTATACAGAAATTCTATCTAAAGCACATCAAAAGTCTTACGGGCCATACTGGAACTGTACAGTGACCAGACATTCATGCTACTCACAGTTCCCAGGCAGGCAGGGACACATACCTTTGGACATGGAAATATTTATAATTTTTTTAGCTCTTTTCCTACTTTTGTGCCCCCTACCAATAGCAATGGCCCTGTCTCAGAAATGAGAGCAGAAGATGCATCTCAAAGTCTTGCATTTTTCATATCAAATTCTGCATAATAGCATGAACCACCAAGAGCTGACCACAAAGATAAGTTCAAGAGAAAGAAAAATAGGACCTAATCTGTGACCAGTTACTGCCTTTGGAGTCTTATCTTGACATTACAGACAGAATATTTGGGGGAGTAGATTTGATTAAGGAAATTGTGCTCCATTAAAAATCCTTATTTATTTAGTTATTATCTCTAACTGGCTCTAATGAAAATAATTTTCTTTTTCAGGCATGTGCATATTCTGTTAAAGTTAAATGTGCCATAAGTGTTATAAAATTAGGTAATTAGATAGATGATAAAACCACTGACATGCAGAAGACAGGACAAGATATGCAAATTATTTCTGAGTCCACTAATATTGATGAGTAGTCTAGCCTTTAGTTAAGGCAAAAGGTAATTGAGGATTTAGTGCAGCCCTGCAGCCCTTCATTTCTCTAAAGCCTAATTGGCAAATTGATGGGAGCTAGGTTACAGAGCTAAAGAGAGAGACACTAGCCAGGACAGTCACAGTGGAGTGACTACGTCTCTACCCATTGCAGAGCTGCTGATTTGTGACCACAGTGCTTATCTTGGCTCTGTGAACTATTTCACACTAAATATGAAAGTGTAGGAAATGCTACTGTCAGTAAACTAAATGCTACTGTCATTCAGTGGCCTGCTATCTGACATATGATACAACTGTTTGCTCTATGGAAACATTCAGCTTCTGAGTCTTATGGAATGATTTAACCAGGATAATGGGATGGGTCTTCAGTTAAAGATCCTTGTAACCAAGCATGATGACCTGAGTTCTGGCCCTGGGATCCTACAAGCTGGAAGGAGAGAACTGACTCAGAACATCTCCCCTCTCTCTCTCTCTCTCTCTCTCTCTCTCTCTCTCTCTCTCTCTCTCTCTCTCTCTTTCTCTTACACACACACACACACATACATACATACGTACATACATACATACATACATGTAATTTAAAATTTTTAAAAATCTAAGAATTCAGCTCAAGGCTTGTAGGGCAAGTTCCTTCACCTTCTAAGACAGTGGTTCTCAGCCTGGGGACCACAATCCCTTTGGGGTTGCATATTAGATATCCTGTATATCAGATATTTATATTACAGTTTGGAATAGTCACAACATTACAGTTATAAAATAGCAACAAAAATAATTTTATGGTTAAGGTCACCACAGTGTGAGAAACTGTATTAAAAGGTCACAGTATTAGGAAGATTGAGAACCACTGCTCTAAACCATCTTGCTGGCCCATTAACAGTATTTGTTAAAGCTTCAAGCATTTTTATTTAGAATTCATTTTTATTCACTTTACATCCTGATCACTGCTTCCCCCCCCCAGGTCTCCCCTTCACACAGTCGCTCCCCATGCCCCTTCCCCTTCCCCTCTGAGGGGGTGGAGGCCCCCCTGGGTATCTCCCATACCCTGGCACATCAACTCTCTACAGGGCTAGGCACATCCTCTCCCATTGAAGCCAGGTAAGACAGCCCAGTTAGTGTAACATATTTCACAGACAAGCAACAGCTTTAGGGATAGCCCCTCCTCCATTTATTAGGGGACCCATAGCAAGACCAAGCTACACATCTAATACACATGGAGGGGGTACTAGGTCCAGCTAGGTCTTTGGTTGGTGGTTCAGTCTCTGAGAGGTCCCAAGGGTCCAGCTTAATTGACTTTATAGGTCTTCCCATCCCCTTGGGGCCATCGATTCTTTCCCTTAATGTATTTACAAGAAAATACATTTCATGCATGTATGTTAGGGTCTGGGTTACTTCGCTCAGGACAGTATTTTCAAGTTCCATCCATTTGCCTGCAAAATTCCTGATTACTTTGTTTTAATTGGTTGAATAGTATTTTATTGGCTAGATGTACTACATTTTCTTTCAATGCAATTCCCATCAAAATTCCAATACAAATTCTTTACAGACCTTGAAAGAGCAATTATCAACTTCATATGGGAAGAAAAAAAAACAGGATCACTAAAATAATCCTGAACAATAAAAAAAAAAATTCTCAGGTATCATCATCCCTGACCTCAAGTTATACTACAGAGCAATAGTAATAAAAACTTCATGGTATTTATTGGTTGATCAATGGAATTGAATTGAAGACCCTGAAATAAACCAATATGCCTACAGACAATTGATTTTTGGCAAAGAAAAAAAAAAGAAAAAAGAAAGGCAGAACCATACAGTAGAAAAAAGAAAGCATCTTCAACAAATGGGTGCTGGTCTAACTGAATGTCTGCATGTAAAAGAATGTAAATAGATTCATAGCTATCACCCTGCACAAAACTCAGTCCAAGTGAATCAAAAACCTCAATGTAAAACTGAATACACTAAATCTAATAGAAATGAAAGTGGGGAATATCTTTGAACTCATTGGTACAGGAGACAACTTCCTGAACAGAACACTCATGGCTCAAGCTTGAAGAGCAATAATTGATAAATCAGACCTCATGAAATTGAAAATCTTCTGTAAAGCAAAGGACACTGTCAACAGGACAAAACGACAGCCTACAGACTGGGAAAGGCTCTTCACCATCCCTACATCTGACAGTCTAGAGATTCAAGCATTTTTAAATAATGTTCTACTAAACCAAACTGAAAATTTCAAGTAGCAATGGAGCCAAGTCATCACTGATCACATACAAAGAGCTAAAGATGATGGGTGTGACTGGATAAAAATCTCCACAAGATGCCACTTAGACCAACAGTCACACTAACCTAAAATGTCTTCTAGAGTCAGGCTGGGTGTGTGCTAGAGAATGATGAAAGACCCTAAGGTTTTTGTAGACACGGAAGAAAAGAATTCACTGCCAATGCCCAGTATTAAATATGCCTGCCTTATTACTAACACAACCCAGGATGAATGAAGCCAGCAAATAAATCACATTTGGGAATTTAATTTTGTAACTGATAGGGGCTTGATAAGAATCTAAGAGAAATAATTTAAATTCTCTTTAAGTAAAGGTGACAGTTGTGTTGGTAAAGGAAGCCAGCAAGGTCATCTTTATAAGTGACCTTCTTTTGCTAGGATTGAAAGTAGTTGATGAATAAAATATTTTAGAATACAAAAGGTAAAAACCAACTTATTTTCTTTTCACCTGAGTAGTTAGTGAATAATACCCTCAGTTTAAGATACAAAGATGCAATTTGACATACAATGGCATGTACTATGAACAAAGTCATTTTTAATAAAAAGGAATTAAGTAATGCTATCCTCCATTTGAACAAGTTAAGAGTGCTCATATGACTTATTTCAAAGTGGCTGGAGAGACAAAGTTGGGTTCCAAAATCCAGTGTTCTACTTTCTCATTTTTAAATCTGGAACATATTGACTTTCCATTTGCAGGCAGAAACCTAGTTAGTACATTGCCAGATATAATAGATAGCAATGCACACCAGGTACTATATTATGCATGGATGAACTCACTTAGTGGTCAGAGATATGCCTGAGCAGAACACAGGAGATATATCACCCCAGAGAGTGACTTGGGTCTTGGTTATTGTTATGGTATTTTCTATCCAGCCCTCATTTCAATGCCATGATTGTGGTTGACTGTGCTAACACCTAGGCCTATTTTCTGTCATTGGAAAAGTCAATAATATGACTGGGTTCATTAATATATAAGCATTCTTTCTATCTTCCCTGAAGTTCACGAAGTATGGGAGTGTTTTCCTTTCATTAACAGGACTTGAGGAGCCCTATGTCTAAATACCACATGGAGAGGCTGTCTTTAGACACTTGGGCTCATGCACTTAGCCTCATTTGTTTCTTGGTTGGCTGAATAACAAAGGTAGTTGACTACCAGCTATAATACTGATGTTTCTAAGACAGAAGTGTGGTATGACGTAAGCCAGAAGGAGGCCTGATCAACCCAACTCATTCATTGGCACGACAACTGTCATCCGCTGCTCCGTATTAGCATGAGCCAAGCTGTGTTGCATTTCTAAGCCTCAATATTTTCCCCCAGCATTTACATAGGCACAGTGTGTGTGTGGAAATACATGTGCATGTGTATGCATTTGTTGTAACAGAAGATAAACAATTTAGCTTTGTTTTTTCTTACTGTAAGTTTATTCTTTTACGATTTCGTGCATGTGTATGGCGAATCCCGAGCACACCCATCTCTTCCTTCCCGTATACTCTTTAAGCCCCTCAGCCTCCCTCCCTCCCTCCCACCAAGTCGCCATCTTAGTTTCATGGGTTTAGGGGGCTTGTTTTTGTTTTGTGAAAAATACTAATAAAAACTAAACATGTATACCATTTTGTTAAATTCACATCATAGAGTGTAAACAACAGCATATATTTAAAAGGAAGGCCTGAGGAAGGAGTGCTGAAATCAAAGGAAGCCAACAGACTAGAACATGAATGGGTACACATCTGTATCTCTAGTATTTGGTAAGCTGAGGCAGGAATGGCGTGAGTTTGAGGCCAGCCTGAGATACATAGTAAGACCCAGTGTAGCATGGGCTATATAGTGAGACCCTGTCTGAGAAGACAAAAGAAAAAAAAAACAAACAGGAAAAATAGTGAAACAACTGAGAACTAAGATAACAGTTGGAATACTGTGTGACTAAGTTTCCTTTAGGCTAGACAGGTACCTTCCTAAAATTAGAAAGACAAGACATTTGGGTTTATATCATGCCCCTTTATTGAAATAAAGCAATGCCCTCTAGTGGCCAACTTTAAAATAAAATTCAACCTACAAAGTAAACTTAATTTGACTCTAAAAGGTGGATACAGGAGTGTTGCTTTGCTGGATGAATACAGAGGAGCATGAATGACAAGAATAAATGCAGTACTACATCTGAACAGACATCACCAGGAGGGAGCAGCCTTAGTATTGAGGCCTATGTTCCCACCCTGTCAAACAGCTCTCACCGCAGCCCCAACTCTGTAGTTCTGAGTCACATGCTGTCTGCTTCAGAATTCTCTACTGTCATCATTCTTACTGAAATCAAATATAATACTCTTTTAGGTCTTTTTCCCCCCTCTTTTTCTATAGAATGTGTTACCCCATCTCTTTTTTTGTTTTAATTTAATACTTTTATTTCTTTTGTGTGTGGCTGCACATGTGCCACCTCTTGCTGTGGAGGGGAGGCCTGAAGACAACTTGCAGGAGTCATTTCTTTCCATATACTGTGTGAGTCTTATGAATAAAATTCAGGGCCTGGGTCTGGGCAGCAGATGCCTTTATCCATGCCTTACCTTTCTTTTTACGATGCTTCTCTCAAGAAACGTTTTGGCATGGCTTCCCACTGATCGTCCATCACATTAGAATAAAGGTGCTCAGCTTCCTTCCGCTGGGGCAGCTCCGCGTCTAAAGGCTAATCCTTTGTATCACTCAGTGACACAATAAACAGCCATCTTGTCTGTTGTGTTTTTGTCGCTCTTTGCATCGAGTCTTTCAACACTCCTGGATCTTCCACGGCAACCAATCTATATCTCTTTCAAATTATTTGCAATGTTCTGTCAAATGCGCTCTTGATTTCAAAAAGCTCCCCACCTGGCAACCACAAACTGCCCCTAGTGTTTCTGAATACTCCACAGCTGATGCCAGGGAGCCTGAAATTCGGAGACACCTACTGGCTAAGATTTCATATCCAACTGAAGAAGACTTGTCCAAGTTTCTTCTGTGTGGCACTAGGATACAGACGCAGCAGAGTGATTCGTGGTGTCCTTACTTTACCTAAAAGTACTGTTTGTTGAATGTACAGCAGGCTTGTGTGCAGACAGGGGACCATGGTGATCTGAGCCAGAAACTGATCTGTCACACCAGACAACTTCACTAGTAGGTTAATAATTTATACTAGACTCGGCTTTGTTTACTTAGTCTGTTCTTACAAATTGAACACACTTAAAATGATCTCTCCTAATAGAGCTACTAGATTATTCGATAGGGTTAAAGGAAGGACTTACACTAAGCTAAGCCATTCACACACCGCTTGCCCTATTTTTCATTTGTACTGTGGCTATTTTGAAGGACAAGCTCTATATTTTATCATTATTTCCCCAATTAACTGAAACAAAGACCCTCAAAACAGCAAGAAATAAAAAGTTGGAGAATGACAGTAGAGGGTAAAACCAATTCCAACCTCATTTGTTTGACATCAGTCTTACACATGTCCCTCCTGAGTTCTGATATCTGCTTAGAATAAATGAGGGTTTGTGTGTAAATAATACGTAGAAAATGCAAAACAAACATTATGCCAGCAATCCTTCCCAGTTTTTATCACAGACTATATTGCTACTGCAACATGGAAAATATCAGACTCTTATCGATGGTTTTCATTAGACAAGCAGAGTATATTTAAAAGGGGAGGAAAGACAAGGAATTTTGTTCCTTGACACTTGTGCTGTCCTCAGTGGGAAGTTGAGGTTTGTGTGAACACATGCCTGTAAGACAGCTTCATAGAGTCAAGCCTTTGTTGCTTTTGCTTTGAATCCTCTATTTTTAGGCTCTGTCAGAGAGGAATAAGGTAGAAATTGGTACATTTTTCAAGGAGTCTTTCTTTAGAGTGAGATTTCTCATGTTTCTGCATAGAAGCAATGTTCTCCTGGTAAAACTTTAGATATTAAATACCATTTGCCAGTGTCAAAACAAACCTCTCACAAAACACAAATTTGAGAATAAATCTGAGTCCTGGTGACTGAAAGGAGAAATGAGTAGTTCCTAGCTGAGGCTCCTCGACCCATTCCGCCTTAAACAAGACGCACAAGGAAACAGAAGTCTGAGGTCTTCTATTCAGGGAACTGGTCAAAGAAGAACAACTTACTTTACAGCTTCTGCCTTCATTGTGAGTGTCGAACACAGTAAAGGCTAGCAAAGTGTGTGTGGTTTCATCGTGAATGATGGGAATGCAGCATGTGCCTCACTGCTCCACTGAAAGTGTCTGATACCTAATTGACTATTACTGTGGCCAAGGGTACTCTGACAATCATCATTGCATTAATATTTTCTCATACTTTAAAGTTAATGGTTAGATGAAGCTATTTTATAGCTATGTCAGGCAGCTGTATATTCCCCAACAACCCCACTGCTTTCTTAGCCAGAGACTAATTTTGTGAGGTTGCTGCAGGAGGTACAAGCTACACCTCACACCTCTTTGGAGTGAGGTGTAGCTAGTTTGGCTCTTCTGCTACTCAGTACATTTGTGGCTGTGCAGATTTCACTTCTTAAGCCTTCAGATTTTTTCCCTTAATTCTCCTGGTGAAATACTACACAGTATCCTGACTTCTAGAAAGCTTTTCCTTTGCAGCTGCCAAAATATCTGTAGTGGGAGAATATTAAAATGAAGTCATTTCAACATATACTTTCTGGAGCTTTCTTTTGTGCAAAAAGAATGCATAAAAAATAATGAGGGAAAGGCTAGGCTAAGTCAGAGAGGTGACAGGCATTTGGTAAGATATGGAGTGCATGGCAGGAGGGGAAGAACACAATTGGCAAACTGGTGGAAAGTGCTGCTAGGAGATCCAAACAAAATCGTTTGCAGTTGATGAAAAGTACGATCACGCTGAGGATGAAAAACTGGAACCCAGAAAGTTTAGCATCCCACCAGAAAGCCTCAGTACCTTAAACATCTTGCCTCCAAAATAATAATGGTTCTTGTGTAGTCTAGAACATTTATTAAAATTTGAAATTCTCATTGTAGCAAGGATTTGGAATAAATGAAGAATCAACTGAAGACTTGAAAAAAATATTTAGGACAGAGATTTGATTTATACCTAAAAATATATAGATTAAAAGTATCAAGAATGTTGACTTCAGTCAACTATAAATCGCCTTCGTAAAAAAAATTGATCATGGCTGATTATTTTTACAAAGAAGCCAAAAATAGAGTGATGACAAGACAGCATCTTTAATAAATAGTGCTTGTCAAACTGGATAACTACATGTAGATGAGTGTGCATCCATACGTATCACTGAACAAAGCTCAACGCCAAGTGGATGAAGAAACTCATCATAAGACCGGATACCGGAATCTGATAATAGTAAAAGTGAGCCTCCACCTCTCCACCCAACTTCATCAGACCTGCTGATTTGAAACTATACTGATTAGATCCCCTTCCCACACCCATCTCCCCTGCCTGCTGAGTCCTCTGGGGCACGCCTAGCTGCCCTGAGCAGCCTGCTATCCCTGGCAGACCTCAACTATCCCACCACCTCCCTAGCGGCCGTCCTCAGCCCTGCTGATCTGGAACCAACCAGCCTAAGGATGCGCATCAGAGGCCTGCCCCGCGAGGGTCATCAAGCTTGGGCCCTTTCCTAGTGCATTCTACAACAGGAACACCCAGGGACTTAAGCCATACAAATGGCTAAAGACCCTTAGAAGAACACAGTCAAAAAAAGACAAGGCAATTTGGCATCTTCAAAGGACAGCTACCCTACTACATCAAGCTCTGGATATCCTAACACAACGGAAGCACAAGAAAATCACCTCAAATCCAATCGTATAAAGAAGATAGAGGCCTTTGAAGAGGAAATGAACAAATCCCTTAAAGAAATACAGGAAAATACAATTAAACAGGTGAGGAAATAAATAAAACTGTCCAATACTTGAAAATGGAAATAGAAGCAATAAAGGAAACACAAAGTGAGGGAATCCTGGAAACAGAAAACCTAGGGAAGAGAACAGGAACAACAGATGCAAGCATCACCCACAGAATACAAGAGATGGAAGAGAGAATCTCAGGTGTAGATGATACAATAGAAGAAATTGATATATCAGTCAAAGAAAATGCTAAATCTAAAAAAATTCCTGACACAAAAAATGCAGGAAATCAGGGACATCATGAAAAGACCTAACCTAAGAATAATAGGAATCTAAGAAGGTGAAGAGTCCCAGCTCCAGGGACAAGAAAATATTCTCAATAAAATCATAGAAGAAAACTTTCCCAACCTAAAGAAACATATAAGAAGCTTATAGAACACCAATTAGACTGAACCAGAAGAGAAAATTGTACCAACACATAATAATTAAAACACAAAATGTACAGGACAAAGAAGGAATGTTAAAAGCACCCAGGGGAAAAGGCTTGGTAACACACAAAGGCAGATCTATCAGAATTACACACCACTTCTCAACACAGTGTCTAAAAACAAGAAAGGCCTGGAGAGATATCTTGCTCCTCTAAAAAACCACAGATGCCAACCTACACAGCAAAATTGTCAATCACCATAGATGGAGAAAAGAAGATATTTTAAGATGAATTCAAATTTAAACAGTATCTACCCACAAATCCAGCCCTACAGAAAATACTACAAGGAAAAACCCAGTGAAAGGAGGATTACTACATCCAAGAAAACAGGAAATAAGTAATTCTACAACAGAAAAAAAACAAGGGAAGCACACACAAACACACACACACACACACACACACACACACACACACACTCACCAGGTTGTGTTTCATATTTGTGTGTGTGTATGTGTTTGTATAACAGTAATAATCAAAGAAAAGAAGCCATCAGTTGAGAGGGACTTAAACAGCAGGGGTTAAAAGGAGCAGACACAGGAGAAGCTGGTCGGAGGAAGGGAAAGGAGGAAATAAAGGAATTATATTTTAATTGAATGGCATACAGGCGAATGGAGAGTTGCCTCAGTGGTTTAGAGCACTTGATGCTCTTACATAACACCCAGATTCAATTCAGAGCACCCACATGGCAGCTTACAGCCATCTCTAACTCCAGTCTCAGGCATTTTGTATCTCTTCTGACTCAAGCACCAGCCTCAGACACGGTGCACATGTAAATACATGAAAGGAAAATATTCATACACAGAAAATAACAAAATAAATCTCTTAAAAATTAGTATCAAAATATGTTTAAAGGGGCTGAAGAGATGGATTAATGGTTAAGAAGTTCACTAGCTGCTCTTTCTGAGAACCAAAGTTCAATTTCCTGCACCCATATGGCAGCTGTGGGGCTGGAAAGCTGTGTGACAAAAGAGGCTGGTCTAGAAGAAGAGTGAGGTCAAGACATGTCTAAACCCTGAAATCTTGTCCAGAGACCAGCAGGAGTAGGACAGCTTCCTCCCTGCTCTGGGCCTGCTTGTCCCAACACACTTGTAACCCCCACCTCTTTAGGTAGTCGCGTTGCCTGGTAGCCAGGTTATAAGTAAAACTTCCACTCTCCTTATAAGGACATGTCCAGCAAGCACCTGGAATTCCTCTTCATGTAAATGAAGCATTTCCAGTACCTCGTTCCCAGCCAATGCTGAACACTCATCACGAAAACCCCTGCCTACTCCCCAAGGTTTATATGCCCCTCCCCCCTTAAAGAGAGTTCTTTCCCTGAAAATTGTCCAGAGTAGTCTGTTTCTCCTGCACTCACACCAACCAAGATCCCACCCAATTCACCTGCTCCAGCTAAGCTTCACTCCCTCCAGTCCAGCCAGGTTTGCAACAGTGCCTGGATACCCAGGGGAGAAACGCACCAGGGCCAGCACACAACTGTAACTACAGATCTAGGGGACCTTCTGGCCTCTGAGGGTACTGCGTACACATGATACACAGACATAAATGCAGCAAAAAACACCTATATACATGACTAAAATGCTTTTTATTTAAATGTATTTTTTAAACTGGTCATAACTAAGTGGAATGTATTTAAGATAAAATTAAATTGCCGTCACTGATAATTACAGTATTTCCCAGTCTTTCCCCATTCCTGCCCATCTTCAGCCTCCATTAACCTCTATTCTACTCTCAGTTTCTATGAGACAAATGTTTTCATAATCCAAATGTCGTACAGTCTGTGTCCTTCTTTGGTAAACTTTATATCCTTCAAAGTCATGCATGCTATGGATGATATAATCTCAATCTTTTGTGGATGGATGTTCCACTGTGGATATGTACATTTTCTGCCAATTTATCTTTTAATGGACAGTTATTTGGCCTTCATAGAAAATTTTCTCCAGGTCTTGCTTCAGCTCTTTGAAAGATTAATAGTTATTATCAGATCAAAAAGTATAGAAAACATTGGTTAAGTAAAACTATGATTTTTTAATAATTTTTTTAGTTTTTATCACATGAGATCTCTAAGGATTTTTAACATATTTATATAAGACAACAAAATTATTTTCTCATGAACTACCTATCCTGAAGGAGCTGTCTGATACATCTCCCATTTAAGTATATGTCATGTTAGTAATGTATCGACTGAGTTAGAAGCATAGTGATGGAAAGATGTATATGACAGTAACCATCTTTCTTCTTAAAGAACTCACTCACTGACTGTTAGGATACTCAAATATTAAACAAATAGCTTCAGTAGTATTCAGAGAGTACTAAGCTAGGACATGTATTTCCACTGAAAGGAAATAAATACTGACTTTGATTAGGGTAGAGAGAGGCTGGAAAGCACAAGAAAATGATGGCAGATATTGAACTGTGGTGGGAAATATGCACAGAAAATCTCATGCATCCTCCAACAGGGGAGCAGCGTTTCTCTAAAACAGATGGGATTTTGTTGTTTGGTTTAAGGGTTTTTTTTGTAGGCTATAAGTAATTTATCTTTGAGAATTTATCTTTATTTAAAGAAGCCATAGCTTATTTCCCAAGCCTAGAGTATGCGTACAGAATCTACAGAAATGAGAATGAATGGCCAAGACAGACATGTGTCTTTCTGAAAAGGCCCGACATAGAGCAATAAAGCAAACCAGACACTTTTCCATTTCATGTAAACCAGTTTGAAGACTAAAATGTAGCATAGAATTCAAAGATAACTTTGTGCCAATGTATATCTCTGACATCCGAAGAGACTTTTTCTTAGACCTCACAGCCACAGCTAAGGATGCAGCTTGAGTTCACTTAAGACTTAAGACTGCTCTCCTACTAAGTGCTCAGCCTGTTTATTTACCTGCCTTTAAGAGAACAGTGTAACAATCAGCCTCCCTTGCCTTAAATTTAGCATATAATCGGCTTTTACAACCTAAGATAATGATGGCTGTGATTTTTAAATTATGGACTCTTCCAAGCTCCTGACCCAGAGTAATGCATGTTTGTTTGCATGTTGCATGCTGATAATCATTTGCTGGGGACAGAACATTAGCTTCAAACAGCTTCATAAAATGAACATCCAACCTACGTGTTGAACACAACACAGTGCTATTGCTTGACAAACAATCATGTTGGTATTATTGTTTGTGTTCTGGGTCAGTTGGGGTCACTTGTAGTCAATGCCTTGATCGCTTTTTAAAACTCCATTGAGGATTTCTGTAAAGTATCCCTCATTCCTTCGCCCATGTGGTGCTTTCTTTGTGGCTCAGTAAATAGCAAAGCCTTTTGTTACAGACAGACACAGGGACAAATTCACAAGATGGCCTTTGGGCAGGCACAGATTCAGACTCCTGTTACAGACAGATACTGAAGATACAGAAAGACTGAAGTAGAGAGTTGGAACCCAAGCTCAGTCTTAGGTAAATGACACCACGGTGGGTGTGCCTTGATTTCTCTCTCTAAGGTGACACTGACACATTATTGGTGACAAACTTTATTGTTAATATGTTCATATTGACTGACATAACTAAGGATGTTTGATTTAAGAATGCATTTATTTAATTAAGGCACAACCTCAGCTGCATCTGTGCAGTGATTTTGTACTCTTCTTTAGGTATTGAATGTTGGATTCATTACCTAAAATAGAGCCATTTCAACTTTAGAAAAAAGTAACATAATTTCCTGGTGGAGAAGTATTCCCAGTAATCCTGCTGAGCTGCAGATTTCCAGTGCCATCCTGAATACATTTGGAAACCCAACCAACAAAAATGCCTGGCACAGAAGTTCGTGTGATACACAACAAGGACAAGGGCTGGCTAAAAACATAAAACTCAGTAAAGAAGCTACTTTGGAACCCATGGGTATGCTGCAGGCCAGTTGGGCACTGGTAACAGGTTTTCAGGTTAGTAATAAAGATTAAGTGAAGGGCACTGTTTGAAAGGCCTAGAAATATTGACATATATTCTTCTGAGGTCAATTTTGAAATTGTCTTAACTTTAAAGACACTAGCTCCATTCAGTTTTCCCTTGGGGACAGTCCTGTCTGTCTGCAACTGAGCCAGGAAGCATTCTTCCTTAGGCTTTTCCCACTTTGGACCCTTATATAGCCTGTGACTCTGTAAGAGTAGCCACACTGTGACAAAAAGGCCGTCTGATGTGGGAAGGCCTAACCTTTCTCTATTTTACATAAAATTTGTCTATATATCTTTGCCAACTTTCCCTTCTTACATTGCTGCCCTGGAAGAAAATGATGCCCTTGATCGTTTCTAGCAGCAGCTGGGATTTCATCTGACTAACAAGAACACGCGTGGCAGCTCTCATTTTAACCCTGTTATCCCCCCATGCTGGCTTCTTCCAGCCACGTGTGCTGAGTGCCCTGGGTGTTCTACGTAATTTGCCCCTCAGCCTTGCCTTCTGCCTCTTCCCTCTGTATCTCTATGAGCACTTAGAGGAGGGCATCCCCTGGAGTCCTCTGTGTCACATTGCTCACATTTGCTACTCTCTCCCAACACCACTCACTAAACCCTTTTATAAATATCACCTTACCAGCAATGTCACTGCCAAAACTCTTAAGGTTTTGCTTTCTCTCTTTCCTGTTGATCGAAAGTATTTGGCCACACTAAACTGCTTCCTTCCTAAGACCTCTCCTCTGGCTCCAGTGACTTTTAATCTTCTTCTGTCCCTTTTCCAGATCCTTCTCCCCCAGATGCAATTTGTGTCCCTGAAAGTTCTATCCCTTCCTTCTTTATGTACTTTGCTCTCTCACAGTCCAGCATCAGAGCATAACTCAAGCTGGGCTCTGCTCATGGCACATCTCTTTCGTCTATCCTTTAAATGAACCAAAGGCTTGCCTAACTAAAACTTATTTAAAAAAAGAGAAAAGTCACAATATAAGAGTAACAAATAAGAACACAACATTCATAAATGATGTGAGTTTCCAAGAATATTTGTAAGGAGCAGTTAGAATATTCGCCATCACTAGATGGCGCTGTTGTTCTGAGGTAACTTGCGGATAGCCCGCGAAACCCGAAATGCATCATGGGTGTACACATCTAATCACCGCCCATTCCCGGGGCACACCAACCAATGGAGTGCAC
>CM052706.1:37253183-37297838 GCA_028551405.1 Uromys caudimaculatus | reverse complement strand
AGGGAGTTCGCAGCCCCATGGAGGGAGCAACAGCACCAATGGGCCTGACCCACCCCCCGGTCATCCTGAAGTTTGGACCACCAACCAAAGAATACACATCTATGGACCCATGGTTCGGACCACATATGAGGCAGAGGACGACCTCGATGGTCATCAAGGAGAGAGAAGAGGCCCTTGGGCCTGAGGGTGTTAGAGGCCCCAGTAAAGGGGAATGTCAAGATGGGAATAGGGGCATGGGTGGGCAGGTGGGTGGGAGGTGGAATTCTTCATAGAGGTAGGGATGGGGAGGGGATAGGGGGCTTCCAAAGAGGAGACCCAGAAAAGGGGAAACATTGGAAATGTAAATAAAGTATCAAAAATAAAAAAATAAAAAAAAAGAAGAAGAAGCTTTGCATGGAAAGGCAATTAAGGAAGATTTCTGGAGATTGGCTTCCACACATAAGATAACATTTATACACACACCTACAAACACCATACACAAAAATACATGGGAAGAAGAAAGTAATAACATTTCAGAGAAGAGTATATATACATATATATGTATATATGAAAAATGTAAAGATTTAAAAATGAAAGGAAGTATATTTTATCTACGCACACATGCACACATACACACACATATACACGTGCAATTCATTAGTACCTAAACACAAATTTTATTGAATAGAATATCAAATGTGTGCAAGTATATGTAAAACCTATATAACTTATGTATCTAAATAATTTCTAACATTTTTTACAGGTTTCAAAGATCAAATTTAATTTCTACTTATTTCAACTTTTCTTCATAGCTACTATAGTATATTATTGAATGTAAATTACATTAATTTCACTTTTTGAGGACATAATCCTTATTTTTAGTAAAGAAAACTCAGCAGATTTTTGGGACTTTTCCAACTTAAATAATGAGTTACAGTAAGCAAAAAATTAATTTAAAAAAAGTCATGGCCTGAAACAATACCCAGATCACTAGGCATTTTCTTTCTCATATATCTAGTAGACATAATTAAAACATTATTGAACCAGATATCAGAGTGTCATCTACTCCTTGTATATATGATTATAAGAGAAGATCAATAAAGTAAAAATTAAAAATCTAAAAATCAAATATATGTATTTAAGTTCTAATAATTTTGATTTTTAGAAAATGTAAGACAAGTATCTTTGTAAAAGTTTTAAAAATTGAAAACAGACCTGGGGACAATAAGATGCCAATATTTACTCTTCTCTTTCTTCTCATAATTATCATACTTTGGTCCTAGAAGAAATATCATTACCCTGTATATTATTGATCTTTAGTCCCTTTGGATTGCAAGTACACATTTAGCATCTCTGATACACTACAATACAAAGAATGACCCAAAAAGTTTGTTGAATATCCATACACCAGAAATAGATCTGATCTAGGCATTCAAGGAAACCAATATAGAAAACAGCATATCTAGGAGTTAGCAAGACATTTATAAGAACAAGAAAACATTTAAGATAACCATCAATGCAAGGCATATATTACTGCTGGCTAGTTGAGTGGACAATGGAGAAAGTGTAGGTATAGCCACAAGCTTGTGCCACAGGGTTGGTTCCACATAAACTATTCCAACTATTTGTTTTCTTCTCAAAGGACTTAAAGGAGCCAGATAAGTAGAATAAAGTATCTGCATTCCTACCCCCACACATATAGAAAGCCTAGTTATAGTCTTTTTCCCTGATCAAAATCTAATTAATCCTTAAAAGTGATCAAGCCAAGTCTTGTGAATTATACCAGAGAAAACAACTTCTAACTTGAAAAGTATGACCAGTTGGGGCCCACAACTCACAATTACACTTCCTTTTTTACAGTCACCCCAACTGCTTTCAGATTTCTTGGTGTGATGAACGGCATTCATAGCCTATGCTCTGTCTTCTTCCCAGGATGGTTTTTGACCATTTGAGACAAAGGGAAACAAAGGGAAGATGTTTTCAGATTGATAAGCAAGGGAACATGTTTGGTCACTTAAGAAACAGCCCCATTGCTCCAAGTTACCGTGTAGTGCTGTCTGCTTCAGTTTATGGCTGTGTTCTTGGGTTTTATGTTTTCTTTGTTTTTACTACTGGTTTATTAACTCCTAAATTGAAAGTTTTCAGAGTTTGGTCCCTGGACTACCTGCAAAGGACTTTGAGTCAATTGAGAAGTATTTTGATGATAAGATAAAGAAACTGTCTCTGTATTTCTAAAATCTACTGTTAGAGTCATCTCAATTTTTGTTCCCCTGAGGTTGCACAATGGCTTCTAGTAGGTTTTGAGGATAAATGTACCCTCCATCTAATCAAGAAGTAGACACAGGGGCTTTCGACCATTTATTTTAAGAATAAGAAACCTCAAACAC
The DNA here is from genome assembly GCA_028551405.1 of Uromys caudimaculatus. NCBI lineage: Eukaryota > Metazoa > Chordata > Mammalia > Rodentia > Muridae > Uromys > Uromys caudimaculatus. The sequence goes on along the minus strand of CM052706.1, from coordinate 37,295,472 downwards.
ATTGGCATGTTTCTATTATTCCAGCACTCAAGGAGTGTAGGAAGGAACATCAAGAGTTTGAATACAGCCTAGGCTATACTGTGAATTTAAATAGGGCTTGGTGGGGGGAAGGGATGACAGGGGGGAGGAGGAAGGAAAGGGGAAGGAAGAGAGGAAGGAAGGAGGGTGGGAAGGAGGGAGAGAGAGAGGGAGGGAGAGGGAGAAAAGGCTGGATATCTGTATGAATGGTAAAGCATGCCCTGAGTTTAATGTTTAGCATAGGGTAGAAACTCCATTCATCTCAACCAGACTGGCAAGATGGTTCAACAGGTAAAGGTATGTAGTGCCAAGCCTGGTGATCTCAGTTAGGTCTTCAAAACTCATGTGGCAGGAAAGAAAGGCCTCTCATCTCTCATGAATTGTTTTCTAATACACATTACAAGGCTACATACACACACACACACACACACACACACACACACACCCCAAATAAAAACATGAATCTTCCTACCAATCTCTCTTTGACTCTTGTTGGCCTGTATGACTATATTACCCATCCCTGAGCTAGACAGGAGGTTGTTGACATGGATTTCAAAGAGGAAATAATAGACAGCACTATACAGTCTCTCATAACTTGAAGCAAAACTATGTCTTTCGTGTTTCTAGAGCCTCTATCTCCAATTTCTTTGCTTCCAGTCAGCTCTTAGCCAAATTCCATTCAACTTATTTTGAAAGAATTTTCTTGCCAAACCAATCTCATCCTTAACTTTTCATTGCAGCCCCCTTAATTCACCTATAATCCTCTATGAATTCTTCTCTTCTTGTCTAAATCTCTTAAGGATGTTGACTATTCATTGTTCATCAGTCAAATCTACACTTGTCACAGTTATTGTCAGAGACTTATATCTACAGAAAACAAGGCACTGAAGAAATGGGTCAGTATTTTACAGGGCTTAATAATTTTCCAGATGAATTAAATTTGGTTCCTAGCACCCATCCATGTTGGGTAGCTTACAACCACCTATGACTGAAGCTCCAGGGGATCCGACATAAACTTCTAGCTTCCCTGGGAACCTACACATATCTGTCACATACTCATACATGAATTAAATTAAATTTAAATTTTAAATCAATGATTATTGAATGAAATGTGTAGTAAAAGAAGATGAAAACAACATCACCATGACACAAGTTCCCTAAGTCAAAGTCAGGTGATCAATCTCCTGCCTACTCATTCCTAACATCCCTGCCACCCACAGGAAGTCAAGGATAATGACAGCAGTCACAAAGCATCTTGAGCACAAAAATCAATGCTGATTAAATCTCAACAAAGATACATGAGGATGTGATGAACTAAAGAGCCAAATAAACAACACATCAGCGTGGATGAAAAAAACAGCTGTTCTGCATATGTTCTTGTGACTATGTTTTGTGAGTAGAAACTGGAAACCCTGATTGCTACCCCCTGGGAGAAAACACTCTGCTCATTGTATAAGCTGAGGCCCTCTCATGTTAATAGTTTTTCTTGTGTTTATCAGAAACTTTTGACTAATGAAAGGCAAGAAGCACTATATTACAATATCGATGATACAAGATTCAAAGGTGCAAATTCCCAGATCTTCCATATTTTCTAATAAATGTGTTCTATAAGATTTTATATTGTAATTTTTAAAATACTATCTTAATTATAATGCTAAACACTCATCAATCATTCACTTTGCCAGGACAGATATTTAACATGGACTATGGAGCTTATAAAACAAAACATAAACTTTACACAATTACCATTTCTACTATTACAGATCTCGAATGTAAATTTAAACTCTCTAATGTTAAAATTATAATGCACTTTAAAATTATAGAGGTGAATGTGGTAACATAAATACAAAGCCCCCAAAATATTGATGTCCCTCAAGATCTGAATTCCTTTGTGTTTCTGTAGTTTTGTTATATATCCAACCAGATAAACCAGTAAGACACAAGTTATTTTCTTGATACTTTTGACATAAACAACTCACTTTCACTTTATTATAAAGCTTTCTTCCTGTTTATAGAATATATAAATAGCTCATATGTCCAAGTAGTCACTCCTTACCCACAAGATACTGATACATAGGAACTGAAGAGATCGCCTAGGGATTAAGACAGTTTCCGGCTGTCGCAAAGGATCCAGCTTTAACTCCCAGCACCCACAGACGGGTTACTCCAGATTCAGGAGCTATAATGCCTCTTCTGCTCTCTAAATATATCCATAGACGTGTGTCAAATATTCACACACACACACAAGCAAAAATAAAACCTTTTAAAGATATTACTGCATGTAATTTTTGTCCTCCTGTGACTTCCACCTCCAATAACAAATATTGTGACTATTTTGAAAAAAAAAATCATCTCTTTAAAGTGCTATAAGAAAATTGGAGAGGTATGTTTCTAAAAACAAAGAGTAAGAGACTTACATACAAGAGAAAAGGTGAACTTGCCTTTTACAATAAAATGAGAGTACAGAATATATACTACATCCCTCAAGATATATTAGTTAAAATAAAACATCTTTATTACACAGAAAGATTCTAGAATCTAATTAGAAAAAGATAAATAGACCTCACAAATTGCCTATTATCTTGACGATGTGCTTGACTACAAAAACTGTTGTGTTAAGTATTAAATAGTGGGCAATAGACAACTATGATTTGCAACAAGATGTCTTATCTTAATGACCAACTTAGCAAATAGCACTAAGAAGTCATTGTTCTGAAGAATCTGGATTTTTGCACCAGGGAGAAACAATTATAAATCTATTTGTGTTCATGTGTGTGAATGGTGGGGGGAGCATGCACCTGTATATAAAAGTCAGAGGTCAATCTCAAGTATCATTGCTCAGGCCCCACCCATCTTGGGATTTTTGAGGTTAGGTCTCTCATGTGGCTTGGAACTCACAGTCAGTTAGTTTAACAGGCCAGCAAGCCCCAGGGAACTGCTTGCCTTGTCCTCGTCTAGGGTTATAAGAACACACACCAGCACACCTTAATTTTTATTGTACAAATGTACATTTTGTTATTCTTATTCTGTATCTATGGAGACACTATAATATCTACCTTCCTTAAATGTCAGTACAGTGACAGATTAGTAGCGGGTACTCTTTTAAAATTGCATTTGGTTTGTGGGTCTTTTTGTCTAAACTGTAGTGAGGCTTGATTACTCAGATCCACTGTATAAAGCTTTTGTTGGCAATTTGGAACATTCTTCCGTAGAATACAGAGTTTTTCTAAGGATGGAAATTTCAATGAAACAAGGCTTCATTAGGTCAGAGAGCTGATCCTGACCTCCACAGTGTGTGCTGGCTGGTTTGTGTGTCAGCTTGACACAAGCTGGAGTTACCACAGCCTCAGGTGAGGAAATGTCTCCATGAGATCCATCTGTAAGGCATTTTCTCAATTAGTGATCAATGGGGGAGGGCCCAGCCCATTGTGAGTAGTGCTATACCTGGGCTGGTAGTCCTGGGTTCTATAAAAAAGAAAACTGAGCAAGTCCTGACTTTCTTTGGTGATGAACAGCAATGTGGAAGTGTAAGCTCAATAAATACTTTCCTGCCCAACTTGCTTCTTGGTCATAATGTTTGTGCAGGAATAGAAACCCTGACTAAGACAAATGACATGTACTCACTGATAAGTGAATATTAGCCAAAAAGTACAGAAAACCTAGGATATAACCCACAGACCCTAAGAAGTGTAACAAACAGAAAGGCCCAAGTGAGAGTGCTTCAATCCCACTTAGAAGGCAGAAGAAAATAATCAAGGTAGGCAGAGGGAGGGAGCAACCTTGGAGAGTGAAGGAAAGTGGGGAACAGGATCAACTTGGTGTGGGGAACAGGAGAGAAGCCCAGAGGGCCAGGAGAATGAATAGAAAAAGCAGCTGGAGGGGGTATTTGGGGGAGACCCTCTAGAAAGTACCAGAGACCCAGGAGATGAGAGACTCTCAGGACTCAGTGGGGGTAACCTTAGCCAAAAATGCCCAACAATGAGGAGAGGGAACTCAAAGAGTCCACCTCCAGTAAATAGACAGGGTCTCAAGGGGAGGGACAGGATTACTAACCCACAGTCAAAATTTCTGACCTAGAATTGTTCCTGTCTAAAAGACCTACAAGGACGAAAATGGAGACGAGACTGAAGGAAAGGCCCAACTTGGAATCCATCTCATGGGAGTGGTGAGGCACAAAGGCCTGACACTATTACTGATGTTTTGATGTGCTTACCGACAGAAGCCTAGCATGGCTGTCCTCTGAGACATGAGTCCCTCCAGCAGCTGACTGAGACAGATGCAGATACCTACACCCAACCATTGGACTGAAGTCAGAGCCCCCTATGGTTGAATTAGGGGAAATATTGAAGAAGCAGAAAGGGAGAGCAACCCCATAGGAAGACCAGCAATCTCAGCTAACACAGACTCCAGTGAGCTCCAGACACTGAACCACTAACCAGGCAGCATACACAGGCTGGTCCAAGGCCCCTGACACATATGTAGCAGAGGACTTCCTGGTCTGGCCTCAGTGGGAGAAGATGTGCTTAGTCCTGTAGAGACTTGAGGCCCCAGGGAAGGGGGGAGGTCTGGTGGGGAAGACTCACCCTCTCAGAGGCAAGGAGGAGGAGGAATGGGATGAGGAACTGTGGGAGGGTGGACTGGGAAGGGGGTAATGGCTGGAATGTAAATAAATAAAATAAAAAATAAAAAACTTCATTTTGCAATCCCTTTCATACTAAAAAAGAGTCATTGAAATGTCCATAGATAGAATATATATCCTAGAATTATTTAAAATGCTAAAAATGCTTGGCACATCATCACCATCACAGGATAGGAAATAGATTAAAATGAATATTCATGTAAATTTGATTTTAATCAATTGATAAATAATTCAGATTTTCTAAGTGTTCGTATTGTTATAAGACATTTCATCAGTCAGATCTAACATTTTCAAGTTGGATGCCATGAGAATTAAACTTATTATGGTTAGTATTGCATGGGAATTGTTTTTGTTTGATTCAGTAAATGGATATTTCAGCCAGGGACATTGAACAGTAAAGTCCTATGCTAACTCTCACTCTTTTCGAAGATTTCTGACATTAACAAAAGCAGCCGCTTAAGAGGGAGAGAAGAATATTTAATATCTAAGGAAAGATCTAATGTAGATGAATGCATAGCTTTAATAAAGCCCTTAGATTCAGTCCATGTTCAAATCATCAGTTTGCAGTCTCCCTTCCTTCAACTCTGAAGCTAACCATTACCATCTTCCTAGCATCTCACTGCTACAATAATAGGGACAAAATGTTAAGACCAGCATGCTTAGCTGTGAGCAGACCCTGAGATGAGTCCTCCACCCAAATGAAGAGGGGAAAGAACTGTGCATAGCCACCTGAACGCTCTTTGAGAAGCAGTAGCCAGGCAGAGTGTCTTGTGACTCTAATCCCAGTGCTCAGGAGGCTGGGGCAAGAAGATGCCAAGAATTTGACACAAGTCTGGGTGTATAGTTAAGGGGCCGTGAGTCTCTGTCTCAAGACATAAAAGGGATGAAAAGGAGTGGAAGGGAAAGAGGAGTAAAGAAGAAGAGGAGGGGAGGAGGGGAAGAAAAGTGAAGGAGAAGAAATGAATAGGAAATGAAATAGAAAACAACAATAAAAAAGGTTTATCTAAGATGCACATGATTAAAGATGCATCTAGGTCCACTTGGGATCATTTAGTCCTTGAAAGAAGGTCCTTGTGGGACAAAAACCAGAACCGAAGTCTCTACACATCCTTCTCTCCGTGCCACGGTCTTAGCATATGTGTACTGAAAGCCTCTTCTGTGTGCTTGTTTTAGTAAAGTATTCCTCGCTCATCCATCTCCAACACATCCCTTCAACCTCCATATCAAGAACACAGTACAGTGCTTCCCTCCATGTGAAATACCTACCCTTAATTTATAGACATGGGTTTACTACAAGTATTATTTGTTATTCATACAATCCTTGACAAGCAATCTAAACTTTGTCTAATTTCACGTCCTTAAAATGGACATAACAAACAAAACACCAATGCTACAGTTACATAAACAAGCTAGCAGCTGTAAACTGGTTCAGTGTTTGGAACACAAGAGTCAAATGTCTGTTTTATATCCAGTAAAGTTACTTAGCCTTGACAAGTATTGATTTCCCTGCACACCTTGGAGTTAACAGTACCATTTCTTTTATAACCATCTCATGGGAAATAAAATAATCCCCCATCAATCATTTCATACAAAGATTGCTTAAGAAGATTATTTACACTGTTAATATTATTAAGAGGGTGAATAATCCATTTCCATTCCCCTTTGCCTCTGAGAGTGTGCTCCCCCCATCTCCTTTCCCTGGGACATCAAGTCTCTACAAGATTAGGGGCATCCTCTCCCACTAAGGCCAGATAAGACAGTCTTCTGCTACATATGTGCCAAGGGCCTCGGACCAGACTGTGTATGCTCTTTGGTTGCTGGCTTAGTCTCTGGGAACTCCCAGGGGTCCAGGTTAGTTGGCACTGTTGGTCTTTCTATGGGGCTGATATCCCCTTCGGCTTCTTCAATCCTTCCCCTAACCATTCCATGGGGGTCCCGACATTTTAGTACACAGTCTTGTGTACAACAGATATTTAATAAATCTATAATTAATAAATTAGTAGCTATTATGAAAAAAAGAACACATTGTCCTGGTTGACTGAAGAAAGATAATGGGAAATGTTAAATCAATGAGCAGGGGTTGCATTATACAATGCTCTGATGGATAAACTTTGGGCTTCAGCCATGGGTCATGTCCATCCGCACACAGGATGTTTGTGAGCAAGGAAAAGGAGAATTAAAGAGAGCCTATGAATGGGGACAGATAGCAGAGAGAACTGAGGGAGATCTACTCAATTTCCAATTGCAAGATATAGAAAAGCCTTTTCAATTTTTCTAACATTTATAATGAAAATAGAGTGCTTGTCTTATATGATTATTAAATAAATATTTAAGCAGTAAACCAATAAACTATATAAATCATGAGCAATTGATATTTGTAAATAGTTGTGACCTATGACACAATACTTGGTCCCTTATCCACTGCAGTATTTTGTGTTCTTTCAGCCAAAGTATTTTGTCATTTCCAAATTGCTTATGATTTTATTTCCCAGTTCTTAGTTACCAATCTGAGTTCACAAATTCCAATTGTTTTCAAAAAAAAGTTCATCTTCAAAAAATGAAAATTACTCAACATTGAAGAGGTTCAAAACAATAGAGAAATCAAAACTCAAAGCCCACTAGAGTCTCTCTTTGAAACCCGTTTCCCTAAAGTTGGATCTGATGAAGAACACATAACAGTAGTAAATCTAGGACCCAAAGTAGATGGTAGATAAGAATATTTTCTATTTGTTGCCTTTGGTGATTTTTTTACAGAGGTGGCACAATAAATATTTTACTTAGCATAACCCTGAACTATCTTTTTACCAAAAGGTATAAGTACCCTTGGCTAGGCATAATTTTTGTAGAGTCTAAACATATCAGTAGAGTTTAATGTTCCTCGGACAGCATGATGGGCTGGGGGAGGGGCAGTGTCTGTGATCCAACATTATCTTTCATGGCTTTCAGAGCTTTTTTACAGGGACATTTTCTTCAACTCAGACTTTTATTAAAGCTACCTTTTGTTTTCCTAATGAGTTATACTTAGCAAAATTGAATGGCCAGTCTTGTGCTTTTAAAAAATATGCTCTATTATCAGAACACAAGTTTGTGAAAAGGCAATTATTCAACGTTAGCACTTCTCTGCAATCCCGGTGTGACAGTCACATTAAATCTCCTAAGTTGTAAATGTTCTCATTATTCATGGAAGACCAGTGGACACTATAACAAGAAATCAAAAACCATTTATTTAAGTTCATTTCAATTTAATAAAGTCTTGACTTCATAAGATTTCTTCAAAACTGAGATAGATGATTCTGAATTAAAAGTTTTTATTTTCCCATCATGGCAAAATGTTTTAAATTTTTTCCTTCTAGAGCATCCTGCCCCGCAGACTCCACTGGGCTTAATAATGCTTAAGATTTCTAACTGATGTGGAGTCCCATCGACGTTTCTGCAAATGGAGGTGTCTCTGTTATTTATATAAAGTGATGAAGATGGAAGTAATCCGATCTTGATGTGCACATGAAGAGACTTCTGAACAGCTCTAACTGCTGGATGCCTCTGCTTCTCAGTTTACTGAGAGGGATCAACATTCTCCCTTATAGCAAACCTGCTCCTTTATTTTGGAAATGAATCATACCCATTGTTATCAAAACACATTGATAACACATTGTTATCAAAAAGAAATAGGAACTGATCTTGAGCAGTATGAATTGAAGAACTTTAATCGTCTTAAATAAATGTCACTCCTATCCAGAGCTATTAAAAACAAGCTAACGGTCTGACAGTGCCCATCGATTATGACACATCTCACTTCCAGAGGATGTCAGCAGCTTCCTTTCTCTCACAGGTGGGGTGTTTATCCATTCCATTCAGTTTAGGACTCACTGGGACCCAGGCAGGGTGAGAAGTTTCCGTACTTGTTCCAAGCTGTGCTTGTTCATCTTCACAGGTCTCCGAGATGCAGAGTTAGCATCACTGATCAGATGATACAGATGATACGGAAATATAAGTTGTGAGAATTTTGAGAACTCTGAAAAAGCTCTGCATGTGTCAGACACCCACATTCTTCTCTCTCTATTTGCATGGTGTGCTGCCACCATGTTGCAGCCAGAGAGACGGCATCTTTAAAAGTGCAACAATCCATTGCTATTGTACTGATGCAGCTCATGTTTAGGGCTGTTATATTGGTGAAACTTTGTGAATGTAGCGTATGACATCCCTAAGAGACACAGTCTTATAGAAAACTCACTGATGCTCAACTCTGACAATCTTTCCACACGCTCTTCCACAACACTGAGCCTTGAGCCTTGAGTGCAGGAGTCGTGTTGCAGATGGATCCATTGAGGCTGAGCTCCACAAATCTGTGTTTTGGTTAGTTGTGGTTTTCTGTAATGGTTTCCATCTGTTGCAAAAAGAAGTTTCCTTAATGAGGATTGAGTATCAGATCAAATATTTAGAATGTAATCAGGGATTACATATGAGACCTCAGTCCTACACAAAGAATTACAAACAGCTAAGGAACCCTGAGAGCTGGAGAAATTGTCTTTCCCAGGAAAAAACACACCAATTGGTTATCCAATACCAGATGATCAACCCTTGAAATATACATACAAATAATGTTAAACACATTGAGCAGGTTATATTTATGTATTTAGAAACATATATGTGTGTTCATACACACACACACACACACACACACACACACACACACACACACACACATATATAAACAACGAATGAAATGAGAGGCCATGAATTGAAAGAGAGCAAGGAGGGGTATATGAGAAGTTTTATATGGAGAAAGGGGAAGTGGGAATGATATAATTATAATATAATCTTAAACATAAAATAATTTATAATAGCATAATCTAATTAAACTCTGAGAATGATCGAATAAGAAGACATGTCTGGGTTTTACTATTGCCAAAATTTCTTTTCATTACAAAAGGTGGAGGGAAAGGTGAACAGAGGGTATGAAGCCTCCCGTCTTCTCCCTGACCACAGTCTAAAGCAAACTGGGCAGTTCCCATGTGCATACGTGCATGTACAGGCACACACATGCACGCACAGAGAGAGAGAGAGAGAGAGAGAGAGAGAGAGCGTGCAAAAATAGCAACAAAATGTATGTTTAGCTTAGTCTGAAAATGTGTACATAAAGAGTACTGCACTACCTATAGCAATATATGCATACTGATGGCTTAGTTGTACACGTATATTATTGTACTATGTGAGCTGAAAGTCCCTAGAATCATTGATGTCCTATAGCAATAGCACACCTGAAACCCTAATCTTGGCTTCTCATGATGCTGTTCTCAATGAAAGCAAACAGAGCTCATTGGAAAAATGGCTTATTCTAGGACCAGAGCAGAAAATATATAGGGAGAATTTTTGTGAGCACAGAAAGTAAAGTTGTAGTCGGGATAGAAAAGGTTACGTTGACAGAAATGCATCGCAGAAGCCAACTGAAACATTCCCAATGACAAAAGCTTAAACAACATGATGAACAAAATTAATTAGTGCTTCATTATAACCTATCATAGAAGAAAAAAGAGTGAGTACATTCTGAAATAAATAAATCATTAAACAAGTTGGCACATATGGGACAGGGACAGACTCGCTTTACAGTGGGACTGCAAGTACATCTGTGCAATCATTGCTTCCTAATTGAAGGGAAACGTAATCCTCATTTCTTAAATACAAGATGTCCATTGGGAGTGCTTTATAGTAGTATGGTACAAAACAAGAGAAAAGAGGAGCTTTAAATAGAAAATACCTAAAACAGTATCTAAGCCAGAATATTAGGGTCAGCACTTATAAATCTTCTTGATATTACATGGCCCTTACATGGTTTAATAAAATACATGTCTCTAATCTTCCCCAAATCTAAAACTACAGTCTAATCATGAGAAAACAATTTTTAAAATCCTAATAAATGGGAACCCTAAAATATTTCTTAAAATTGCTAGGCTCATGAAAAAAAAGTCTAAGAAACCACAATCAAGAGAACTCTAAAAAAAAAAAGGACACAACAGCTAAATGTGATATGATACAGAAACCTGAGATGATTCTTAAAATCAATTAGTTACAAATAAGGAAAGGTATAAAACTTTAGGCTTTGGTTAATAATAATGTATTGGTACTGATTTATGAGCTGTGACATAGCAATGTTTACTAATAAAGAACCGATATGTGCAGTGGGTGCACAGAGGAAGACAGTATCTGCTCTCTTTTCTGTAAGTCTAAAGCTGCCTGCAAGACTAGTGTTGGCCTGGGATGGAGTGCCTTTGTCTAGCATATGTGATGCCCTGAGTTCATTCCTCAGAACTAAAAAATAAATTAAATTTTATAACTTTTTCAGGGAACTCTCCTCATACAAAGCTTGTAGAAAATGTGAAGTTCTAGTAACAAAGAGAAAAATTCAATATGTTTTCAGAAAAATAAAATGGCAATGCTTTCCAAGTTGATAGGACTGCATCAGCAGTAACTGTGTGCTGAAGAAAAGGAAAATACTTTGAAATCTGGAGAAAAACAGCTAATCAAGTTAAACAATTTTCAATCTGGCCTAACTGCTGTTCAAATTAACCACTAGTACATATAAACACTTTCAGGTTTGAAATTCTTTGCTACATTTTATAAATGTGTGTGTGTGTGTGTAGTGTGTGTGTGTGTGTGTGTGTGTGTGTGTGTGTGTGGTGTGTGTGGTGTGTGTGTGTGTGTATGTGTGTGTGGTGTGTTGTGTGTATGTGTGTGTGTATGTGTGTGTGTGCATGTGTGTGTGTGTGTGCGCGCACACACGCATGAATGTACAGTGTAGAAGTTAGAAGACAACTCTCAGGAGTCAGTTCTCGCCTTTCATCCTGTGGGTTCCAGGAACTGAACTCAGGTCATCAGCCTTGGCAGCAAGTGCTTTTACCCACAGAACCCCTTTGCTGGCCTCTAAAAACACTTTGGAATACCCAAAGACTCAGAAAAATCATCTACTCTTCACTAAAGAAGTATTAAAATGTAAAAGGAAAAAATAAGAAAAACATAGAAACTGGAACACAAAAATACAGAGCCAAATCCAGGAGTACAATGAAATCAGGAACACTTGGGTATGCCTCAGAATGAGGAGCACGGCCCAAAGGAGAACTGAATGTCAGAAGCTTCGAGAAAACAAAATTAAATAGAGAACATTAATTTCCTATGACAAAAAGAATCATGAAAATGTTGAGTCACTGTAGTAAGCAAAGAAATGTATGTTATATTAATAATTATATTGTTTGCTTTATGTCTTAAGTTTTAAAACTCATTCAGGAAACAAAATGTAGTGAAGAAAGTTTCCATCTTCTAATATAGCTTCAAAGCTTAGTAAATAACAACTACATAGCTGACTGGGGAAAACATTTAAAATGCATCTCTAAGACAAAACATGCAAGGTTTAGAGTAATAGAGTAAGTTTTAAATATTATTAGCATGGGATAATTCCAAGTCAAGACAAAATGCATGCATTGTGAGAGACACTACCAAAGGAGACGTAATGAAGAAATACAAGTTTAATTCCTGTCCTGAGTGATGTAAGGCAAACAATAAAAGAGGCAAAGTTGAGCATGTGACTGAGAGTGGCAGAGCAGGGGAGAGCTTTGGGGGAATCGAGGGAAGACAAAATGAACTAGAATCACCAGAAGTCAAGACAGTTATGCAGTGAAGCTGATAACCAGGAAGTGTTCATAGCCACACATGAGGGGAAAATGAAATACAAGTTACTCACTCATTCATTTTCTTTTAAAATTTCAATTCAAAATCATAAAATTTAGGTAATATTCTAGTTATTTAATGTTTTTTACTTGTTCCAAAGGGTAGATGACACTTGTACAAAAATCTACGTAGTAGCTAATATTCCTGAGACACTCACAGACACATGAGGCAAATGAAGACAGCCAAACTGAGCTCAAAGCACACTATGTGGCAAGAAAAATAAATATTTCACTCATAGCATACATAGGGGGAAAACTAAGGAATAGAAATATGTGGAAAGAAAGAAAAACAAAGTCTTGTTTTTTTTAATGAATGAATACGAAATGAAAGAAAATACATCCGATATCTAATATAAAATGTATGTTCAAGTGTAAAGTAAAAATATTACTAGCATGTTAGATCACCCTAGTTTGTTTTAGATGACCCTAGTTTGTTTCGTAAAGATAAAATGTGGGTATATGTAAGCTGGAGGCAGGAAGCAAGTCTAAGATTCTGAGCAGATTTCTTCATGAAAATGTTGTTTAGGAAGATGATTGTGCGCTCAGGCCTGCCCAGCACATCTGGTAGGAAGGAATGGCCACCTCTATTTGCATCCTATGAACAGTTTCAAAACATAACGTGCAGTTGGGGACAGACTAAAGAAAATGAAACAACAGTTGACTGACCGAAACCTCTATAGAACAGTGATCCTGACTAAATTGCTTTGATGGAGTTTAGTGAGTAATCTTATAGAAAGGGACGAGGAATCTACCATAGAGAGAACGCTTTAAGAGACAGGTGTGGAAGAGATCCGGAAAAGACTGAGCAGGAAAGAGTTCCTTGGAGACCACGGGTGTGATGAGCCGGGGTGGGAACAAGACAGAAGGGCTCTGACAGAGGTGGGGACTGAGAGAACAGAAAACAGTGTGACACAGAGGTGAGAGAAACAGAGGCGCTTTCTTTTCTGTTAGCTCGGGGACTACGAGCAGACCTGCAAAGCCCAGGCAAGATGGTCAGCAGTCCTCCAACCATGGTATTTCCTGCAAGTTCTGAGTGTTAGCCCTGAGGTAATGAGCCCTAACTGATATGAATACTGCTCTTCAAGCCCGTGGTTGGAAGGAAGGACACCTTCGCCATCAGCATTTGTGAACCATAAAACCCCATTTTCCTTCAGAAATTTCTAACCTAATAATCAATATAGTTCTTTTCGAATTGCTAATTAAGTTTGTCTTTAGATAATACTGCTTGAAGGTAGTGAGACCTTTGATTCCAGAATTCTCATGTTCTAATAGAAGGCAGTGGTTGGCTGCATTTTGTGGAACTGTGAATCGTTAAATCAAGATATGATTTGACAAGGTAAGTCTGATAGGAGCAGGGTTTACCCTACAGTGCAGATCACAGGCAGAGAATGTGCTGTCTGTCTCCCTGACAAAGGCATTCTTACTTCTGATGCTGGATTGACACTTCATGGGCGTTGAATCCTTCTCCTTCCAGTAATTAGCCTAGGGAGAACAATCACAAGACCTGTACACCACAACACCTACCCCTCCTAACTCCTTTGAAGACGTTACTAATCAATTGCCATGTTCTCTGCTGCCTGAGGCAGGACTCAGCCTCATAACGCCATTCCACGAGCCAAAAGCTGGCACAAGAGAAAATAGCTGTTTTCCACCTGTAAGCTGATCCATCATTTTCTTGATGTCTTAACTCAAAAATTAGCAATTAGTAATTGTACTCCAGCCAAACATAACCGCTGGGGTTGGGGGTGGGGTGAGGCATTGACTGGAAAATGTAGAGCAGAGAGGAATTCTTTTCTATGTCTGTAGAAAATCTGAGTGAAGAGGCACGCTGTAGATCCATGTGCTCATAAGTGCGCACGTGCACAGTGCTCCGGAACTGCCGTGCACTGTCACATAAGCATGTCCACACACATATTTTTATATGTCACTTGTGTTGTTAACCATGTGTGACATAGAAAAGGTTAAACCAAAGCAGGAAGCAAGACTTTGGTAACTTAGTTCTGAGGTTTTGAAAGGCAGCCATTCTTGTTCTCATATCGCCAGCAGGACCTCAGTATTTATCATCTTTTTTTGTTTGTTTGTTTTTCGAGACAGGGTTTCTCTGTGTAGCCCTGGCTGTCCTGGAACTCACTCTGTAGACCAGGCTGGCCTCGAACTCAGAAATCCGCCTGCCTCTGCCTCCCAAGCGCTGGGATTAAAGGCGTGCGCCACCACTGCCCGGCAGGATTTATTATCTTAACTTATGGCCAAGCAGCTCTCCTCCCGTTATCCTGCTGGGTTAGGTGGGATTGCCTTCGTTCTTTTCCCAGAATTTCTGCTGTGAAAAATGAAGTTGAAATCGCAATTGTTTCACCACTTAGAGTGAAACAACCTTAGAATAATTCTAGAAACAAACATTCATTCATATGTCTAAAAAATGTATTTGCTTTCAAAATCATTTTACTATGGAAAAAAAATCCCCCACTTCTCTCTAGGCCTAGGTCATTTAGGCCTAGGTCATTTCACTGAAAGCTATGTTAATTGTAGTTTATGAAATCTGATCTTTGCCACCAAAGACTGACATCAAAGATATCACTGGGCTCTACTATAGAAATTTATTTTCTCAAAAAGCAATTGTGAGACTTTTTAAAAATGCAGCCTGCTCTCTGAATGAATTAATATAGGTAGTGAATATCAATTAATACCCCGGTTCTGGATTTCTCAGATTTTACTTGAAAAGTTGTTCATATTTATAGCTAGCATATATTCTGTTAGGATGGCTCAAATTCTAGGAGATTTCAAAAAAAAAACAAAATCTCTGACTTAGCATAAGCAAAACCTGGTGCAGAAGACCACACAAAAGCAATGAATTCAATTTTAGGAGGCTTTTACTTTTACCTTATACACTGCATGCAAGGCTTCTCTTGGGTTCTCTTTAATATTATAAATTACTGCCTGCAAAAATGCTAGATTAGAACATCCAGTTTATAGTAATACTAGTTCTCTTAAACAAATTGATCGTACTCTGCTCAGAAGGTCTGCTCTATTTTTCTGCCATCTATTTTAAAATCTATAGCTTTAATTTGGAAGATTAATAACAAAGTTGACAACAGTTTCCATGTCAATGTGTCTTTTCTCACAAACATGTTTGTGAGTAGGAGGTCAGGGCCTGGAATGATATCTCAGCAGATAAGAGCACCTGCTGCTCTTTCAGGAGACTCAAGTTCAAGTCCAACACCCTCTTCTGGCATCCCCAAGCTCAAAACATGTATGTAGTACGCAGACATACATGCAGGCAAAACACCCATATACCTAAAATAAGAATACAAATTTAAAAACAAAGAAGTTTTGAGTCATAAGTATGTGATCATGCTATCATTTACTAACACACACACACACACACACACACACACACACACACACACACACACTGAAATATTTTCTTTCAAACAAATTGACTGAACAGGATGGCAATGTGGCCAGAGATAAGCATTCATGCTGACTATTAGCAATCAAGATGTTCAGCTAACTCCCAAATGCCACTCAAACACTGCTCAGCTTCAGCAATTGTTAGCTAAGGTAAGACCATGTGGTGTTTGCTAAGTAAACACCATGAAATTTAATTGCACTGTTTGCATTATTGATCTAAAAAAATCTCTAATCATTGTTGGGGGGATTCTCTAGCAGGATGAGAAAAACATTATTTTCCAAGATTTATTTATTTGGTGTTCTTTCCAAAACACTTGGTAGCATATCTACTGCTGGCAAAACTGAAGAAAATGGAGCTGGTAAGTACCTTCTTTAGAGGCAGGAGTTCTGTGTAGATGAGGCTCAGACCTTCAGCTTCACTATTCTTCAGACTTATAGCTTCACTTTGTAATGATGGCAAGTCCTTACATGTTTCTAAAACTGAAGTTCTCTCGCTATCAATAGAAAGCATACTGCCCCCCTTAGAATCTTAGTAAGTGTTATCATAGCCCTATACTGAAAGTGAGCCACAGAAGGAAGAGATAAGGAATACCAACAGTAGCAGAACAACTTCTTAATCATTTCCTATCTCAACTTTATCCTATCAAACATTTCTTGTAAAAGAAAAATCTAGACTCAAAAGACCATGTGATGGTTTGAGTAAGAATGGCCCACATCTCTCAAGCTATGAGAGTCTTTAAGGTTAAAATAACCACTGTGGCCCTTCCCTAGCTGAGATTTCCCAACATCCTCTCACTGGACACTCAAACTGATGTACTCTTTTCCTTTCTGCTCTGTCTTCTTTACTCTGATATCAAGCTACTTGGATGACGATAATTAAGGTATTTGGCTTTTGCATGGTCTTCTTTAGGTGTATGGGAAATCACCACTAGGGGGAACAGCATCTGAGTCACAAACAGGGTTTGAATGCAGACCTTGAAGTCCTCCTCACATTTTGGAAAAATATACTTTCTACATCATAATTTCTTCAACTTTAAATAGACCTAAACAAGAAAAGAGGTAACATGTGTGTGTGTATATGTATATATATATACACACACATACATACTTGGTGGCAGTTTCTTATCATATTTTTGATATAATATATAATTGATAAAAATTAGTCCTTATAGTTTTACCATGGAGTATTGAGCATAAAGACAACATATTTTCAAGCAAAAGCTTAAAATATTAACCAAGAACTCTAAGAAGATTTTTGATAGAAAATTCTTAGCTGCAGAGAAAGAAAAACAAACATACATTTATTAAACACATATTATTTTCCAAATATTGGGTCAGTCCCTTATGCTATTTTATTATTTTCTCAGACCAACCCTGAATATCAAATATGGCTCTACAGCCAAGAAAACAACCTGAGAGATTTTACACCGCTTTCACAAAACTATCTAGATTGTTTGAGACAAATATAAGATTCTAAAACAGATTGATCCAACTCCCAAGGTCATATTTTCATCAAAGCAGGAATCTGTCAAAAATATATTCAGTGAACACTTTCAGTGCCTGTGTCTGTTCAAACGAATCAACTCGCATGGCATGAATAGAGGTCAGCTTATGTTATCATGAAGCATTCATAACAATTGCTCAGCTCCAACAAGAATATACAGCTAACATTCCAAACCACAGAGGGATAAGGAGCTTGTCCATTTCATTGTTACCTGCCCCATCAACTGTCTAATGTAATTATCTGACCTTTGTTACTTACAGAAGTACACTTTATAAGATAATGTAAGAAGAACACTAAAGAAGCAAACTCTGTAATACCTTTTCTTTTTAGCAAAAAGAAACTTTGTAGGTGTCAATACATTTAGTGATATGCCTTAAGGTACATCAGATGAAAAACAGGCCTTCAGCAGCTGCTCTGAAGTTAATATTTTACTCTTAGATGGCAACTTCCCATCTGAGAGTTTCTAAGCCCCTTACAAATAATCTAATGTCTCTAATATTCTTTCTTTCCTAAATGAATAAGAACCTGCTTGAATACACAAGAGAAGGCACGATGATCGCCCATGGCTTCAGTGCTGGCTGTGCCTGCCACTGCAGTATAACTGCATTTTCTTATATAACTGTCATAGCTCTTATCACATTACAACACAATTATTAATTTATATACCCTCATCTCCAAATAACCAGGGGGCAAATAGATGGTGAAAACTGTGTCTTACTCGCTTTGCAGTATTTCAATTTAGTAACCATCTAATGAGCACACACCCATATCAGGGCCCAAGACAGATAGTTAGACTATGAAGACAAATGAGACATAGCATTGACCCTAGGAGTCTGTGCACAAGCAGATGATGCAGACGCATCAGTACAGTGTGGTAGGAAGTCTGATAGATATTCAGACAGAGCCGCTTAAGAGAGTAAGCAGACCAAACTCATCCTTCAAACTCCTGACCCTTCCACAGGGGTCCACTAAGACCATTGGAAAGCACAGATATTTGCATTATTATTCAACAAGTAGCAAAATTACAGTTATGAAGTAGCAATGAAAATAAATTTTAAGGATGGGGGATCACCACAACATGAGGAATCGTAATAAAGGGGCCCGGCATTAGGAAGGTTGAGAAACACTAGAATAGTTCTTACCCAGGAGCAATATCACACAGGAAGTCTTTCTATGGGTGGCTGTGAGTAGGTTGAGATGCCTTGGGAGGTCACCTAAACAACTTCCCATCCAAACTCAGATGTCACTACCTTTGCTATTGACCTGTGCAACCAAGTTATTATTTCAAGAAACATACAATCATCTTCATTTTTCTCATTAAAACTTCCCTTTATCTGGGTCTCCTTTGAATACACACAGTTTCCCAAGGTATAAGGGTCCCAACTGCCACGTTTTTCCCTGAGCAAACTTACTAGTTCTTATAGAATATCCATTTTTACTTAAGTTGTCACCTTAAATCTATAACATATTTCAATCTATCTTGTTTAAAAGAAATCTTACAAGCCTATATCCTCCAGAAACTTATCCTAATATTTTTTCTCTTTTTAGTACTAAACCTAATATTTTTTTCCTCTTTTTAGTATTTTCTTCACTTACTAGCTGTGTTTTTCCCTAAATCTTGCACAAAGGAGATAATACCTTAGACTCTGGATGGACCTTGTGAAACGATGGCCATGCTTGGTATCTGCAAGAAGTTTAATTCTCTTGAAGAAGGCAGGAAAAGGAAATCAACAAAATGCACAGTATCGTGTGCTAAACACACAGAGGACAAAAACAACACAAGATACAGAAGCAGACCGCAGGATGGGTGGGTGCTATTTGAAATAATCTCCTAATGAGGTCTCTTTTTAGAAGGTATGCTTGAGCCAAATTAAGTTTTTAAATGTTCAGGGGCAAGTTATATGCATATATAGAGAAAGAATATAATTCTAGAAGGGAAAACTTAAATATCCCAGTCTAAAAAAAAACCTGCTATTTATATTCAGCAGGAAGCCAATACTGCTGAAAGGAGATGGGCAGGAGAGAAGTATTGGGAGATGGGAACTGGAGGTGGCAGCTGGTCTATGCAGGCTTTTAATGACATTGCAAGACTCTAAATTTTGTTAATGTGTGGCTGAAAGTGCTGAAAAAGTAGAAAGTAAAAACATTTGACTCAATATTTCAGAAATTTTTCTTTGAATTTTTTTCTTTTGAACTCTTTTCTTAGAAAAAGTCCTTTGAAATCCTTTGAATGCCATTGAAAACAAAGTCCCAGATATAGTGGTCCAAAAGATAATGCTGACTACCTTAGGGATATCAATCCAGAGAGGATGAAAATGCTGGATTTGGGTCTGTTAATACAAAGATCTAGACTGTGCTGAAGATTTGGATGTGGTGATATATGACAAAGTAGTAAGGGATCATTTAACTTTCTACTCTGAACAACTGTATTCACAAGCCACGTGGAACACAAGGAACTGAGAGGATATTATGCACCAGAGAAGCATTTGTGCACATAACAGTAGACAAGAGAGAGAACGGGAGCCACAGGAACCATAGCAGAAGACCTTCAACAAGGAGCCAGAGCAGAAGACCTTCGACAAGGAGCCATAGCAGAAGACCTTCAAAAAGGAGCCATAGCAGAAGACCTTCGACAAGGAGCCATAGCAGAAGACCTTTGACAAGGAGCCAGAGCAGAAGACCTTCAACAAGGAGCCAGAGCAGAAGACCTTCAACAAGGGGCCAGAGCAGAAGACCTTCAACAAGGAGCCAGAGCAGAAGACCTTCAACAAGGGGCCAGAGCAGAAGACCTTCAACAAGGAGCCTGAGCAGAAGACCTTCAACAAGGAGCCAGAGCACAGAGCCTTCAACAAGGAATCATAGCCAAGGCATTGTGTGTAGTACTCTCCAGTTCTAAACATTGTCTTCTCATTTTTGCTATTGCAGAGTGGGAGCCAGTCTTATCTTTTACTTCAGTACACCCTGTACAACCTGGGAGCTCAGGAAGTGTATTAAACCAAGAAGGAACAGGATGCAAGATTGCCTGTTGGAATATCTCCTTCAGGTTTATCTCTCTAACTTCCACAGTAGCATGACCATAGAAGACCTTCCATGCTTGCTGAGATTGCTCAACCCACCCTGCTCTAATCCATGTTCCCTTGCTCCTGGGGCTCTCGGCCCTGAAGATTTTCTTCTAGTCTGTCATTCATGTGCCACTTGGAAACCTCTTCAGGATATCAACCTCAGTCACCATTCACACCCTTCAAGAGTAGCTTCACCACCCTGCAGCCCATCTCATTCCCACCTGCCCTGAGATCTACCACATGTGACATAGCACTTGACATATGCTTCCATGGATCAGAATTTAGCAAATCCTGACTTCACCTCAGATTATTATACCCAGGGCAGCAGAAATTTCTTATTTTTACTTTCTAAACAGATAATCTCTTAAACTTCTTTGTATTTGATCCACACATTTTAAGTGGATTCAATTAAGATGAATTTAAAATAGGCAGATTTTTTTAAAAATTAGACACATGTATAATAACTATTCATAGAAAAAAATCTGAATTCACAAATAGTTTCTCGTTTTGGTTTTTTATTTTGTTCTTTGTTTGTTTGTTTGTTTGTTTGTTTGTTTGTTTCCTTTGAGGTGCTGGGAATTGAACTTAAAGTCTCACACGCTAATCAAGTGCTCTACCACTGAGCTATAGCTCAGTTTAGTTTTAAATCATGATTCATCTCTGTGGTGGGCTGAATGTATGTGTTCCTTAGTATTTATGTATTAATTGTACCTCTCAATGTATCAGTATCAAGAGGTAGGGTTACTGGGAGATGATCAAATCATGAGCTCAGGTGAAGAATGTTTTCTAGTGATGACTGGGGATTTGCAGGCCCTCATTTGAATATTGCACACAAGTATCTATGCATGCTGAAAACAATTGCTAAAATCCTTCTGACTTAATTACGATGGAAGAATATGAAGCATTGTTCATCTTAGATTCTATCACACTCTGTGACATGCTTCTGACCATATCTTCACAATTACAGCCACTTACTTCTTGGGGTTCTGTTTATTCCATGAAAAAATAGCTTTATAATTAGACAAATCAACCCAGGTTGTGGAAGACTGAACAGAGAGCAAGAACTCAGGCTTTTCAATGCCAAGTTCTCTCAGCTCATTCCAAAACACACTCATAAAATTAAAATTAAAGTGCGGTTATTAAATGTCCTTGTAAAACAAGAAAACTCTGCTTTAAGGTCTCCAATCTCAATGCAAAGATATGCAAAATGACACTTTTCCACTGCAAAGGAAATGCCTCTGTTAATTATTAATACTTTATAATAGGCTCAAAATGAGGATTTCTCATCCACAGGAAAGAGGAATTGAGATACAGAATATTTAAACTAGAGCCCAGATCAGCCAGTTGTTTCTAAGAACAGTATAAGCACAGAGAAAATATCTGCAAATGAACTGCAGCATGGAAATACAACTATTCTGATGACCTTCACAGGTTTCCCCATAAGCCTATACTTGTCACTAAGTCCTCAAAGTTTTAAGTGAATTAATAAAATAATTAGTTAATTAAGACAAAGCTAGTTCTGAGCAGCCCAAATCTGTAGTAAATATATATATATATACTTATGGCATTTCAAGAGTCCTCACACATTTTTGTGAGTAATGTATGGTTATCTCTAGATTATAGGTGAGGAAACTAAGTTAAAAGAACATGACCAGAATCATATATTGCCTAATATGTTCAAAATTGTGAATGAGTCCTCGGTCTGACTGTGTGCAAAGGCCACACCCTTATAACCTGACCAAGAAGAATCTTTATTTTCCCAGTAACTAAATATGCCAGTGTGTGATGAAATAGACAGCCTGTCTTGAGCTCAAAAAGGTACTAGAAAAAAGACAAACTAGATTCATTCTTGTTTATGACTAGATCTTTATTTCTCAAGAATTAAGCTATTCCCCACCTGTAGCCTTGACTGCAAATGGTTCTGTACTACCTGTTCCACAGGAACCATGCCTTTGTTTCAAAAGGTTTTTATGACCACCTGTGGCTATGGCCACCTTGTTATGACTACCTTGTTATTACCACCTTACAACCATGTCTTTGTTATGACCAACTTGTTATCCCTATGTTCTACTTCTATAACCCAGCAATTTGCCTGCCAAATCCCCCATTTGTAAATCCCTTACCCCTGAGCTATTAAAAATCCTTATCTTGCACATATCCAGAGCTGATCTCTTGAACCACACCTTTAGGGGAAGACAGTCCATGTACATGAATTTAAAATCAGGGCCATGATGATTTGGGTCAGTGATCTTTGTCCTCACATTTGTGGGATTAACAGTTGCCCTTGGAGTAATATTCCCTCTAGTTGTCAAGATTTCAAGCAAATGGACATCTTTGTATGCTATACGACTTATAAAGCCTGAGAGTGAAGAAGAGGGTCTGGATTACCACCAAAAAGACAATTTTAAGTCAGTTGTTAGAAGTGGATGCAATTGTTATACAATTGGACATATTTTATGAGTTTAATAATTATAGGTTATTAACATTTTCACACCCAACCTCATAAGATATTTTAGAGATTAGATGTTGGTGAGGCAGAGATGGATGGAGCTGTCTAATCTTATCAAGTCTTCAACAATGAGTGTTATAGCCTTCCCAGGTCACATAGAAATGTAACACTCAAAGCAAGTGAGGTTTCTTTCCCATATCTATCCCCAGAGTCCTTATCTGCAGAATGCCTGTGGTCAGCCTCAAAATATTATTCCCACATAGGCTGAAATTATAAATTTAAATATTCATTTTGTTAAATAATCAGGTAAGGGAAGAGATATCAGATACCAATGGGAATAGTTTCATTAAAACAGTTCTATCCTAAAACCCTGATTCAGGGGAAAAAATATGTGGTCATATTTATACATATATATGTATATAACTCCACTAGATAGAGAAGAGCCAATAAAATGTTTGGAGAGAAATATTGAGTAAGAAATAGCATAGAAACTACAAGAAGACACAGGAAAAAACCCATTGCTCACTCAATGTTGTATGAATATTAAAAGCAGGAAAGTATATCCAGAATAAAAGCTCAGTATCATTGTTAACGCCACTGTTTAAGGTATAAAGTATGTATACATTCTAAGAAGTAACTAATGTGTTATCCAGACAACAGAAACCCACTAGGTCTGGCCCTCAAGAAAAAAGGATGTAACTGCAGATATGAAAGTTGAATACAATCACTTAGAGCATGACTATACAACCAGGAAAATATGGTTCTCCTTTCCTGCTATACAACTGTAGGTCCCCAAGTTAGCATCTCTGCAGTCTAACTTTCTGCCTATGAAAAGGGTATGCATTTGTAGCATCATGCCCATTAAACAATGCTAAATAGATGAAAGACTTACCCAAGCTCAAGACTCATAGATGAAAACTGTGGAGGAACAATTAGCTGGCTCATACTATTATAAATATACCACAATTGTAATATACCAATAAAGTAAAAGAATATTCTAGTTACTCACATATTGGTTGGCTTTTTAATCAGATAATTATAAACCAGATCTTCAAATCACCCTTGAAAATACTCCTGCATGCTGTGTAGTCAAAACGAATTCATCTTCTCAGGAAAATTACCTCATGCAGTACAGGTGGAAGGACCATGTGCTCCATCACGCGCCTAGAGCCGGTGTTCCTGGGAGAGCCAGGATGCTGCCCTCCTGTGCGGACCCAAAACTCCTCAGCATCCCAAATGCTTGGCAAAAAGTCGTCTTAAAATGACTCTGTGAAACTCATCTTTAATATCCTCCAGGCTTCTTTTGTGGAGACATAAATTTCAGCCAAGCCATTAGAGATGCATCACATATGTGTAAAATGTATAAAGGTAATTTGTCTTTAAAGTGTGTTTTGGTCAGTATGGAAACCTCATGAAAGGTTAAAAATATGTAATCTAAATAAAATGTGCATGCCCCCAGATCCTTGCTCCTGTTCCAGAAATTCATCTCTACAATATGACCTTATCCTTATCAAGAGCTCATGGGTCCTCACCTTCTGCATTTCATCTCATTACTCAAGAAAATCCTGTTGTAATACACTGTGCCTAAAACTGCTTTATCTCTAAAAGATGCTAGCAACCATCCCGACTGAGATGAAACATTATTTTCTTATGCCATATTTCCAGCAAACACTCAGAAAATCTCAGAATCAAATAAGGTATTTCCCAGAAACATTTCTGGGGTACTTGCTCCTCTCTGAGGCTGGAAAGAGAAAATCTTCAAGAATTCTGCCTTAAAGAATATTTCTGAAGGTAAATGGATGTGCAGTGGATCTGGGGTGAGTGGAGGTGAGGGAGCTTGGAGGAGTGGAGGGATAGGCAGCTGCTGTTCGGATGTATTGTATAAAAGTTATTAATAATAAAAACTTAAAAACAATTCACACACAGTGAGCATCTCTGTCAAACCAAGTGCAAAGGAATTCTTTTACTTCCACACAAAGTATATTGGTAAAATGTGGTACCTCTTTTATAAATCCCAAGCAAATTATTTAAATATCCTTTAAGGCTACAGGATATAATTCTATGTAAGCATCCATCATGTGAATAAAAACAGAAATGATATTTGCAGAAGGTCAAAGATAACTTTCCAACAGTTGTGCAATAGGCGCTAACAAAAGATGTAAAAATAAATATAACTTTCCAATAAATAAATATAGTTCAGATCACAGTGATACATTCTTCATGATGTAAGTTGATCAAGATGTTGGAAAATGGCAGAACTGGAAGCTGTGCTTAAATCATGGATGGGTTTGATGGTATAGCATTTCAGTGTGTCTCTTCCCATCTCAGCTATGAACGTGACCTGAACAATCAGATGAAAAACTAAAACATCAGAAAACATTTACGCAAAGTTTCTCCTTCAGAAGAATACCATTAAACAGATCTAATGCTCTATGCCACAGGGAGAGCACTCATCCAAAAAGACTAAATCAAAAAGGTGTTAGCATTATGGATGTGTCTGGTGTCCACTTAATAAAGAGAGCCTTTGGGGAATAAAATATAGTTCATCTAGTTATAAAATTTAGCCAAAATACAGTGTATAAAAATGTACCCCCCAGAAGCAGTGACAGCTGGCTAATTCTGCTTCTTCCATAAAAGGTTATTGAACAGCTTGAGATGTAGTGCAATCTATGAAGAGTGAAGAACTTTCAAAGTGTGAAGAAATTAATTATGAGGGGAAAGATTCTCATCTCACCAATTCTGACCTCCCAAATATTAACATTGATCCCACACATAAATTAGCCAGAACATATATGAGAGCAATGAGTCACCTGCTTGATGGTGTTGGAGGGTTGCAGAGATGGGAGATTTAACTATCCGTCGTCTGCGAGACACTAGGAAGTGGTACCTTCATTCCGTTTGTTTTTAAAACCATGCTGGCATAAAAACTAAAATACATGAGGTCACTTCCTTTATCTAAAGTTTAACCTCCAAAAGTCATCTAATTAAACAGTCCTTCAAAGGGAATATGCACTTTCATCCTCTAACACAGTAATTTATTAATCCACATCTTAGTTGTAGCAAAGAGATGGATTACTGAAGGAATGAAACAAGGTATGGTGGGAGTCTGGAATGGGGTGATCACAAGAGCTCAACAGGGAATATCTGGGAAAAGAGAGGTGTGAGATGTTCCTAATATATTTGGGAAAGGCAGAAGGTAATACCAGACTTTTAATAATCATATTGAAAAGGGGCACATGAGTAAGAGAAAAGACCTGGACCTTTTCTGCCTGTTTTTATCTTTGTCCTAGGTCATAGCAGTCAAATTCATAATCTAGTGAGCTTTATTGCCAGACCTAATGCCTGCTTTCTCTTCTCTGCTCTATCCTCCCCACTGAAAACTATACTGTCTCCCCTATCAGTATATTTTATGTAAGACTGTATTCTACACACAATGCTCTTGCCTACTTCCAGGAACTGCTCAGAACATTGTACATGCCTTATGATGCACATGGACTCCCAGAAGTTGCTATGTTTAGAAGTTAAATAATATCATAATTTATTATTTGACAGATAAAGAATGTTTTAAAAGCATAGCATGTACTTCAGAAGTTTCATGTGTACATTAAAGATAAATCGCTAAGATCCCCCATGGGCACCTCTTGGCTCGATCACCTCCCCTTCACTTTTGCAGCTGTATTTTGGTGAATAGGAAATTCACTATTGTACTAATATTGAACAAATGCTACTAAATCTTAGAGGGCACAGACTTTTATCCTTAAAATGATCCCATTATTTTAACTGTCTTAAGTTAGAGATCCTTTCAGACCCTTAGTGTTATCTTGGTGATGATGTTTGCTACTGCTAAAAAATAAATACAAAAGCCAATCACCACAAGGAGACAAAAATAGGAAAGTAGGTTTAGTCTTCCTCTGTCCCTTTCACTGAAACCTCACAAAATCAAAATCACTCTGTGTCTCAGAATTAAGAACAGGCATCTCAAATTTTTGGAAGGAATTAAATGTCTCCATCGCATTTTTAAGTCAAAGAAATTACTTTCCTATCCTTTGTGTCTATGATTCTGTTCAAACCAATTGTGGCTAGAACTGTCTGTCTGCTATCTGCCCCGCACATTTTTATGAAGCATATTTAGAACACTGAGAAATCCCAGGAAGGACATTTTCACTGTTAATGCTAATGTTTTGTTTGAGGTTAACTGTCATTATGAAGATCATTTAGTTGAAATAGTAACTGGAAGGGTCCTCCTGATGAAATGGCCCTTTGTCCTGGCTAAATCTGGCCTTTCTCCAGGTTAAGAAAAGACCTCACACCCCAGCACAGAAGTGCTTGGATGTACAGAGCCTGTCCTCATTTCACATTCATGGGAGACTGAAAATAAATCTAGGTTATGCTGACTAATTCTCCTGACAGACACCCGCTTTTAACATGCATGAGATAGTCCCCACTGTCATTTGCCCAAAGGGCATCAGAGGAGAGATGGAAACAAACTTCCTCAGAGTAGCTTAGTCTAAGTTCTCACACAGTCAATGTTATTATAGTTTCTTGAGTTTGAGGCATGAGAAACTGTGATGGATCAATTATAAGGAAGAAAAACATCTGTCAATATTTCACCTCCACAGTTCCACAAACAGCAGAGTGGAATAGCTTAGAGCAATCAGCAATGGCTTCTAATGTGATTCTGTATCCTAGTTGTTCTGACATCTTCTGATAGGGTGGGATCTGTACGGATAATCTCAGCAAATTCTGACTTTCTGCATAGTGTCATCTTGCTGATAGAGATACCTTTACCTAAGAGAATTAAAAAATAAAATAAATATAAATATAAACATTCTTTTAAAAATCAATGGGAGAATACTTTCAAAAGAGTGGAACCATAGGAATGATAGACAGAGACAGGTAAGCTCAGAGTACACAAAAGTGCAGTACTAATATGTTACCAAAATTTAATGGTAACTCATTCTGCAAGCAGATGTTTGCAATTAACTAATTTCCTGTCATTATTCTTTAACACTGATAGGAAAGCAAGACACAAAAATACAAAGGATGGGAAAGAGAGAAGACAGAAGGGAGGGAGCGAGAGATGAGGATAAACAGTAGTAAATTAGGCAAGAAAGGCAGACGAGAAAAAATAAAGAGAGAATTCCATCACTGAGCAGATAATATATCCAAACCAAATCGTGTTGGTTTTCTCCAACCAAGTCTACATCCTGTGAATAGTTAAGGCTCACTTAAGGGTTTTTGAAAAGGATGGTGGCTGAGAGGAGGAAGAGATTTTATTTATTCCTTCTTTTAATGTTCCCAGGAAATTCTGGACACTCATATTTTGTCCTTTCTCTGGAAATTGATCTTTATTTTTCAGATGGCCAAAGTCTATTTCCTCATATTTGAAAAATGTTTTTTAAAAAAAGTTAATTCAAGAATAACAATTGTCTACTAATTGGCCTCCTAGAAAAAGCATTAACCTCCTTAAAATCTCTTTGAAACTCAGGCATGAGCAGTGTTTATGGAACTCAATCCTGGTAAACTTCAGGATTAAGGATGTGGCCTTCTGAAGAAAAAAAAAGCAGGCTAACCACAATGCTTCTCTTCTCCATCCTTGAAACATAAGATAATGAAAGAACCATGCTGCTTAGTCACTGAGTCATAGGGCCAACTGTAAGACTCAAACCCCAAACTTTGTGGTGCATTAGGAGACAACTGCAGGGTCCCCAGCTAGAGATGCTAAACTCATGGACATGGTTAGAGCCATAATTCTGCTACAGTGCCTCACAATTCTATTCTAGCCCTTGATCAATTTGAAGATGAACTGTTACTCCCTTATTTATGTACCTTAAAAGCTCTTATAACCCACATCCAGAATCTATGCTCAGGCCCAAAGAATTCTCCATACATGTGAAGAATATATCATTTCTCTCTTGCTGATCTCCCCCCATTGGTGACTACTACACAAAACCAAGCATGTTTTGCCTGCTGTGTGACATCTTCACCCAAGTCAGTGACTGTACGAAAAGAGTCTTCCATTGAAAATTTTCTTCAAGTTTTAATGAGATACACAGTTAAGTCTGTTAAGCTGTTTAAACTGAACACTCTATACCATTTGCTCTCCACTCCATCAACTCCTCCACATAAAAGTCAATAGGACATGCAATTAACCTTAACACTGCTGGCCTAAAGCACAGAGCTTCTTGAGTCATCTCACATCTCTAGGTATAAGACTAGTACATGCTTTGAAAGGCTGCCCTATCCTCTGTAGAGCCAAAGCACTTCTCATAAGGCTGGAGGAATGTCCTAAGAGGCCAGTCATGTATGTGATCTCCAAGTAAAATAATTCAGTCTCATCCAAACACCAGATTTCTACTTTTTCTGCAAGCAGTCATGGGTTACAAAAGAAAAGAACAGAGACAAATTGACTCAAACCCTAGTCACTCTACAGGGAAAAAACAAAGCACATAATGCACACTAATGATTGGATAATCAGCATGTGTGATCTTTCTGTGGAGCAATCAACATGCCATTATCACTGTTTGGGGATCAAGAGATGCACTAACAAAGAAATGGGTTCCCCATGCTAACGGGGTAATATGAGTTTGACTTTAGGAAGAAAATAACCAATTTCCCACAATTTAATTATAGCCCATTACTCTAATAGCCTCTTCCCTCCTAGCAAGATGAGAGCCTATAGTTGTGATGATGTATCATCAAATAAGTAGGTCTCTTCGGGTTTGAGCAATGTGGCAAAAATAATAGAGGACTGAATTAAATGCATTCGTGAGTCTGGAAAAGCAAGGGCTTGTATAAAAGTACATGCTCTATACTTGACTAACCGAAAGATGAAACTGAAAATTCTGGCAGTGAGATGTTTTACATTAAGATAGTTCTTCCCGGTTGCATTTTCAAACAACTTCTTGCTTTGCTCTAAGAAGCATGTTTGTTTGTTTGTTTGTTTGTTTGTTTGTGGGATTCCTATTTGTTTTTGAAGCTTTCCCTCAAACAAAATTTTTATCTGAACTTAAAAAAATAAATCAGTGCCTTGTCCTGTCAACATTAGAGAGGCTTCCTTCAAGTAGCAGATTCAAGCAGATGCAGGGACCAGTCATAGCTATGCATAATATGAGAGAAAGAGCCTAAATTGGAGGTCTCTGTTGGGTCCCTCCCCTTGGGGCTGGTGGAATTCTGAGAAGAGTAACTTGAAAGATTATAGGAGGGGGTGTAGGGGATGGAGGACATCAGGAAAATCAGGTAAGCAGTGTACATATGGGTTCACAGAGACTGAAGTGGCAAGCATGGGACCTGCAGGGTCTACACCAAGACCTCTTCCTATATGTTGTGGGTGTTACCAGGACTCCTAATTGTGGAAACAGGAGTGTCTAACTCTTTTACCTGCTCTTGGGACTCTTTTCTTCCTGTCGAGTGCCTTTGTCCAGCGTCAGTGTAAGCGCTTTTGCCTCATCTTATTTTATTTTATCATGTTTTATTTTATCATCTTATTCTTATGAGGTTTTGTTATTGTCTCATGGAGGCCTGATCTTTTCTGAAAAGAGAGGTTGTGGATCCAGGGAAGAGGAGTTGGGGCTGGGAGGAGTAGAGGGAGGGGTTGTATTGTATAAGAGAAGAATCTATGTTCAATTAGAAAGAAAGAAAGAAAGAAAGAAAGAAAGAAAGAAAGAAAGGAAGGAAGGAAGGAAGGAAGGAAGGAAGGAAGGAAGGAAGGAAGGAAGGAAGGAAGGAAGGAAGGAAGGAAGGAAGGAAGGAGAGAAGGAAGGAAGGAAGAGGGAAGGAAGGAAGGAAGAGGGAAGGAAGGAAGGAACAAAGAAAGAAATGTGCTGCTCTAGCTTTTGATTCTTTTTCAGAACTTCCTTCATTCCTTTGTGCATTCTCGCCATCCAAATTTGAAAGCAGAGTTGAAACTGTATGAGAAGTAGAAGCTTTGAAAAATAAAAATCTGCATAGCTTTCCCTGAGTGCTCTTGCTTGTGTGGTCTAACATTCCCTGAACTATTTTTGTTTGCTTGGTTGGTTTCTTGGTTTTTTTTGGATTTTGGTTATTGTTTTTGGGTTTTGGGGGGTGGGGAGTTGTGTTGGTGATGATGTTGTTGTTATTTTTAGATTAAAAACATCCCAAGTCTATCAGAAGCATCAAAAAGTAATAGCAAATCTTCTGTCATCGCTGGAACTTTTCTGCTGTGATGTTGATGCTCGGTGTGCTTTCAGAAGGACCAGTGCCTGGAAAGACTGACTACACAGTACAGAACCTGTCCTGAAGAAGTAGTCAGCTCGAATTTGACCCTTCTTGTTACAAACCAAGCTCTACAGCAGATGAAGACTAGCTACATAAGTTGGTGGGTTATTTGCTTTCTCCCAGTGTTAAAGCTGTGTATGAACTATATGATGATCATGGAAGGGATTAGTTAGACATGCTACCAAGCATTGCCAAAGACATAGTGACATTTTTACAAATAATATATAAATAGAAATTGAAAAAATAATGAGTCAAGGATTCCATTTTTAATCACAAATGAAGCACTCATTCCTATGGACAGTGTATGCTTCATACTGTAATTCAAAGATAGCCTCCTCCACTCAAGTGATGCTTGTAATGAGCATCCTTAGGGTTCCATATTTAGCTTTGTAAACAGTAAAATCTTGGCATTGTGAGTTCACCTCAGAAAAGTCCATAATTCTGAACTGAGAGTTTTGGGTAGGTGTTATTTCTTACACTGTTTCAGTGACATTGTTTCCAAATTCATGATGATGAACTTGCGAGGAGCATTTATAGACACCTTAAAAGTTAAACTAATACAATCTTTGATCTGAAGTGCACAAAAGGGACAGTCATGCTTGTATATAGACTATCCACAGCTGTACCTCCTGACATTATCTAGCCTGCCACAAATACTTGATGAAAAGGCCCTATTGCTGAAGACAATACATACACTGTTCACAGGACATGGAGAGATTAAGTCACTACCTCCCATGAAGCTTCCTGCCTGTTGGGTAGCTCTTACAGTATAAGAAAGTGCTTTGCCAGCTTCAGGGAGAAATGTCATTAATAGACTTACCAGTAATGAATCCTGTGAACTACAATAAAGACCAGCCTGACAAGATATGGAGACCAAAGCTGCACTGAATCTATGAGCAGCATTTTCATCTATGCAGACCAGGTCACACTTTTCAGGGGTCAGATTTGCACCCTCTTCACGAAAAACAGCCAGAGTCTCTATTTCTTCCTTGACTTCTGAAGTACATATGAGGGCTTTCTTTCTCATCTACTTTCTTATTACTATCTGTGTGTCTAGAGCATGTCTCCCTTGGACCTTGAAGATGACAATGAGCCAGATTCAGTAAACATGGAAAACTCTTTCTAATTTATCTTGTGAAAACACAAGCTTTCTGATGACTCTGAGAAGTAGCTTCCCAAGGATGCTGGCTTTTCTCAGGATTTTTGGGGTATTTCTCAATAAGAACCTGATAAAGACAAGTGGTCCATGGAGAAGTCAGTGCTGGAGATTCCAAGCTGAGCACTAGCTTCACTATCTTGCCCTACTCCTGTTAATCAGATCAGGATGTATGTAGCCACTGATAACTGAAAATTTGGAACTGTACCATTGACAGATATTCCATAATTCCACATTCTAGGACCAAAATTTGGATTTCCCATTCTGATAGATTATGGATGCCTCCTTTTTAAGAAATTTATTTACCTTTATTTTTATTTTATGTGTATGAGTGGGGTTTTTTAAAAACAGTTTGTGGAGTGGTCACACAGTCTATCCTAACCATGGTTTCTCCAGCCTCTACTCCCCTTCATTTTTCTCCACCTCTCCTCCCATCTGGATCCATTTCCTTTCTGTCTCCCTTTAGAAAACAAACAGACATTTAAGGAAAAATAATAAAATGAAAATACAATAAAACAAAAACAAGCACATCAGAATAGGACAAAACAAACAAGAGGAGAGACAAGGCTAAGAAAAGGCACAGAAATACAGACACAGAGACAACCACTCATTGACATGCTCAGGAATTCCCTAAAACCATAATGAAAGGAGAATAGAGAATGATTCAGCAGGACTGTTAAGAGGAAGAGGAGGAAACATAGAGGAAAAATAGGAAGGAGGAGAAATATGAAAGGAGCACTTGGTGGATTGTTTGGTAATAGAAGAAAAGTAGGGGCATAGATCATTAAAGCCGGATAGAACTGTACCTCATAGGAGAAAATTGATGCTAGAAGATTCTCTTCAACTTCATCAAAATCAGTGAGTAACAGCTTATTCCAGACTTACTGCTGCAGTTATCTCATGCACATTTGTCTCATCTCAGGACATAACACTCTCCCATTGCTGCAGCAGCATCACCACCCAGGGACATTAGGTCTGGGTATAAAAGTGATGACAGTAAGCAGCACTTAGAAGAACTGGAATTTTAGCATTAGTTTCTCCTCTCAGAAAACATGGATATGCAACTCTGTTGAGCAAATCAAACACATATAAGAGATTCATGTGTTTAGGACTTAGGGAACATTCTGGAGCAAAAATTGGGAGAACTGGCAGAAGACAGAACTACTGTGATTAAGTACATTTTCCAAAGGCTTTTTCACCACATTTGTATCCTTGAGCAAGTAAAAGATGGTTAGAGAAAAGACAAACTTGTCCATTGTAACAATACCGCACAGTAGAGAAGGAAATATGGGCAGATCCATTCATCATTTTATTTTATATTTTCTTATTTAGTGTGTATGTGTACGGCACATGTATGAAGGTCAGAGGACATTTGTGGCAGTCACTTCTTTTTCTCCTGTGTTAGTTCAAGGGGCCAAAGTCAACTCATTAGGCTTGGCAGCAAATGTCCTTTCCCACTGAGCCCATCCTTTTAACTTAAATGCATACTTGTGATTATATTTAAACTGTGATTTTCATGGGCAAGAAAGTCAGACTTAATTTTTTTTCTAATCAAGGAATATATTATATGTGGAGACCATGCATAAACACACATATGCATGTGCAATTCAGAAACAGAATTGAACTTGGATGATTGCTGACTTCTGCAGTGCAGAATACCAGGAGCAAATATGGGAATGTTTTGTTGGTCAAGAAGACTAGTTACAGGGATTAATCCTTTAAAGATAATTCGGGATTATGGAAATAATTGTAAATGGGGTGGGTGGAATGCTCCTAACCATTTTATCCAACTATTCAGGCAATGCAAGAACACTTTTACAACATCTTCAAATATCAACTCTCCTGCTCTAAGTGAGCAAGAAGATTTCAAGGACAAGGAGTAGTATTTACTTTCCAGTCAGCCTCCATTTAAACTTCATTTTTCTTTCATGTTTACTCTGTATTTAGCCAAAATCTGTTCTCTTGTAAATTTGCTATGAATCTTAGCCTTATTTTATTAATTAAATGTGTTCCTTGACAGTTTCATATGTGTGTATAATGAATCCTGGTCACGTTTGCCTCCCACCCTCTCTTATCCCCTTCCAATTTCTCTCCCTCTACTGAAAATCTAGATATCAAGTACCTTAGTTACTTTTCTATTACTGTGATAAGACACCATGACCAAGGCAATTTATAGAAGAATGTATTGATATTTATAGTTTCAAAAGGTTAGTTTAGTTCTTGAACAGCATGGTGAGGAACAAGGCAGGAAGGCACGGCAGTAAAGCAGAGCTTAACCGTGAGGCAGAGAAAGAGCTAATTCGGAATGGATGAGCTTTTGATCCATCACAGTCTGCACCAAGTGATACACCTCTTCCAACAAGGCCATACCTCTTAAATACTTCCTGAACATTTCCACCAAGTGGGGACTAAGCATTCAAATATATAAGACTATTCTCATTCAAACTGCCACATCAAGGAATCAGATCAACCAAAGACTAATGAAATTGTGTAAAAAGTAGAACCCTTACTTGCTGTTAGTGGAAATAAAAACTTGTACAGTCACTGTGCTGAACATTGTGGAAGCTTTCCAAAAATCTAGAAATAAAATTGCCATGTGACCAAGCACTACCATTCTTGACATATTCTTCAGAGTTCACTTGTCACTCTAGTCAATATAGCTAAGAAATGGAATCAGACTAAATATCATTAACTGATGAATAGATAATGAAACATAGTATGTATACACAACAAAACTCTATTCAGCTGTAAATAAAAATGAAACTCTGAATTTGCAGATAAATGGGTGGAGCTAAAAAATGATAGTTAGGTAACCCAGACTCAGAAGACAAATGCTATATGTTCTCCTTCACAGTCACAACACCTTAGCTTCCATTTTCTAGTTTTATGTATTTAACTTAAGTACCCATAGAATTTTTAAAAACTAGCAACAACAGAGCATTGGGAAGGATGGCTTAAGAGAGGAGGGGAAGTATAACATGTGTAATATGAAAACAGAGAAGGTAAATACTAGAGGCATCATCACCAGTAATTAAGTAAATGATAATCTAAACAAGTTTGAGGTTTCATCTTACCCCAGCTGGCAGTTCAGCATTGGTACTGATCTATCCTAGGCCAAGCCTCATAACTAAATATTTTATAAATATTAATGACACACAGACAGGACAGTTTGCATGTGTGTAAAGTTACATTTGGTTTAATGTACTTCCAATAGTATATTGAAATTTTTAATTTTTTAATAAGGGTCCTACATCTTCATTTTCCACTGAGCTCACAAACTATGTAGTCAGTGCTATAGTTTATCATATATAAAGGGAGAGATGTACAGCAGAGTTCTTCCTAAATGCTATATCACAGTGTGCAGCCAGGCATTTGATTCCTTTCTAAATATTTTAAATGAATAAATTTCCATCGAATGTACATTCTTAACAATAATCTTCTGGTAAAATGCTTCGCAGACTGTTGGACACCACTGAGACTATCCATTTTTGAAATTTTAACAGAAGTAGCACAAAATATTCCATTTCTATTTCATAAAAGAAAAATGTGCATGTGAGACAGAATTAAAGAGAAGAAAACATACAAAGATTCTTGAGAAGAAATAAATGGTTCTAAAGTCAGATGACTGTATCAGAGTGATCCTAGCCTAAGAAGCAGACAAGAAAACTGCATTAGTGTGCTTTTTCTTTCCTCTGAGCTGCATTGTGCCATCCCATGAGAATACTTAGAGAATTTTTATAGTGTAAGGACTTCCTGTTGACTTCAGTAAGCCTCTACCTCTGTAAAGTTGTTGAGGGGTGTGTGTGTGTGTGTGTGTGTGTGTGTGTGTGTGTGTGTGTGTGTGTGTGTGTGTGTGCGCGCACGCGCGCGCCTGTGCATGCATCCATTTCTTTGGTCTGTTCCTTACAACAAAGTTCAAGAAAAGTCAGGGTTTTTGCATTCAATTCCAGAGGCACTAAAGCTACTTTAAGGTTCCAAGTGGTGTTTTTCCTACTATAAGTTCATCTTCATTTCTGCTAGTAGGTTCAGATTACTGGCTCTGCAAAGGAGTCCTGAAAATAATTACGTCAGTGGATATGAGTCAAACTATTATGCATTTTTCAGATTCCTGGATTAACCCTTTATTTTTAATTTCCAAAAATGCAGGCTAACAGTGTATAGCTATACCAATATGGTACAGCATTTTCTAAAGAGCTCCCTTCCCAGTTATCAAATATTACTAAAGAGGAAATATATTTGCAATTCCTGCATCATAAGTGCTAAATAAGTAATTTCTATAATGAAATAACATTGTCAAAGAACAAATATATAAAGACTGATATTTCTTCTATAACCATGTTGTCCTAGTAATTGGAAAAATCTGTTTGTTCTTTACACCATTTTTATTCTGAATCTTATCTGGCATTAAAACTTAGTTATGATTCTGTAAGTTATAACTTATTGCTACCAAAAATACTGATTTTTGGTAACATGTGTAATCATTATTAGTTTAGCTTGGAAAGTGGTGTTCATCTGGTCACTGGAAACTAGCCAATTGATGAAAGCAAGTCCTAGATTTAGACTCTGGATGTTGATCACAGCTCCACCTCTTTGTGATCTTAGGTGAGCTGTGCACGTCTATTAACTTCATTTTCCGTCTTTCTTTACAGTGCTAATACCTAACTTGCTTTAAATATTAGATATACTTTTGGGATGGTATGTAGACCGTGGTACAATTCAAAAGTATCACTTACATTATTAATAGAATCACTTTTCTTCCACTATTTCAGTGATTTCATTCTTAACACCTTCTTTCTAGAATTTAGTCATTTAATCTTCTCTTTCCAAAGTTATGTTCTCTATTTGAATTTTTCTTGAAGGAAATACTAAAAGTCAAACTCTGCTTTTTCTTTCCTCTAAAATTATAATAAATAATGGATGATTCTGCTTAACTTTGTTTGGAAAAGGATGTTTTTTTTCAAGTGTCAACAAATTATTTTCAGATTCGTTCCATATATCTTGGGATATGATAACAACTATTTGGTCACCTTGGATTTTGATAATGGCTACCTCAAGACTTTGACATCAGCAGAAATTTAGGATGTGAGTAGAGAGAAATGTTATGATATCAATAAAAAGTGTCTTGGAGTAACTCTAAGGAAGTGATAGATTTGTACAGTGAAAACATTAAAACACTAAAGAAATAAAATGAAGAATATACCAAAAGATAGAAAGACCCCCCATGCTACCAGATCAATAGGATTAATATTGTGCAAATAGCCATCCTACAAAAAGAATCAATGCAATCTCTATCAAAAATCCAAAACAGTCTGTTACTGAAATTGTCTGAATTTGAAAATCACCTTAAGTTTAATATTGAAATACAAAAAACTCATGATAGCCAAAACAATCCTAAACAACAACAGAACAAAATAAAACGATAGGGGATGTAACTATCTCAGATTTCAACTATTCTTAAGACATAACAGTCAGGGGAGATACAGCACACTGGTATAAAGGGTTAAATTAAACGAATAAAAATGTAAGTGTATGAAGTTAATGTAAGTGTAGAGGGAAGGCCATAGTAGAAGAGGGAAAATGGGAAGGGATAACTTACAATAAAGACATTTCAAAAAAGGCATATGAAATACTACTACTGTAGAATCTGCATGTGCATATATACATATAGACATAGATATAGACATTCATACATATAAATAGTTAAAATGGGGTGCTGTGTAACTGGACAATTTCCCTCATGTCCTAGCCCACAGGGGCTTTAGCGTGGTCTTGAGGAGGGATCTAACGGATAAAAGAGACAGAGACAGAGATACCTGGGAGTAAGACAGAGTCCCTCCGTTCAAACTCTAAAACCTTAAATTCCCATACATCAATTTATAATAAGAAAGACAAAGGAACTTTAAACAATATAGCCAAGACAAAGCAACAGGGATGGGAAAAATCTAAGGAGTTACAGGCTCCTAGCCACAAGGACATGGACATGTTACCAAGGCAACCACTCGTACTCTGCCAGTCACCTAACCTCAAAGGAGTCACCCTGACCTGGGAAAGAATCCATCTCTTGAGAGCAGAACCTAAACAAAATCTTGAAGCTCAGAATACAGCACCCTTGGCCAACTGTTATTTCCAAGCCTAACTTTAACACAAAATGGCTTCACTCAGGCTAATAAAAAGGCTGTAAATCTGTTGGTTCTCAGCACCCTCATAGATACTAGGAACTAACAGAGGCCCAGTGCCAAGAATGGGTTATTTCTTTTGTAATTGTTAACCAGTTAGGTCTCATAGAAGCTATTGCCAGTGCTCTTGGTTACCCTTCAGAACCTGATGCTAAGACACTATTGCCACATTGTCATAGAACATGAAGGAATAAAGTTGATATTGACCTGAAAGTTTCATGCCTTCTGATTAGCTTTCATAGTGCTGGAAGGTTCTATGCATACTACCAGAAAAGAATAATAATCACCCAGCTGTGAGCCCTGCAAGGTACAATAATGAACGGCCCAGCAAGACAAGCTGACTGGTATAATAGTAACACAAACAGCATAAGTATAACCAACCACTTTTTGACTGGATTTCGGTCCTGCTTTACAGGATGAAACCCATACCTGGTACGATTATTGGGCCAAGAACCTATAACAAAACAGCACATAGCCCTATAGGGACACAATACTATTTTGCTGCTAAATGAACATAGTATGAAACTGACTCCTAATGACTTACCATTATGCCCATAGACTAGTGCATTGGTCAACTGCTGTGAATTCATGCGTACATTTGCCCTGCTATTTCCAGAAGACACCACTTAAGCTCTTACACTCTTTTTACCATCTCTTCAGTGATGGTCTCTAGCCTTAGAAGAAATGGAAATGGTGTATATATATATATATATAATTTAGATCTGAGAATTCTGCATTCTTTTACTCTCTATGCCTTAACCAAGTGTCAGTTTCTGCCTTAATCACCACCCATTACAAATAGATGCTTCATTGATAAGAGTTTTCTTCCCCTAAGACCAGTGGCCTTTCATATAGCTCAACTTCCTTCCAAAATGTATTGACCAGCCACCTGAAAACATTGAGACTTAAACAGCAGTGGCTGAATACCTGATAGACTTGTAGCATCTTTGGTCATTTACAGGATTGATTCTCTGAGTCAGTTTTATGTAAGTGTGACAAAGTGTTTGACATAAAAAAACTTAAGACTTAAAAAGGAAGTTTTGGGCCGAGTCTCTGAACGCTTCAGCTCATGCTATTCAACTCCATGTTGCCAAAACTATAATGAGGCAGAAGGGAATACAGTTGTATATTTCATAGTGATAAGAAAACTGGAGGAATCAGAAAGGCTTCATCCAGCAACTGCTGGAAATAGATACAGAAAGACCCACAACCAAACATTAGGCAGAGCTTGGGGGATCACATGGAAGAGAGGAAGGAAGGATTGTAGAAGTTAGAAGGGTCAAGGACACCACAAGAAAACCCACAGAATCAACAAACCTGGACTCATAGGGCCTCACTGAGACTGAGCCAACAATCAGGGAGCTGGCATGGGTCTAACCTAGGCCCTGTGTATGTATGTTACAGTTGTGTAACTTGGTGTTTTGGTGGGACTCCTCACAGAGGAAGTAGGGGCCATTTCTGATATTTTCCCCTACTTTTGGGACCCCTGTCCAATCTTAATATGAGGGGAGGTGCCTAATCTTACTGTAACTTCATATATCATGGTTAGTTGATATCCTTGGGAGATCTGCCCTTTTCTGAAAAGAAATGGAGGAGTGGTGGATGGGGAGGGATAACATGAGGAGAGATGGAAAAAGTGGGGGCAGAAGGAGAGAAGGAGGGAGGGGAAACTGGTCAAGATGTAATATATGAGAGAATAAATTAGAAAGGAAGGAAAGAAGGAAGGAAGGAAGGAAGGAAGGAAGGAAGGAAGGAAGGAAGGAAGGAAGGAAGGAAGGAAGGAGAAAAGAGAAGAGAAGAGAAGAGAAGAGAAGAGAAGAGAAGAGAAGAGAAGAGAAGAGAAGAGAAGAGAAGAGAAGAGAAGAGAAGAGTAGAGAAGAGAAGAGAAGAGAAGAGAAGAGAATAGAAGAGGAGAGAAGAGAAAAGAAGAGGAGAGAAGAGAAAAGAAAAGAAAAAGAAAATTCAGAGAGACAGAGAGCAACATGAGAGAAAACGGTCTCCAGAAACCAATTTTCTCTAATTAGGCATCAATTCCAAAAGTTCCCACACCCTCCCTCCATTAACACTGTCTAATTCTCAGTCAACAGCAGTGGGTTAGCCCATTGGCTAGGTCAGAGACCCAATGATCCAACCACCTCTCACTAGTTGAGGTCCATATTCTGCATATATTGAGTGGACATTTCATACCCAAAGCATAACTCTAAGGTAAAATGCTAGATCAACTGGTTATTATCCCAGACTCTTGGAAAGGTCACATGAAAGTGTCTGTCATATTGTTCTAGTAAGAAAAGGCAATTACCAAGGCATTTCAACAGGGAGCTTTGAAGGTTAAAATAGATAATCTATGTAAAAACTCTATAGCATTCATCATTAAATTTTCTAACTACTACAGAGTTTTTGAATACTATTACTCTGTTTGAGAACTGCCTAGTCTTTTGGCCATGTCTACTAAAATTAGAAGCCAATATCATTAGCTCTGAGTCCACACTAGGTGCTGACATTTGGCCCAGGTTCCCTCCTTAACCCAAAGGGGCATGCTCAGTGTGGGCAGTGTGATCTGAGAAGTGCCCTGCAGTAGTGTACATAGGATCTTTCTGAAATGATTCAGCAGTGTAATTTCCACTAAAATAATCTCATGAACTAATATAACATTTTGGCAGAACTGTAGTGTTTGTTATTAGCAACTAAGAACTGACTTCAGTAGTATCCGTTCATGAATATGACACAAAATACATTTCTAAAAAAGTATAGGTCTGCATTGCCTCTCTGTGTAGACTTCACCATGCTAAAGACAACAATGTAAAACAAGTAATTTCTACTGAGTCCTTGCTGCAAGCCAGAAACATGAGAGAATGAAAGTTAGAAACCATATCCGTTTTATAAATGACTAGTCAATATTAGAATTGTCATATCAGTTATTGTAAGAGTTTTAGGTAATGAACTGGCCCTCAGAAAGGTAGAACACAAAGGTGCTGAGCAAGGCAGCCAGAATTCTGTAATATACTTCTCTGCTTTCCTCCATGTTCACATCAGTAAAGCCATCTATTAAACAGCATTTAGCACATCAAAGATAATCCAAGTCTTGATTTCTAAACAAATCCTCTTTGGCCTCTCTCAAAACGAGCAATAATAAATATTTCTATGCTAGTTCATATGAATGGGATCCTATCATTTAACCTTGCAGCTGTCCTCAAAGTGGGTTTAAATCTAGTGGCATTTTTCTGTGACTGACATGTAAGGAACAAAGATTCCTTTCTCCTTGATTCATGGTGATGCTCTACTGTCTTCCTCTCTAGAACTAGCCAATAAATCTCAAGTGTTCATAATATTTACATACTCTGGACATCAATTGCTTATTTTTTTGTGCTTGCATTGATTCTATAGCTATTTAAGTGGTCTAAACAGTACCAAAAAAAGTTTTTAAAAAAGATACTATTTATGACAGGGATCTTCACCCCTGAAAGCTGAAATTGTCTTGCCAATATGGCAACTCTACCAAACCCATTAAATGTGCCTTTCACATCAAGGATACCGAAGTTACTCCAATGACAGATTAGTAAACAGACACTATTCCAGACATATTAGAGTTTCAGTATTTGTCAGCTGGGAGTCCTTTGGAAGATGAATATTAATGATGCTCGGGCATTATACTGGAGATTATGTTGAACACAATGCATACGTTTTGTATGTGGGTAGAAGAGTTGTTTAATAAGGATTCAATAAAAATTCAATGTTGAGCATCCCAAGTTAGATTCTTGGCATAACTTTATCAATTTCTTCCTTTTGTTTGTCATATTCTTAGAAATATAATAAATAGAAACAATAAGACCCAGGGGCACAGAATCCAAAAGCTCCTGAGCTGTTCTTGTTTGCATTCAAAACAGTAAACTTTAAAATCTGGGGGGGGGGGGGGGGGGGGAA
>CM052706.1:37234187-37253083 GCA_028551405.1 Uromys caudimaculatus | reverse complement strand
TATGCTCTTTTTATTACAAATATATTTAGTCACATGCTATGGAAGCTTTTTTGTGCTATACAGTGAGACCCAAGCTATACAGAGTTGCAGAGTAAGACTCAGTCAAAATAACGTGAATAATAATAAAATATGAGAGAAAATAATGAACATTTTAAATTCTTATATAAAATAATTAAATATAGAAAAATATGTTTTATTATGTAACACTACATATTTTCTAAGGTTTTAGTTACCATTGTTTGGCAAATTATATGACAATTGTGCAGTGCTATTTTCTATTAGATGAGTTTAAAAGATAGTTTGATTTTCTGCAAAAGTTGATGGTAATTCACTTTATTATCAGTTTTGCAATGTTTTGTTTTGAGACATTTACCAATAGACAGAAGATGTTATCACATATTATTACAAATATGGTCAAACTTTGCTAGGAGCTGTTTCTATACCAAAATAGCTTACATTAGATAGGTATATAGCAGTGACTGAAAACCATGTATGTCTTACTAACCCTAGACTAAGTGATGAATCATTGCCCTAGTTCTAGCTCTTCCTCTTCCTCCTTCTCCTCCTCCTTCTCTTCTTCCTCCTCCTCCTTCTCCTCCTCCTCCTCTTCCTCCTCCTCCAAAAATGTTCACAGTGACTCTAAACCCATCTCAAAGAGGAGAAATAAGAAAGATGTGGGAAGTGGAATTAGAAAATATAACAGCTTTATTGATCATGATTAATGTGCCTTGCTCTGCCAATTTTTGGAAAGTATATAATCATATAAAAGCACCGCTAGGCTCTCTCTCTCTCAGGATCTTGGAAGACACCCTTGCGAGTGAGGAGGCCACAAATGTCAATTTTATTGAGTTAACAATAAAATCTGCTTTTGCACTGTTCCATGATAGATAATATGAAAAGGAAGCTGGAAGGGGGGAGGAAATGAGTGGCCAAAGCAGTGATTTCCAAAGTCCACAGCCACAAGTCAGCACATATCCTGACAAGAATATAAAAGAAACAAATAAATTTATGAAGCCATAACCAGAATTTTCTAAGCATAAACACAGATCTGAGAAACATGAAAGAGCATACACATTTCTAACAGGAAGTTTGTATGTGAGAGGAGATCAAGGCTCAAAACTGTGCCAGCTGCCTACAAAACAAGCTCATTAAGTTCCTTTTAAGTTGCTTTACATCATTCTGTTGGTCTTCTTTGCAAACCAGCATATTCCATAGTTTTAATATGTCATATAATAGTATTTAATGTCCTGACAATAAGTTATTTAGGACTTTCCTAAGCAAACGTGCACGAGAAGTAAAGTTTAAGCTCAGAGAATATTAGAGCTGATATTGGGACAATCTGAGCATAGATAAAAGACGAGGGTTCTTAGACAGTGTC
Organism: Uromys caudimaculatus; assembly: GCA_028551405.1. NCBI lineage: Eukaryota > Metazoa > Chordata > Mammalia > Rodentia > Muridae > Uromys > Uromys caudimaculatus. The sequence continues at coordinate 37,251,705 of CM052706.1, read as the reverse complement.
ACATGACAGGCAAGGGGCTCTTAGATGGTGTCACATGACAGGCACAACCAATGATCCTCTGTTTAACGTTTTCCCAGTGTGTGTCAATGTAAAAGTCTTAATTTTTTTTATTGGCTTGGGGAAATTCATTTCTATCTATTTGGTTATTTATTTTGTATGTTCATTGATTTGTCCTTTAAAAATAGAGCCTTGTCATGTAACCCAGGCTAGCCTCAAAAGTGTCATAATCCTGCCTCTCACAAGTGTTTGAATTCCATTTGTGTGCTACCACTCCTGGCAAAATTTATTTTTAATAAAACATTTGAAGAATATACATACAGATTATCATGTGGACAATAGAGTGAATTTTTCTACTTCCAGAAACTTTGCTTTGTTTCCTATTTTTCTTTTATTAAATATGGATTTTTTCATGCAGGAAATTTTTATAAGGTAAAGCATCAGCAAGCTCAAGTAATAGAATATTGTCACCACCCTAAACTCCTGCTCCTGCCCTTGTGATTTGATAAAAGTGCATTTCCATTTTTCCGAGGTTACTTTATTATTTTATTTCTATCATCATTTTCTAGTTTTTGAATTTGAAACAAATGGACTTGTGTAGAACAATTTCCTTCCTTCAGTGAAATTTATATTTCTGAGATTCAACCTGCTGTTGTATCGAAATGATGTTATTCATCCACTCTGCTGCCAGCAGAGCATGAAGTTTCCCATTCATCAGCATGTGAGTCAGGTCATGGCAGTGTCATCTATAACTATTATATGGGGTGTATAGGATTTCCTGTTGTAATTTAAATTTTTATTACATTGATAAATAGTAATGCCAACTGCTCCTTAATGTTCTTCAAAATTTCTCTTTTGTAAAGAGAAAAAATGACTGTATTGAAGTCTTTCTCGTGTTCTTCTGTTGAGTTTTCTTTTTCCTAAAAGTTGTAAAGAATGTCTAATACATACTATACACAAGTCCTTTGTTAGGGATGTCTAAGTGTATGACTAAATTGTGTCTCCTAAAAGTTGAGGTATTGAAGCTTTAACCTCCAGCCTGTTAGAATGTGATATTAAGAAATGAACCTTTAAGTAGTAATTCATATTATTTCAGGATACCTCATGGGGAAAGAATTCCTGAGTAGGATTTAAATCAGGAAGTAAAGCCAATGATGATAAACTAGAGTTTCATAAAATTAAAAGGCTAATTAAAATAATATATAGGAATCACTGTTCAAGAGAGGAGACATCCTACAGAACAGAAGAGACTCTTTACTAGCTATATATCTGACAATAACCCTAAACAATAAGAAAATGAATGTCCCATTTTAAAATGGTCTAATCAGTTGGAGAGTTTTCAAAAGAAGAAATAAAAATGGCCATTAAATTAGCATCTGTGCCCATCAGGGAAATGTGCCTTAGAAGTTCCTTGAGATTTCATCTCATCTGAGTCAAAATAGCTACCATCATTAAAACAAATGCTGGTAAAAATGTAAACAAAGAGAGTCACTTAAACGCTGTAGAAATCAGTATAGACATTCATTTTTAAAAACTTGAAATTAGAACTACTGTATGATCCACTTATACCATCCCAGGGCATCTGCCATGAGGATTCTATATCTTATTACAGAGACACTTGCTCATCTTTTCACTACCCCTTTGTTCTTAGTAGCAAGGAAATGAATCAACCTAGACCTCCATCAACTAATAAACATAAAATGAATGCCTAGATTGTGTACACAATGGAATTTTATTATCATAAAGAAACATGAAATAATAAAATCCAGGAAAATTGATAGAACTCGAAAATAATATTTTATTGGTATAACCCAGATTCAGAAAGACAAATCAACCATGTTCTTGGCATACGTGAATTCTATCTCCTACTCTTTTTTTATGTAACTACATTTATGTAGGAGTATATGGGGAAGTTAGAAGACTAGAGAAGAGCCCATTGAAAGGGTAAAGAGGAGGCTTTACAGAAGGCATGGGTTGAGGCTTTGTGGATGTATCTTTTGATATTACTAGGAGACACAAACTCACAGCAGAGTTCCTGATCCTCTGGCTCTTACATTCCATCTACCACCTTTTCCACAGTATTCCCTGAGCCTTAGGAGAGGAAGATTATCCATTAAGACTGAGCTCCACAATTCTGAATTTTAGTTGTGGTTTTTCTATAGTGATCTCTGTTTGTTACAAAAATAAGTGTCTTTGATGAGGCATGAAGACTACATTTATCTATAGGTATAAGGACAAATTTTGTAGATTGATGTTAGGGATTTTGCTTGTTTAGTAAATTAGAGGTTGTAGATTCTTACCCAATAATCATGACTTCAATTGAGTAGTTAGTCAAGTTTCTAGTACTAGCCATCGTTTTCTTCTTGTTGAGTGGGTCTTAAATCTAATTAGAACACTGTTGGTTACTGCTAAGGTATGTATGTCACTACTGTACCCTTATGGGTTATACTGCTATGCTGGTCATTGCTGTGGATCATAGGCATTAAAGCTGTGCAGGACCATTGATTGGCTCCCTCTTTTGGAAGATTATAAGGAACCTTCTGTTGCCATGAAAGCCAATCCTTAGAGAGGAGATATTCAGGTCAGTTCTGGTCTCTGATCTGGTCTCTGGGCTCTGTTTCTGAAGTAAGTGTATGATGTCTTCAACTATAAGTACTTAATTTCACTTCTGGGTGACAACCAATGGCAACAGCAATTAGCTGTGTGGTTTTGGAGTCTCTCGGACATCCCTATTCTATAACTCAAATGAGAGCTTCTCATGTGATATCAAGGATTCTTACAGAGAAAACACTACACACAAATATCCTAAGGTGGGAGACAGGCTAATGAGTGAGCCTCAGTAGACGCTATCCCTCAGTAGACGCAATGTTGGAACTTGATCTTGGACTTTTAACCTCCAGAGCTACAAGAAAGAAAACTTGTGCTGTTTAGATAATTCCATCTGTGATAATTTTCATAGCAACCCTCACAAACAAGTGCAATATACGCTTTAGAAATGTCTTCCATTAAAAAGACAGCATTTTCAACAAATGGTGCTGGTTCAACTGGTGGTCTACATGTAGAAGAATGGAAATTGATCCATTCCTATCTCCCTGTACAAAGCTCAAGTCCAAGTGGGTCAAGGACCTCCACATAAAACCAGATACACTGAATCTAATAGAAGAGAAAGTGGGGAAAACTCTCGAACACATGGGTACAGGGGAAAAGTTCCTGAACAGAACACCAGTAGCTTATGCTCTAAGATCAAGAACTGACAAATGGGACCTCATGAAATTGCAAAACTTCTGTAAGGTAAAGGACACTGTCAATAGGACAAAACAGCAACCAACAGATTGGGAAAAGATCTTTACCAATCCTAAGTCCGATAGAGGGCTAATATCCAATATATACAAAGAACTCAAGAAGTGAGACTCCAAAAAAACCAAATAACCCTATCAAAAAATGGGGAACAGAGCTAAACAGAGAATTCTCAACTGAGGAAATTTGCAGCACCTAAAGAAATGCTCAACATCCTTAGTCATCAGAGAAATGCAAATCAAAACAAGTCTGAGATTCCACCTCACACCAGTCAGAATGGCTAAGATCAAAAACTCAGGTGACAGCAGATGCTGGCCAGGATGTGCAGAAAAAGGAACACCCCTCATTGCTGGTGTGGTTGCAAGCTGGTACAACCACTCTGGAAATCACTTTGACAGAGCCCCAGAAAAATGGACATAATACTACCTGAGGACCCAGCTATACCACTCCTGGGCATATACCCAGAAGATGCTCCAACATGTAATAAAGACACATGCTCCACTATGTTCATAGCAGCCATATTTATAATAGCCAGATGCTGGAAACAACCCAGATATCCCTCAACAGAGGAATGGATATAGAAAATGTGGTACATTTACACAATGGAATACTACTCAGCTATTAAAAAAATGACTTCATGAAATTTGCAGGCAAATGGATGGAACTTGAAAATATCATCCTGAGCGAGGTAACTCAGTCACAAAAGAATGAACAAAGTATGCACTCACTGATAAGTGGATATTAGCCCAAAAGTTTGGAATACCCAAATTCAATTCACAGTAACAGTTGGACTGAGTATGAGGTCCCAGATGGAGGAGTTGGAGAAGGGACTGTAGGAGTTAAGGGAGTTTTCAGCCCCATGGAGGGAGAAACAGTGTCAACTGGCCTGATCCCTCCCCTGGTGCTCCTGGAGACTGGACCACCAACCAAAGAATACACATGGAGTGACCCATGGTGCTGACCACATATGTGGCAGTGGAGGGCCTTGTTGGCCATCAGTGGGAGGAGAGGCCTTTGGGCCTAAGGGTGTTAGATGCCCCAGTATAGGGAAATGCCAGGGAGAGAAGATGGGAGAGGGTGGGTGGGGGAATACCCTCCTAGAGGTAGGGGGAGGGAGGATGGTATAGGGGGTTTCCAAAGTGGAGACCTGGAAAAGGGAAAACATTTGAAATGTAAATAAAGTATCAAAATTTTTTTTTAAATTTTAAAAAAAGAAATGTCTTCCATTTTATTGACTTTTATTCTTTTATTCTTTCTCAATCTTTTATCTTAAAAAAAAAAAAGTCAGCACCCAGTCTCTTGTGCTCTATATTCCAGCCCACAACTCTGCCTGCTTTATCAAATGCCAGGCCCATCCTAGAGATGTCAAGTAATACGCCATCTACCTCCCCTTAGCACTCCTTAAAGCCTGCCCCAAAACGACCAACAGGAACCCCTCCCATCCATTATCTGGCCCACATCTTCCACAGACTACTGCTTTACTAGAGGCCATGCCATACTAGGAATCCCAGAAATCAAGCAGGTACCCGGAACCCCAGAGGCTACACAGGTACTTGGAACCCCAGAAGCAATGTTGGCACTCAAAACTCCAGAGGTCACACAGGATACAAAAAATTCAGCAGAGATACCCTACTGACCTGAAGACTTTCTAGTCATAAGAACCCCAGGCCACTTGGGCCAGAAGAAGTGAGCAAACAGAAAACAAAGGAAAAGGACAGCCATCCAACAAAGATAAACTCAGAAATCAGCACCTAAACCTATGATAGCCCCAAACCCAGATAATTAGAGGCCAACTTACTAACGAAATCCACAACAGCCAGAAAAGTTTGGCACCATCAGAGCCTAGCTACAGCAAGCCCTGGGTGTTCCAACACAGTTTGAAGCACAAAAAACAAACACTTGAACAAACCTTAAATCCAATCTCATGAAGATTATAGAGATCCTTAAATAGGAAATTAATAAATCCCTTAAAGAAACACAGGAAAATAAAGAAAATACAGGAAAACCAAACAGATGAAAGAAATGAATAGGACTGTTCAAGACCTAAAACTGGAAATAGAAATGATAAAGAAAACACAAACTGAGGGAATCCTGGAGATGGAAAATGCAAGTAAGAGAACAGGAACTCCAGACCCAAGCATCACCAACAGAATTCAAGAGATGGAAGAGAGGATCTCAGGCATACTATAGAAGAAACTGATACATCAGGCAAAGAATCTGTTAAATCTAAAGAGTTCCTGGCATGAAGCATTCAGGAAATCTGGAACACTATAAAAATATCAAATCTAAGAATAAAATGAACAAAAGGAGAAGATCCCCAGCCCAAAGTCTCAGAAAATATCAATAAAAATCATAGAAAATCTCATTAACCTAAAAAAAAATGATGCCTATAAATGTACAAGAAGCTTACAGGTAGATAGTACCAGAAAAGCAAGTCTTCTCACCACATAATAAACAAAACACTAAATGTACAGAACAAAGAAAGAATATTAAAAAGTACAAAGGAAAAAGGCCAAGTTACATACAAAGATAGACCTGTTAGAATTATACTTGCTTCTCAATAGAGAGCCTAAAATCCAAAAGGGCCTGGAAGATCTTAAAAACTCTAAAAGACCAGAGATACTAACCCAAACTACTATACCCAACAAAATTTTCAATCACTATAGACAAAGAAAACAAGATATTCCATGACAAAACCAAATTTAAACAATACCGATCAACAAATCCATCCCTGAAGAAGATACTAGAAGGAAAATTCTAATCCATGAAGTTTAACTACACCTATACAAACACAGGCAATAAATAATTTCACACAAGGAAATCCCCAAAGAAGGAATACACACACACACACACACACAAACACACAACCAACAACAGCAAATGACAAGAATTATCAACCACTGGTCATTAATATTTCTCAACATCAATGGAATCAATTCCTCAATAAAAAGACACAAACTAATACAATAGATGTAAAAACAGGATCCATCATTCAGCTGCATTAAAGAACCATACCTCAAAATCAAAGATAGGCATTACCTCAGAGTAAAGGGTTGATTTTCTAAGCAAATGAGCCCAAGAAGCAAGCTGATATAACCATGCTAATATCTAACAAAATAGACTTCAAACCAAAAGGAATCAAAAGAGATGGGGACAGACACTTTGTACTCATGAAAGGAAAAAATCTACCAAGATGACATCTCAATACTGAACATCTATGCCACAAATGCAGGGTACCTACATTTGTAAAAGAAACATTACTAAGCTTAAATCAGACATCAAACCCCAAATATTAATAGTGGGAGACTTCAACAATGCACTCTCACTAATGGACAGGTCTCCCAGACAGAAATTAAATGGAGGAATAATGGAACTAACAGACTATATGACTCAAATAAACCTAACAGATATTAACAGAACATTTCACTCAAATACAAAAGAATATACCATCTTCTCAGCACCTCACAGAGCCTTCTCCAAAACTGACCACATAAGCAGTCACAAAGCAAGTTTGAACACACAAGAAAATTGAAACAACCCTGTCATATTTTATTAGACAACCATGGATTAAAGCTGGACTTTAATAACAGAAACAACAGAAAACCTACAAACTCATGGAAACTGAGCAACTCTCTACTCAAAACCAACTGGGTCAAGAAAGAAATTAAAGACTTCCTATAAATCAACATAAATGAATGCACAAATACCCAAGCTTACAAGACACAATGGAAGCAGTGCTAAGAGGAAAATTCATAACAATAAGTGCCTTAATAAAATACTTGCAAACTGAATCCAAGAACACATCAAAAAGATCATTTACCATAGATCGACTAAGCTTCATTGCAGAGATGCAGAGGTGGTTGAACATATGATTATCTATCAATGTAATCCATCATATATAAACAAACTGAAGCAAAAAAATTCACAAGATCATCTCACAGAATGCTGACAAAGCATTTGACACTCCTTCATGGTGAAAGCCTGGGAGAGTTCAGGGATACAGGAACATACCTAAGCATAATAAAGACACTATACAGCAAGCCTATAGCCAACATAGCTTAAATGGGGAGAAACCTAAAGCAATTCTACTAAAATCAGAACAAAACAAGACTGTCCATTCCCTCCATATCTATTTAATATAGTACTTGAAGTTCTAGCAGGAGCAATATGACAGCTAAAGGAGTTCAAGGGGATAGAAAGTGGAAAGGAAGAAATCAAAGTATCACTATTGGCAGATAATATGATGGTACACATAAGTGACCCCAATAATTCTACCATGGAACTCTACCATGGAACTCTTTCAGTTGATAAACACCTTCAGCAAAGTGGCAGGATACAAGCTTAATTCAAAAGCATCAGTAGCCTTCCTACATACAATGGTGAATGGGCTGAGAAAGAGCAGGGTAACAACACCCTCTACAACATGATAAAAAACATTTTGCTGTAACTCTACCCAAGCAAGTGAAAGAACTGTAAGACAAGAACTTAAGTCTTTGAAGAGAGAAATTGAAGAAGATATCAGATGGAAAGATCTGCCATGCTCATGGATTAGTAGAATTAACAGAAAACTTGGCTTTCTTTCCAAAAGCAATCTATAGATTTAATGCAATTCCCATCAAAATTCCAACACAATACAGACCTTAAAAGTACAATAGTCAACTTCATATGGAAAAAACAAAAAACCAAGGATAGTTAAAACAACCCTGTACAACAAAAGAACTTCTGGAGGTACCATCATCCCTGACTTAAAGCTGCACTACAGAGCAATCGTAATAAAAAACCACGTGATGTTGTGATGTAATGCACTGTTCTCAACATTATCTTCAAAGCTACAGAACATTCCACAGAGCTCTTAACATCCCAATGACTCTTCTAGCTCAAAGTTCCAAAGTCTTTTCACAGTCCTCCCCAAAACATGGTCAGATTGTCACAGGAATACCCCACTATGCTGGTACCAATTTGTCTTTGTCTCTTATAGAATCCAAGACTACCAGCCCACAGATGGTACCACTTACAAGGGGCCCTCCCCCCCTTGATCAACAATTGAGAAAATGCCTTACAGTTGGATCTCATGGAGGCATTTTCTCAACTGAAACTCCTTAAGGATAGAGGGAAGAGAGAGAATATGGGTGATGTGACAGTGGGAGGGAAAAGAGTTAGTGTAAGGGGACAAACTGAGGAGCAGGAGACACGGGCAAAGAGAACAGGGAAGTAGAATCAACACAAAGATGTATAAAAATGTGGTAACAAAGTTCATTACTTTGCTTGCTATTTCTAAAAAGCAAAAATTAAAATTAAAATAATATAGGTCGTTTCTGTCAAGAAAATACACTTAATTTGTTGTATTGTGAATGAAGGTAATAGTATATACATTATCAAGTTCCAATTCATTATTACACACTAATATTTCATAATACATTGAAATTTATTACTACACTACAGGTAATAATGTATTAGGATGTCAGTGGAAATGGTAAGATAAGGAACTCCAAGAGTCTGCCCCTCCCTAAAAACAATAAATCTGTCACCAAAACAAATATATATATATATATATCCACACTTAAAAATTAAAAATGGTTCCAGAAACCCAAATAAAATGCATTTAAAACTTTAATTGAGAGGCTTGGCAGATGGCTTGTGTAGTAAAGCTCTTGCTGTGTAAACATGGAGACTCATTTATGAACCATAAAGACCATGATGCCTACATCTGTAACTCCAGCAGTTGGGAATGGAGAGAGCAGCCTATCTGTACTCATTGGTCAGTCCATCCTAGAAAAATCAGTGGGTTCCAGGTTCATCGAGAAAGCCAGTCTCAAAAAGAAGGTGAGAAGGTGAGAAGTCATAGAGAAAACTAAGTAATGATGGCCAGTGCACTCCCAACAAGCACACGGGGGGGGGGGAGGAAGAGAGGGAGAGAGGGAGAACACACAGAGAGAGTGAGAGAACACACAAAGAGAGAAAACAGAGAGAGAACACATGCGAGAGAGAACAGAGAGAATAATTTTTTTAGAATTTAAACTTACCCTCCCATCCTTTGCTCTCTAGCTCAGCAGAACCCTTGAATTAAAAATTCACTAGAAGGTTCACCAGCAGACAATCAAGCAAGAGATCAGCAGAAGCATCCGTGAACTCAGGAAACACTTCACTTGCTATTTCTCAGTTAGAGGAATGGAAAGAAAAATAACAGGAAAAAGTGAAGAAAGCTAAAGACTAATTGAACACTCTTAAGCCAAACAACACATGGGTATCACTGTATGGAAACAGCACATGGGTATCACTGTATGGAAACAACACATGGGCATCACTGTATGGAAACAACACATGGGCATCACTGTATGGAAACAACACATGGGTATCACTATATGGAAACAACACATGGGTATCACTGTATGGAAACAACACATGGGTATCACTGTATGGAAACGAGTGAGACTGAACCACTATCACACCATGTGCAAAAATCGGACCAAACTCATTAAACACTTCAATGAAGACCTAAAACTATAAAATTACTAGAAGAAAGCATAAGGATAAATTACGGTAATCTGTACAGTAAATGGTTTAAATATGAACTCTAAATTATACAGCAAGTGCAACATAGACAAGCAGACCTACACTGAACTGAAAATATTCTACCAGACAAGAAAGTAATCAAAGGATATAGCCTGCTAAGTGGGCAAAAAAGTTATAAATTACAGAGCTAATAAGAGTTTAAGGGTGAGCAAGGTGGCTTAGTGGTTACAAGCATGTGTGCACAGGACGAATGATCTGGCTTCAACCTCCAGATTCTACAAGATGGCAGGAGAGAACTGACTCCCAAAAGTTGTCCTCTATATGAATGTCTGCATGCACATATACACATAATAAGTCATAACCATAAAGTAAGCCTTAAGGAGTTTCGTATCCAAAAAACATAAAGATCTCAACTCAATAGCAAGAAAACTAATAACCTGATTTTAAGTGGGCAAATGACCCTAAAAGACATTTTGCAAAAGTCAGCAAAAATATGGCAGTAAATACATCAGAAAATGTACATCATTAATCTAGAAAATGCAAATTAAAATTACAATGATATTACACCTCCCTCCTGTCAGAATTACTTACCAAATTATGAAACATAAATGGCGAGAACAGTAAGACAAAAGGCCCTCTGCATGCTGTTGATGGCTGTACACTTCCAGCAGAACCATTATAGGAGACCATCTAAAAAGTTCTACTGAGATTACATGACCCAGTAATCCCACTGCTGGGTATATTTACAAAGAAATACAATTAGAGTCAAGCCACACAAATTTGTCATTTCTCAGACAAATCCTATCAGGGTTTTTTAAATGAATCAGTGCTAATCATTTTCAACTTCTTTCCAAAAATTCAAAAACTGTGAACACTCCAAGCTCTTTTAACAAGGCCAGCAATATTTTGATACACCAAAGCCAGACAAACACTTTCCCAAAAAGAGGAAAGAAAAGAAAAAAAGGGAAAGGAAAGGAAAAAATGTAGCAATAATTAAAAATCTCTGATGACTATAGATACAATTTTTTCCCACAAAACACTAGTATCTCAGTTGAGGTTTCTATTGGTATGCTGAAACACCATAACCAAAGCAACTTCCATATCACTGCTCATCACTGAAGGAAGTGAGGACAGAAACTCAGGCAAGGCAGGAACCTGGAGGATGGAGCTGATCCAGAGGCCATGGAGGGCTGCTGCTTATGGGCTTGCTTCTTCTGACTTACTCAGCCTGCATTCTTATAGAACCCAGGACCACAAGCCCAGGGATTGCACCACCCAAAGTGGTCTGGGTCCTCCCCCATCAACCACTAATTTCAAAAAGCCTTATAACTAGATCTTATGGAGTCATTTTTATCAGTTGAGATACCCTCCTTTCAGATAACTCCAGCTTGACTAGCTAGCACAGCTAGCAACCTAATTCAGCAGTAGGTTAAAAACAAATGACATGATCAAGAACTTACCCTTGAGAGGCAAAGTTTGTTCAACATACAAATAATCAATGTGGTATTAATTTAGCATAGCATGTATCTTAATTTGTTGTATGTTGTTGTCATAAAACACCTTGATCAAAGCAATCTGGGAAGGAAAGGGTTTATTTCATGTTACAGATGATAGTCCAGTATCCAAGGAAGTCATAGCAGGAACTCAAGGCAAGAACTGAAGCAGAGGCTACAGGACTTACTGCATTGCTCTCAGGAGCTTGCTCAGCCTGCTTTCCTATATAATCCAAGACATCTGCCCAGTGTTGGCAAGCCCATAGTGAGCCAGGACCTCCCACATAAATCATTAATCAAGAAAATGTCTCACAGACATGCCCACAAGCCAATCTGATGGAGGCATTTTCTCAATCAAGGTCTGTTCCTCCTAGATGATTCTGATTTGTGTCAAGTTGACCAAAAATAAAAAACAAAAACACAAAACAAATGAAAACAAAAACCAAAACCTGGCAAGCACATCATTTTAATAGAATGAAAGATCAATCACCTATAGCTACCTAAATGGATATAGAAAAAAATTCAACATGATTGCATAATAAAACATTCAGCAAATAAACTAAAAGTAGAATTAAATAAAGGAAGCTTTTTTGAGGGGCAAAACATACTATGGAGATGTACAATTAGTCAAAATGCAAAGAACAGGAGGCCATGAGTGTGCAGTCCCAATTGGCACATGTGTAATCCAACGGCAAACCACCCCCATGCCTAAAGCTAGGAGAACATTCTAGAGGAGGAAGAAACAAGGTTGTAAGAGTTCAGAGGACCAGGATGCCTCCTGCTAAATGATGTCTTCTATCCTTTTAATTATTTCTTTTCTTCTTTGAGATTATAATGTAATTACATCATTTCCCCATCCCCTTTCCTCCCTCTAGATAGGAATGTTACAACCAAGAAATCTCAACAATATGGTTCTTCCAACAAGACCTACACAATGACAACACCAGTTAACATGCCAACATAGAGGGAGGGAATTTCACAAGGTCCCACCCCCACATGAAGTGATACAGGAACTAATGACTGCTGAGATAGGGGAAATCATTTTTTTTCCAGGCAAAGGCCCCTGATAGCTTATCTAATCTTAGGTAGTTAGTATTAAGCATACAAACAAGAATCACTAAATGCACTCAGCATGTTGTATATATAACATAAACATATGTTTATGTTTATGCCTATGTATGCCTATGTAACAATGGTAACTATAGACGAAGTCATGAGTTTGAGGATTGAGGAAGGACATTGGGAGGAGTCCAGTAGGGAAAAGAAAGAAAGAAATCATGTAAATACAGTATTCCATGTGTGAAATTTAATAAAAAATAAAAATTTAAAGGAATAGAAGGAAATTAAATCAATAAAACAAAGGCCATATAGGAAAAGGTCACAACATATAAAGATAGATAGAGATATATTTCAATATAAAAGACTGAAAGTGTCTGCTCTATGACTAGGAAATGTGCCCATTCTTGCCACTTCTATCCAAAAATAACAGTGGAAATCCTAATTACAGGAAACATGGCACAAGAAAAAGAAAAAGGAATGTCTAGTGGTGGCAGCGCACACCTTCAATCTCAGCACTCATGAGTCTGATGCAGGAGGCTCTCTAAGTTCAAGGCCAGCCTGGTTGACAAATCGAGTTCGAGGACAGTCAGAACTACACAGAAAAACCTTGTCTCAGAAAAAAATAGAAAAAGAAAAAACAAAAGAAAAGTCATCGAAATTGTAAAGAAGGAAGCCAAATGATCTCTGTTCACATATATCTTGAATAAACTTAAAAATTTCACACAACAAGAAATATCTCTAAAACTAATTGCAAATATCAGTAAATATGCAGCACATATACTAAGCATATTTTAAAACTGGTTGTGTTTCTAAGTATTTACAATAAATAATGATAAAAAGAAATTGAGAGGACAATCCTATTCACCACCACATGGAAAAGAATAAAATACCCACACACCCCAAAAAAGAATAAAATACATGTGAACAAACATAGACAAAAAGTCTTGAACATGGAGAACTATGACTCTCTGCTGGAAAGTAGGAAAGGACACACAAAAAATCAGAAAGATGCCCTGTGTTTTGGGATTGCAAGGCTTGATATTCGTAAAATATCCATACTACCCAAAGCAATCTACAGATGAAATATAATTCATATCAAAATACCATGACGTATTTATAGATTAAAAAGATCAGTCTAAAATTTATACAGAACTACAAAGTTCCTCAAATAGAGAAAGAAGACTCGTGAAAAAATAAATACATCTGAAAGCATTAAACTCCTAACATATTACAGTGCTACAGCAGACAAAACTGTGTAGAAGTGCTTCCCCAATGAGTCATAAACCAAAACCCTGTGCCAAGTGTTATAAAAACCACTCTGAAGCTGTCAGTCAGGGGAGTCCATGAGACTCCCAAAATGGAAACGACTATTGATATTTCTGCTGATTGCCTACCAGAAGTTGATGTTAAGTCTCTATTGCTAAAGACAACATGCAGTTTCTACATAGGACTCAAGAGGATTTAAGCTGGGACTGACCCAAAAACCTCCTCCCAGAGAATTAACTTTCACACCATTAAAAGGTGTCATGCAAGCTGCTAAGGAGAAAAAGCATCCATTAATGCTACCCCCTGTGATGCCTGTGAAGCACAATGACCAGCACAGCAGAGACCCCTAACACTGAAATAACAGCACTTGTATCTTGGTAGTAACCATAGCTGTCTAATTGTAATCAAGCTGTTTAACAGAAAGGAAATCCTATCTGGCACCGTAAACCTAGCCAAAGCCAACTATGTGTGGCTAGTGAGGCCACAGATCCTAGCGGAGGACTTAAACCAGTATAATCTCTAACTGCATTCAACATATGTATCCCTCAGCAAAGGAACCTCTTCTTGCAATAGACGGAGATCACTCCAGGAATTCATAACTTGTCAAAAATGCAGAGAGCAACTGTCTGTGGGATACTCATCCCCAAGTGATATATCTACAACATGACTCCTGCACCCAAGGCTCAGAGACCATCTCAGAAGAGGGGGCAGAATGATTGTCAGAGACAGGACCAGGAAGTCTGCTGTGAAATTATGAATTCTAATTATGACCAGAAAGCTATATGCATGAAATTCCAACAGCATGGCTGTCTAAACAAGACCCTAAACCATTTTATCATCAGCAAACATCACAATGTAGGTGGTAGAACTTTCACAAAGCTCATCTCTAGTTAATAGTAACTGCTGAGAGAGGGAGAATTAATCTTCTCCACGGAGGAGCCACCTGACTGGTTATCCGGTACCAAGTGATCAGCCCCGGAAGCATACATGCAAGCAACGCTGAATGGACTCAGCATTCATTTTTATATGTTTACTCATTTTTATGTATATGGAATAAAAAGGGTTAAAGTAGAGGAGGCCATGTGCCTGGTAAGGGATTGGGCAGGGCAGGAGGAAGGAGAGGGAGGGGGAAATGATGGAATTATACTTTCATTGAATATTTAATGATTATAAATACTACTTTCTAATGCTATCTACAACTGAGTTAAATCATTTTCACTGCCAATTTGGTAAAAAAAAAAAAAGTCTTTTTACTTGTACTTGTGACCACAAACAACAATTTAAAGTTTCTATATGTCTATTATCTTTATTTTAAAAATGCCTTCTGTTGCAAATTAGCTATTTATATCTTCTGCTCACTTAAGTTATACTCCAGAATAAACTGACAGGAAGACCAACTGTGCTACCACACACGTATATAAATAGTTATGCTGAAAAATTCCTTTCAAAACTGTGCTGAGAAATTTACTTAAGTGATTTATTAGCCGCAAAGTGACTTGTAATACCATATGTTATATGACATTAAGAATTATTCTTTAGTTAGGGAATTTTTTGAGGTACTGAAACATAACAAATTATTCACTGCCATGGCTTGGAAAATCGATCTCTTATGCTTAGGGGTGTGTGACGTCACTGAAATAGAAATGCCATTTCTTCAATACATCTTTCCTTTCTAAGGATGTCTCAGTAATGCCCATAACATGGTTTCTACAGAGGCATGAAAGGAAACAGAAAACTGACTAATTGTGAGAAGTAAAGCACCATGAGGGATGAATTGGCATAAAATGATCATCTCTAAGTAATTCAGAACTAAGTAATATCAAACCAACAAATATTTATTGAAGCTCTCCATCTTTCCCACCCATGTGCCCTGTATTTCTCTTCTTCACTTTAGGCAGGTTGCCAGCCAACACTCTTCCCTCAGAAGGACTGGTATGGTATAATGTGTTTGCAGTGCTGTCTTCCAGCTTGACTGCAGCTATTTGGTATCAATCACATAAAACTGTGTAAAGGCCTGCTTCAAAGTGGAGCAAAAGGCAGAACCTTGCTGCCTGGCATTTCAATGTCGTGGAATTCAGTGCCTCCTAACACTGAATACTGATTGCATTTCTACTGTAAAAACCAATAAGAAACCTTACATTTCTCTCAGAACCCAAGTAGCATATAACAAATTCTCCATGTCTTGACTAATGTTAATAGGATAATTTCACTTACTCTCATTTTTAAAATATGCATTATAGGTTAAAAAAAAAAAAAAAGACAAGACTGCCCTATCAAGATACATTAGAAATTTGATTCTAAATATGAGTCAGAGAAAAGCTGAATAAAGTTATAGAATGTGCTAATGAAAGACCTGACCCCCTTATGAGAAAAGTTAGACCCCTAGCACACTTGGAGCCAGAAACAGAAATAGGACTGAAATTGCATGCTTGGCCAAACCCCACCTGACTGCATTCTTTCCCCTAAGACCTTGGCCTGGCCCCAGAGCCAGAGGCACAATGTTCCAGGAACTAGCTAACCACAAAAATGTTTGTGCAACTGCCTTGTGACTAACTTAGAACATTCTGTACTTCCCCATAAGGCAAATTCTTTCCGTTTCCCACCCCCTTACTTTGTGGGTTTTTCCTTTAAATAACCCTGACTTTTACTGCTCAGGGTCAAACTCCTCTGCTCCTATGTGGGACACGAGCTCGACCACAGTGCACTGGTTCCCCGAATAAACCTTGTGCGTTTGCAGCAAGAAGGGTCTTTCGTAAGTTCTTGGGGGGTCGCACTATCCCGAGGCTTGAGTGAGGGTCTCCTCATTATGAGGGTCTTTCATTTGGGGGCTCGTCCGGGATTTGCGACCACCTTCGTCTCTGAAAACCTACTTGGAGGTGAGATTCTGTTTGTGTTCTTGTTCGTCTGTGCCCACTGAAGTCTGAATCTGTATTTTTGATTTGTGCGCAGTCTGGTTTGCAGTCGCTCGCGCCCCCGTGAGGGGATGACGATCTCCCAGTTTCGGAAAGAGGCTGGGGGCGTGATCGGCCGACGGGCTAGGGGATCACCAACTGTCACCCTGGGAGACATCCAGGAGGTCTGGAGGGACCCCAGGGACGCCTGGGAGATTCCCGTCAGGGTGCTGGAGAGGATGCGGTCCTCCCGGCCGTCTGGTTTTCTGAATTGTTTTTTTTTTTTTTTTTGATACTTTATTTACATTTCCGATGTTTCCCCTTTTCTGGGTCTCCTCGTTGGAAACCCCGTATCCCCTCCCCCTCCCCGCCTCTGTGAGGGACTTCCTCCTCCCACCTACCCGCCCATCCATGCCCATATTCCCACCTTGACATTCCCCTTTACTGGGGCCTCTAGCACCCTCAGGCCCAAAGTCCTCTCCTTTCTCCCTGATGGCCATCGAGGAGATTCTTCTGCCTTATATGTAGTCCAAACCATGGGTCAATAGATGTGTATTCTTTGGCTAGTGGTCTGAACTCCAGGCCGACCGGGGGAAGGTCAGGCCCACTGACGCTCTTGCTCCCTCCATGGGACTGCCAATTCCCTCCGCTCCTTCAGACTTTTCTCCAACCCCTCCATCTGGTACCTCACTCTTAGTCCAGCGGTTACTGTTAAATGAAACTTGGACATTCTGAACTTGTGGGCTAATATCCGCTTATCAGTGAGTACATACCATGTTCCTTCTTTTGTGACTGAGTTACCTCGCTCAGGATGATATTTTCAAGATCCATCCATTTGCCTGCAAATTTCATGAAGTCATTGTTTTTAATAGTTGAGTAGTACTCCATTGTGCAAATGTACCACATTTTCTGTATCCATTCCTCTGATGAGGGACATCTGGGTTGTTTCCAGCTTCTGGCTATTATAAATATGGCTGCTATGAACATAGTGGAGCATGTGTC
>CM052706.1:37205557-37233687 GCA_028551405.1 Uromys caudimaculatus | reverse complement strand
GGTCCCTGTGTCTCTCAGGTTCAGGGCAGTACCTGGTGAGCTGTGGGGCGTGTCTTTGGCCCTCTCCTGGGTCTTGCGATCTCCTGAGAGGGATCTTTGTCCCGGCGCTGATTAGCTGTGGAGCCCTGTGGCCCAAGCTGACGTTCCCGGCCGCCGCCCTCCGAATTGGTTTTGCTTGTCTAGGTGGAAACAGGCCCTTGTCAGTCTTTGTCTGTGTATTTTCAGTATCTGTTTTGTCTTGTTTGTGACTTTGACGATGGGACAGACGATATCTCTGGTTTTCTGAATTGGGCTTGCCTGTCTCGGTGGAAGCAGGCATTTGTCAGTCTTTGTCTGTGTATTTTCAGTCTGTTTATGTTTTTGTCCATCTGTGCCAGCTGAAGTCTGATTCTGTACTTTCGGTTTATGCAGTCGCTCATGTCTTCGTGAGGAGATGATGATCTCTTGGTCTCGGGTAGAGGCCGAGGGTGTGATCAGCAGACATGCTAGGGAATCACAGACTGTCGCCCTGGGAGACATCCTAGGAGGTTTGGAGGGACCCCAGGGACACCTGGGAGATTCCCATCGGGGTGCCAGAGAGGACACGGTCCTCCCAGCCGTCTGTTTTTTCGGAAAGTACAAACTCTTTGGTTACACCCGCCACCTGTGGCAAGGGTGGCAGGATCTGAGCTGTCTGTAACCCAACGTAGCTGGAGCTGGCTGGGAAAGTGTTCTACGTCCATAGAAGGGACAAATCTGTTCTGCGTCTGTGGCAGGGATTAGCTGTGTATTGGTTGTTCGTTGTATGCGCTGGCCACCTCTGGCAGGGGTGAGCTGGGGCGAACCGTTGTCTTCTCTTCTGTTTTGTGTTCTGTGCTCTTAAAACTGAAACTGACTGACGACAGGTTTTTTGTTTGTTTGCTTGCTTGGTTGGTTGGATGGTTGGTTGGTTGGTTTGGACATCGGACAGATTCATCCAGTTAAACATGGAAAAAATTAGGAAAAAAAAAAGGTGGGGACCAGTTGTTGCTCAGCAGGAGGAGGAGTCATGGGGGCTCAAGCATGACTCTGCGGTCCCCTGCTGTGAACAGAGACAAGATGATTGCCCAGAGGCAAAATGCCAGACAGTAAAAGCTGCCTGCTTCCTACAAGCAGGTAATCATAGGACAGAATTTTAAAGATTGGCATAATAAAGTCCTGCAAGATATCTCATATGATTTGAACGTGGGCTCCATGGGAATTTTGGGTTAATATACTGGCATGACAAACTAGAAAATGCCTAGAAATAGGTTCATACAGTATATGCGTAGTTTACTTCATTTGTTTTAAATTGTTTTAATTATCAAAATGGGTATGATTATAAGTTTTGTGATTCTTTTATTATTCTTCTGGGAGAGAGGTCAAGCTAAAAGTTTTCTGAGTTAATGGTTAAAGGACATGCTGATTTGAGAGAAAGGCTTTGTCTTTGTGGTTTTAAAAAAAGGTGATTAGACTCTGCACATCTCCCAGAGTTATATGAATCAGATTTGATAGAGAGAGACCCCCTAAAGAACTAGATTCAAGAGAATCAAAAAAAGGTAAACATTCTTTGTGCCATCCTTCACATGGCACAAGTAAATACTTATTATTGGTTATTACTAAAATTGACTCATAAAAAGAGACTGACTTTACAAACTGATTTTAGATTATTAGGCATACGAGCTAAGGACCAGATAACAAATTCATAGCTCTGAGTTAATTGTTAGGGTGTTTTCAAGATAATTAAAAATAGCTTGGAATAGTTAAAGGACAACAGTGTAGATCACTGTGCATAGATAGATAGCTTTCAATAATGTCAGAAATCCACAGAATATGCTCAGAATTCTGATGGGATTAAAGACTCAATGTCTCATAGCCAACCCAAGCTGTTCAATATTAAGAAAGATTATATAGACCTGAGAGGATGGGTTTCAGATACTATATAAGCTAAACCAGGACATAACAGATATGGAACTATAAGACTTTTTAAGTTAGGATATATAGATGGCAGATGCACTGGGTGTTAGGTGTATCTTATACCTTATAAATTACAGAATGTTAATAGTTGTGCTCAATTTATATCTGAGAGAAAAGAGCCTTTTAATTGGACAAAAAGGAGCTGTCTATAGGCAGGTGAGGGCAGGCAAAAGATAAGGCCTGTGATTTGGAGTGGTAACAGAGACAGACAAGTAGAGGTTCCCCCTCTCCCCCCCCCAATAGATAAAGGCCTTTCTTTCCCCAAGACCTGCCTCACAGGTGATGGCCATCAGAAAAAAAAGAAGAAGCCTGGGAGGAGAGATCCAGACCTGAGAAGAAACCAATCCTCCAAGGACCTCCAACAGCAGACCTGTTACTCCAAGACTCTCCTCCTCTATATCCCCTTACCCTGGTCCCTATGGCCCTACCCCTCTTTACCAGAGGGAAGAGTGGGAGGTTCCAAGGGGCCAATTAATCTCTCTAAAACTGTATTATTTACTCATCAGCCCACCTAAGATGAAGTTAGAAGGAATGCCCCCTCAGACACCATCGATTGACCAGGGTGTCAGCTACATCCGTTTTTTCCTGACGATACAGAAATATAGTTCTAAGATTAGAACTAGGCACTAGAAGTGGGGAATGAAAGACCTGACCCCCTTATGAGAAAAGTTAGACCCCTAGCACACTTGGAGCCAGAAACAGAAACAGGACTGAAATTGCATGCTTGGCCAAACCCCACCTGACTGTATTCTTTCCCTAAGAAACGGTTGACCTTGGCCTAGCCCCAGGGCCAGATGTTCCAGGAACTAGCTAACCACAAAAATGTTTGTGCAACTGCCTTGTGACTAACTTAGAACATTCTGTACTTCCCCATAATGCAAATTCTTTCCGTTTCCCACCCCTTGCTTTGTGTTTTTTTTCCTTTAAATACCCCTGACTTCAGCTGCTCAGGGTCGAACTCCTCTGCTCCTGCATGGGACACAAGCTCAGCCCCAGTGCACTGGTTCCCCAAATAAACCTTGTGCATTTGCAGCAAGAATGGTCTTTCATGAGTTCTTGGGGGGGGGGGGGGTCATGCTATCCCGAGGCTTGAGTGAGGGTCTCCTCATTACGAGGGTCTTTCACTACAAGATCATCTGAGTTCAGAGTCTATATCCACACCCTTGGTGCATGGCCTTGGCATATTTGTTAACAGTCATGGGCTGAGTTCTCTTTGTCTAAAATAAGAATGATAGCATCTACCTTCTGGTGTGATTGCTAAGGTCTGTATGGATTATATTGTGCTGGTTATGATTATTATTAAATAGGAATCTTTCTATGAGCTCTCAGGGGAAGCGCGATGATTAGCAGGCATCAAATCCTTTTGTGGGGCTAGGCAGATGGCTCGGTGTGGTTCCTCATTCTGTTTTCTCCCTGGGTGTGTCCAGGAGCTGTTGCATACTGGGTTGGAAGGATGAAGCAGACCACAGAACAGGTGAGGTCTGTAGGATCTCAAAAAACCATAATCTTCTACAATGACAAAACTCCAGAAGTGATTTCTAGGGGTTGGGCTGTAGGTGGATAAGAAGCCATCTCTGAGGATTTTAGTGTTACAGTTCTCTTAGACAATATTCAGGGAAACAGCTTGTGCAAATCCTCTTTTTGGGTGAACAAAGGCTATATATAAACCTTGGAGAGTAGGTAGAAGTTTTCAGGGAGAATGTAAATCATTGACTGGAACTTAACTTACTGGGAATGCCTCATTTGAATAGAGAGGCATTCCAGGAATCCCAGGTGCCTCCTGTGTGATTCTTATTTGGAGAGAGGAAGTTGAACCTGTAATTTTGCCAAGAACTATTCGACATTCCTCAGGTAGAAGACGTTGGGATTGGACCGACCCCCCCCCCCCAATCAGGCAGAGAAGAAAGAGCCCCACTTTGTACTGAGCTCAGGAAAGCTGTCCTGACATGGTACACTACAACCTAAAATAGCAGGATCCAACAGCTAGCACATAAAGTACTCATTACATAAGCAACAGGAACAAGTTCAAACCCCCAGAACTCATTAAATGTCCGTGAGGCTCAGAAGCTTTCCTGTAACTCCTGCCTCAGAAAGCAGAGAAGGGGGCTCTTGAAGCAAGGTGGATCACTACACTCAGTTCTGGTAAGTTCTGGGTTTGATTGACAGACCTTGCCTCAAAGAATAAGGTAGAAGAATCAAGGAAGATTCTCCATATCAACCTCACCTACATATATGCAAACACACATATATGAACACACACACCCCGACGCACACACACACAAAGAAAAAAGTTTTCCACTGTTAATTCTTTCATACAACTGCTGACGTGAAATACATAAAATGCCAACTCTTTTTGTTTTGAAGCTCCAAGTTTTCTCAAGAGATCTTTAAAAGATCTTTAAAAGACTAAAGGTTAGCCAGGGCAGTGGTGGCACACGCCTTTAATCCCAGCACTTGGGAGGCAGATTTCTGAGTTCGAGGCCAGCCTAGTCTACAGAGTGAGTTCCAGGACAGCCAAAGCTACACAGAGAAAACCGGATGTCTTTTAGCCAAAAAGGCTATTTCTTGTTTACCTTTTAAACATTTTTACATATTACAAGAGCAATTGGGCTAGAAAAAAAACTTTACAATAAACACACACACACACACACACACACACATACACACACAAACTATTAAAAACACCACCATATCTCACAGAGCCCAGACCCCTACCAGACTCCAGACCATGGGTGAAAATAAAGAACACATCAGCAGTAGCACACTGTAATAAATGGTAATTGTCAATAATAAGGCAATCCTAAGGGGGAGTGACAGCAACTGGAGAGGACAAAATCATTTTGCTCTTTCCCCGCCATGTTTGACCTTTCCTGTATCCCTCCGCTGGTCCACACGCCAACCCACAGAGGCAGATCCCTCTGCTGATGAGATTACAAATGCTGTGTGCGTGCAAGGTTTAAGCAAAACTGATTTTCTGACTCCTCAGTTCTTCTCTTTAAATCCTTTATTCTCAAGAACCATCCTTTAATGAAGCACAGGTGCGTGGTCCCACCTAGCAGCAGATACCCATTTCAGTTAAGTCACAGGACGATGCTGGAACAGGTGCTTTTCTAAAGGGAAATGAATGCCACACAATGAGACTTCAGGAGTCGGGCTCTAAAAACATCAGTTAGTCTTTGCTCTTGAGAAAAGTAATAAGAAGGAGAACTTCCCTGAGATTCATGAACTTCCTTTTAACTGTTTATGGGAGTTTTAATCTTTCCTGTCTCTCTTGTCAATGGCTTTGATCTTGGCTGCTATTTCCTTTTATAGCATCTTATCTCTCAAAATTACTTCAAATATAGCCAGTTCTATTTTAAAAACTACAAAAAAGAAATGAACTTCGCACATGAGTTTCATTAGGTATTTCATGATTAGGTGGTGAACCTCATGCAAACACCTTCTCCTAGAGGTTTTTGGGTTTTTTTGGGGTTTTTTTGTTTTGTTTTGTTTTGTTTTGTTTTGGTATTTTCTTTTTTATTTATTTGTTTATTCTTTAATCTTTTTTTACAGTCCAGACTTTATCCCCCCCCTCTCCGTCCACCCTCTTACTGTTTCACTTTCCATACCTCCCCCACTTTCTCCCTCCCCCTCCTCCACTCCCCACCCACACATCCCCATCTCCAAGAGGATGTCCCCGCAACCCCACCCCCACCCCACCAGACCTCCCCACTCCCTGGGGAGTCTCTTGAGAGTTAGGTGCATCTTCTCTAAGTCTAGACTCGGCAGTCCTCTGCTGTATATGTGTTGAGGGCCTCCTACCCGCTAGTGTATGCTGCCTGGTTGGTGGCTCAGAGTCTGAGATATCTCGGGGAAGGGGGAGTCCAGGTCAGTTGAGACTCCTGGTCCTCCTATAGGGTCACCCTCTTCCTCAGCTTCTTCCAGCTTTTCCCTAATTCAACCACAGGGGTTAGCAGCTTCTGTCCATTGGTTGGGTGTAAATATCTGCATCTGACTCTTTCAGCTGCTTGTTAGGTCTTTCAGAGGGCAGTCATGATAGGCCCCTGTTTATAAGCACACCATAGCCTCAGTAATAGTGTCAGGCCTTGGGGCCTCCCCTTGAGCTGGATCCCAATTTGGGCCTGTCACTGGACTTCCTTTTCCTCAAGCTCTTCCCCATTTTTGTCTCTGCAGTTCGTTCAGATCTGCAGTTCGTTCAGACAGGAACAATTCTGGGTCAGAGTTTTTGACTGTAGGATGGCAACCCCATCCCTCCACTTGATGCCCTGTCTTTCTTCTGGAGGTGAACTCTACAAGTTCCCTCTCTCCACTGTAAGGCATTTCATCTAAGGTCCCTCCCTTTGAGTCCTGAGGGTCTCTCACCTCCCAGGTCTCTGGTACATTCTACATGGTACCCCCACCTCCTACCTCCTGAGTTTGTTTCCATTCTTTCTGCTAGCCCTCAGGGCTTCATTTTAACCTTTTTTTTTTTTTTTTTTTTTTTGTTAAGTTATTCAGTTCCACCTTTCCCTTTATGACTCCAGCCACCAAATACATATTTGTCTGTATTTCTGTGCTAAAATCCTAGGGCTAGAACTAGTTTCGGAAACCTTCTAAATATGTTTGCATAATTAGCCCCAGCAAATACTCAGATATGATGTCCCTTTCGCAGAATCTTTAATTTATTCTCTCATATCATTACACAAAGTTGATACAGTAACATTGGCTGTCATCCCAAGTATTCTATAGACTCCACAAAGTGACTAATTGAGCTCAGAAATTCAAGGCTAGTCTGGGCAGCATAATGAGAGCTTGTCTCAATTTTTAAAAAGAAAGAATTAATCATTGAAGTGGAGTGATAGTTTTATGGTCTCTTCCCTTCCACTTTTTTCTTTAAAGCATGCTTATTTGCTGCTGAACTCACCACTCAGCACAA
Source organism: Uromys caudimaculatus (assembly GCA_028551405.1). Lineage (NCBI taxonomy): Eukaryota > Metazoa > Chordata > Mammalia > Rodentia > Muridae > Uromys > Uromys caudimaculatus. The sequence goes on along the minus strand of CM052706.1, from coordinate 37,226,798 downwards.
ACAATTAATTATCTATAAGCAAGATTAGATGGTGTTCTACAATGTCTTCATCTGTCATAAAAGAAAATTGCAAAGCCAACTTAACTGGCAACTACTTGTGAGCAGAGCTTGATATATAAGCAGTAAATCGTGGCTCAGAGTGAAATCACAGAGCCTCTTGTTTAAAATGCTTAGGGAACAGAGCCATTAAAGTTCCAAACAGGAGAGTCAATGGGCCTGACCCCCCCCCCCCCCGGTCCTCCTGGAGTTTGGACCACCAACCAAAGAATACACATTGATGGACTTATGGTTTGGACCATATATGTGGCAGAGGATGACCTCGATGGCCATCAGGGAGAGAGGAAAGGCCCTTGGGCCTGAGGACGTTAGAGGCCCCAGTAAAGGGGAATGTCAAGGCGGGAATATGGGGATGGGTGGACAGGGTGGGGTGGGGGGTGGGAGGTGGAATTCCCTCCTAGAGGCGGGTTGGGGAGGGGACAGGGGGTATCCAAAGAGGAGACTCAGAAAAGGGGAAACGTTGGAAATGTACATAAAGTATCAAAAATAAAAAAGGAAAAAAAAAACTATAAAAAAAAAAAAAAAAAAAGTTCCAAACAGGAAACGTTCTCTTTTTTTCCATGGGAATTTTCTTGTCATGTTTCAACATCTTTTTATACACACAACTCACTGGACCTGTACCAGAGATAACAAAATATAAAATTATTAGAATGCATTGTATGACTCATGTTTATAGTATATGATGAGTTTTGAAAACGAAACCAACTGTACAATACGTGCAGTCATAATAATCCTATAACTCAGGGTTCATAGTCCACACAAGCAAATGCAATCTTTACAAGCATAGAATGGCTTCCCCAAACTAACTCATGTTGGCACCAAACCACTCTGCCAACATTCTGTTTTCTCAGTGATGGGGAAGGGAGACTGGTCTAGAAAGGAGCTGTGATTGGCCTATTTGGTATTTTCTGTACACGTCATTGGTCGATAGAGGAAAGCAGAAGAATAAAAAGGAACTGTAAGTTATCCATGCCATTCATGTCACGCCTTTCTTCCTAAAGCAGTTATGTAGTCCTCAGAACTGCTTATGGCTGTTAGCACCCCAGCTATTCAGCCACAGACATAAGATGTTCCCTGTCTTTGCTTGAACCTCACTGAACTTTCATGAATAATATCCATTCATTGGAATGTTCTACTCATGGGGAATTGCAAACACTATATTTGGATGGGGTAGCAAGGAAAAAAAATGAACAAGTTGTTTTTTAATTCGTGTCCCAGTTTGCTTTCTATGGCAACTTGAGGAACAGGTTTTGTAACAACTATTCTCAGTTGTCAGCTTGACTACAGCTGAAATTAAATTTAAATAGAAGCCACTGGGCCTCTTGCAAGGGATTTAGTTACTTGGATCATTCGAGGTAGGAAGACCCAACTTAAATCCAGATTATTTGAGTTAGGAAGACCTACCTAAAATCTGGGCCACACATTCTTATGGCAGCCTTTATAAATGACAAAGAGAAAGAAGCTTTTGCTCTTGGCCTCCTTGGCCTCATCCTCACTGGCAAGTTCATTCCTTCACTAGTATTACAGCCTATTTCTTTGGAATTCCAACATATACTCAAGACCAGCTGAGACATCCGGCCTCACAGATTGTAAAACTTCTGGGTGTTTGGACTTTTCTTCAGGAGACTGCCTTTGCTAGACTAGCTGGACAACACCTCTGTTCCTCAAGAAAACACTGACTAATACAGCCTTATTTAATCTTCTAGCTTACAGTCCATCATAAACAGAAGTTAGGACAGGAGCTCAAGACAGGAACCCGGGGGCAGGAACTGAAGCAGAGGCAGAGAAACTACCTACTGGCTTATTCCTCATGGCTTGCTAAACTTGCTTTCTTACACACAACTCAGGACCACCTTCACCACCCACAGTGGGCTATGCACTCCCCACATCAATTGTTAATCATAAAATTACCCCCCCCACACACACAATCCTCCCCACAATTCAATATAATGGAGGTGTTTTCTCAACTGAGGTTCCCTCTTCTCAAATGATGATAGCTTGTAGCGTGTAATTTTAAAAGCACTCGACTGCAACCGCCTTTGCCAGGGAGCTGAGATCACCCTGCCAGTCCCTCCTGGCTTAGCTCCAGATCGATTGGAGCCAGCACTAACCTGGCTTGCCCGGGAGCTACTACCCTCTGACCCCTCACAGCTTCCCTTTGTCCCACCTGGCTTTGCTTCGGAGTCAATCGCACTCAGCCCCAACCTGGCTTCTCTCTCTACCCACCTTTGCTCCTCGGATAAAAACAGCTTTATTACTTTAGAATTTGCCTGCTAACATAATTGCAGGGCTCAAATACCTCCCTCCTGGAAATGTGTGCCTTTAACAATTTATTGTCTCCATCTCTCCTTCTGCCCTAAGCTTAATGGCTTGTATTAGCCAGTCCCCATCAACACCCCCTTGGCCATCCGCTGGTAGCTGAGGCCACTGGTTCTAGCAGCCCCGAGATCTTACATCGTTGCTCCATGCTCCTCTGTTCCGAAGCATGGCCGAAAAGCCCCCTCTCTTTCCCTGCAGCTCCCTTTTTCTCCTGGGCCCCGGAAGTCCCACCTATACCTTCCATCCAGCAATTGGTTCCAAGCCTTCTTTATTGATAAAATCAAGAACCAATTAGGGAACCAGACGTTAGTATCAGCACCTCCCTCTACACCAGCTTATGTCAAATTGACAAAATGAAAACCTAATGTTTGTTTGTTTGTTTGTTTGAGACGAAGTATCAACTCCCACCTTAGCCTCACAAGTGCTGACCATCAAACCAAGCACACATATTGACTGTGCCTCCCCTCCCCATGTTCCTCTTCCACTGCTCCACCACACTACACTTACAGAAGACAACTCAAAGGTAAAATTATGAGTATGTTCAAGGCAGTGTCACGATATTAAAACAAGCACAGGGCCCACCTGAGCACAGGCCCCAGTGTGACTGTGGGTGAGCAGCTGGATGCCCCGACTCAAAGGTTCATCACATCCAATACTTCCTAATGAATTTACTTCAGCTTTTGGATTACAATTTTTAATTTTCACTTCCAGAAACATAACATGTAATAAATATCCAAATGCTAATAAAACCAAGAATGAATTAATAAAATAGCACAATACACATACTAATAAAAAAACTCATCTAGGTCTTAGTTCACTTAATATAGCAGAGCACATATTTATCTCCTTTAGGGCTGGGGCTTAACATAATATTGTTACTTTTATTAACTGACACCTTCCAACTACAAACAATCAAGTGTGGGAGCTGTAAATAAATAAGGAAATTTGGTAAATCAAAAGAAACAATTCAAGAACATTTGAGGCACAACTTTATTCATAAAGTTCAAACCAGGAAGTAGTAAATTGTGGTATAGTAAATTCCAGGATCTGCCTAACCACAATGACAGGTAGAACATTTATTTTATATATATATATATATATATATATATATATATTATATATATATATATATAATATATATATATATAATATATATATATATATTATATATATATATATAATGACACACTAGTAAGAAGAAGTAGAAAAGCTTCAGTAATTGAAATATTATTGCCAAAATAAAACATCAACAGAAAATGTGCAAAATATATCTAAAGAAATCCTCTCAATTACAAGCAAGACTTATGCTGAAAAAAAAAGCCAGAAATTCCAAGGACTAATCTGAGATTTTTCTGTCTACATAATGAGGAAAAACAAAATAGAAAGGGGAAAAGTGTTCACTGAGGGGCTGACAGACACATCTAGCCCTTCAGGTGGACACAGGCTTCAGACTGTAAGGACTGAGTCTATGCTAGGAAGTGCACGCAGCCTAGACAACTAGCGCAGCTCTGAGACTGAAGAGAAGAGCCAACAGACTGTTGAAAAGACAACAGTGAAGCCCAGAGGTAACCATCTTCTTGTCAGATCATAGTAAGTGAAAAGGCAGAAAAGCCTTCCGGGTTCAAAGGTTCCTCTGGGCAGCCTTATAAGCACTAGTGGGATTCTAATAAAGATATTTGCAAACATGTGAGGACTCTGAAGTTTACCTTAAGTGCACCATTTCTTAAGAATGACAATAGATTTCAAAGAAAAGGGAAAATGTTCTACCAAAATAAGGAGGAAGGTATTGAGTCCCCCCAAAAGTAACTCCAATTCCAAAAAGGAATTAATTAAAATCCTTGGGTGAGACTGGAACCAGAAGACAGATAGTAAAATTCTCATCATGAGAAGATGCAAACAAACAAAATAGAGATGACTTGGACTTCAGAAAAAATGGTGCCGATAAAACAAAGGCTCTTGGTGAAGTGTAAGAAGGGAAACCTCAATGCACAGTGTGGAGACCACAACTTTGTACCTCACCAAGAAGAAGCTGCATGGTTGGCATGCTACTTGGTTGGTCAATGAGGAGTACAGATGTGTGTCTGTCAGAGTTCAAGAAGCAGTAGTGCAGGTAAAGGTTGGTGTGGACAAGATATATTGGATAAAGGTAGACCTGTCACACAAAAGCAGAAAGGTAGTGCATGAAGCGCAGGAAACCCATATGACACTGTTAACTAAAAGGAGACCATGATGAGCTCTTGGAGTTTTTGCCCTATGGCCCAGTATCTTTTGTGAGCTGAATAGCTTCCATTGTGACTTTCTTATTCCTCCCAACTACCTGTGACAGGAAAGGAAAGAAAGAAGCTTGGGTGTGAAGAATCTAGATTGTGGTGTCACTGTGAAAGCACTCTCAGACAGTGACTGGATAAAAACTGTCCTTTGTTTAGTCTTATTGTAAGCAGTTGTGGCTGGGAGCTTGAATCTCAGCCATACTTAGTCTTTAGTTAAAGGTGCCCAGGGGAGTGCCCTGAGCTCTCTGTTCAAATGCTTTCACAGATCTCAAAGGCACTGCAGCTCATACTGCCAGCTGACTGCACTCTTTGCTGGAGAAGCACTCTCGAAGGGAATTTTTTGAGTGACATAGCACAATTCCTTCCATATATGTGATATCTAACCCTAAGGACAGGACCACAAGACTATTCATTACTTTATGGTCTAGAAGTCTTTTTCTCCCCAGCAATACAAGTTTCTTTTTATCAGGTCCAGATATGGTATAGTCATACGCCAGATTTTTTTTTTTTTAAAAGCAAATGACAATCTACTTACCCAGCATACTCAACAGTAGTGAGGGAAAGGACAACCACAGTAAAAGCCACTGAGTTACCACTGGACCCACATTCTAAGAACCCCAAGGGCTATGTCATTAGGCAATCTAGAAGACCTTGGCTTTGAATGTCTGTTTTCTTCGAGTGCCTCTTGTTTTGCCTATATGGGTGAGGGGATATCTTTTGACCACTGTCATCCTCAGAAACATTTGAAATGGCGCCTCACAACTTTAACGACATATTTGCTGTTGATGTATCTTTGGGGATTTACAGGGTGTTTTCAAGGTTGAAGCGTCACAGACTGTGAAGACAGACTGATATGAATCCCAGCACCCAGCATGTAAAATAATCAGTTTCTTCTAAGTCCTAGATTCAAAGACTCTCCAATCATACCTCTTTCAAAGCCAGGCTCATCTCAGAGTTCTGTAAAATTGCACACTGACTCGGCTGGTGCTTGTGTTCTATGAACTGTAAGTAATGCAGTCACACTTAAGTGTTTTTTAGATTTTAGGGTGCATCAAGCTTATAATGTCTGAGGCTGTGCTGATCCCAAGAGTGTTTCAGGAACTTTTGTTTGCTGCACAAAATGCATTGAAGTGTTAATAACAAGGGCTTAATAAATAATGACTGACAGATCCAAATCCTACAAACTTTAAAAATAAAAGAATTATTAGGAAAGCAATATAACAGCATAGCAACTAAAACAAGTTTTAATGCCATCATTTGATAAATATACTACTTGTCTTAGAGTCTTCTTAAAAATAAATTTCTAGCAGTTCTCAACGATGTTATTTCTTTTTTAAAATGTATTTCTTATCTTTCACAGTATTACAGATTTAATATCTTAAAGCCAAAATACCAAAAAATGTAATTAAGAAAATAAATCCATCTGTAATTTCTACAAAAACAAATTAACAGGAATAATACATTGGCACAAGCACATATTCTTTAATGAAAGATGATTTCAAAAACATTTGATTGAAAATTATGTGCCAGATTTTTGGTTATCAGAAACTAGTGATTATTAATGATTATTCTTACTCATAACTAGCAGGGCTTCATCAATCCTAAAACTGAATTTGTCTCTATGTACAACTTTCTCCAGGACATATATTTAATCTGATTTTATGCTTTCAATTTTTATACAAAAAAAATATGCTTGTCTTTCAGAGGTATGGTGACATATCACAGCATCTACAGCCATAAAATGAAGAACAAAGTATTTTTATGTATTTCATTTTTTCCATCTCAGGGGTTACAAGTATTGCTATATAAATTTTCAAGAAAAAAGGATCCCTGCAATATAAATTTCTATATTTTTGAACATATTTACAATTCTGGCAAGACACAATAAGATATATCCTCTCAACTTTCAAGTTAAATTTCTAAAAATATTTTCAAATGTTAATCATTCTTGTCTGCATCTCAGAGTTACAATGAAAATACATGAAGAAATAAATTTCAGAGAAATTTGAGCTCTTGGAAGGAAAAACAGTTTACAGAGGTGAACTCTTATTTTATCTATAAATTAAAGACTAATTTTGAAATGAAGCATTACATTGTATTTACATATGGATATTTCCCCCGACTCATTAGCTCCCATCACAAATCAAGTCACTGATTAATTGATTATTTCCCTTAATGTGGGGAAATGTTAATGTGTCCTCAGATCCAAGATGCTTCATGGAAATGTTAGTGTTTCTATATTGAAAACCAGTACATGCTGCTGAAAGTAAAAACCATTCCCTTATATAAAGGGGAAAATTGCAGACATGAATACTGCTCACAAAAAATTCAAGAAGATATCTACCCATGGTGGGCAACAGAACTGTAAAACTAAAATCAGGAAGAATGGTCTTAAATAAATAAAGAAGGCATTTATTTATTTATTTTGCTTATTAAATTGTTGATAGCCTACTATTTTTCATATCAGCTTTTGCAGTTGCTTAAAAACCAAAGGAAAAATTAGTGCCAAGGCAAAACACAAACAATACTAAATACAGGAAAAATATGTGGGTGATTATACTGTCCCTTGACTTTTCTATACCTTTTATATGATTATAATAAGTAATATTTTTCAATATTTTAAATTACTTGCATTTAACAACTAATAACTAGTCTCAGCAAAGTGTTTTGTTTTACTACTTTCTGTGCCTTTTAAAAATAACCATGACAAGTCGGCAACCTACAGACTGGGAAAATATCTTTACTAATCCCACAACCAATAGAGGGCAAATATCCAAAATATATAAAGAACTCAAGAAGCTAACCACCAAAAAACCAAACAACCCAATCAAAAAAATGGGGTATAGAACTAACCCAAGAATTCACAACAGGGGAATCTTGAATAGCTGAGAAGCATCTAAAAAAAAAATGTTCAAAGTCCTTAGTGATCTGAGAAATGCAATTCAAAACAACCCTGAGATTCCACATTACTACAATCAGAATGGCTAAAACCAAAACCTCAGGTGACAACACATGTAGGCAAGGACGTGGAGAAAGAGGAACACTCCTCCATTGCCGATGGGATGACAAACTGGTACAATCATTCTGGAAATCAATCTGGAGGTTCCTCAGAAAATTGAAAATAGATCTACCTGAAGATCCAGCAATATCACTCTTGGGAATATACCCAAAAGATGCCCCACCATGCCACAGGGGCATGTCTTCCACTATGTTCATAGTGGCCTTGTTTGTGATGGAATACTACTCAGCTATTAAGAACGAGGACATCCTGAGTTTTGCAGGCAAATGGATGGAAGTTGAAAATATCATCCTGAGTGAGGTAACTCAGTCACAAAAGGACATGCATGTTATGTACTCACTAATAAGTGGATATTAGAGAAAAAAAAAAGTACAGAATACCCAAGATACAGTCCACAAAACTCAAAAATGACAACAAGCTGAAGGGCCCACGTGAGGACTCCTCAGTCCCACTTGGAAGGGAAAAGAAATGAATCACAAGTGGGGAGAGAGGGAAGGATCTGGGAGGGAAAGTGGATGGGGAGGGGTAACCTGATCTTGTATTAGGTGGGGGAAAAGGACCGAAGCCCTGAGAGCCAGCAGAAAGAATGGAAATAGGCAACTTTGGGAGGTAGGAGGTTGGGGGAACCCTCCAGAATGCACCAGAGACCTGGGAGGTGAGAGACTCTCAGGACTCAAAGGGAGGGACCTTAAATGAAATGCCCGACAGTAGGGAAAGGGAACTTATAGAGCCCACCTCCAGCAGGAAGACAGGGCATCAAATGAGGGAGGAGGTTGCCATCCCACAGTCAAAACTCTGACTCATAATTGTTCCTGTCTGAAAGAATTGCAGGGATGGAAATGGAGAGGAGCCTGAGGAAAAGAAGGTCCAGTGACAGTGGGATCCCAAAGTGGGATCCAGCTCAAGAAGCCTGGCACTATTACTGAGGCTATGGAGCACTCACAAAAAGGGACCTAGCATGACTGCCCTCCAAAAGACCCAACAAGCAACTGAAAGAGTCAGATACAGATATTTGCACCCAACCAATGGACAGAAGCTGAACCCTATGGTTGAATCAGGGAAAGGCTGAAAGAAGCTGAGGGGGAGCAGCAGTCTCAATTAACCTGGACCCCTGAGGTCTCTCAGACACTGGACCACCAAACAGGCAGCATATACCTGCTCATATGAGGCCCCCAACACATGTACAGCAGAGAACTGCTGGGTCTGTGTTCAATCAGAGATGATGCACCTAACCCTCAAGAGACTGGAGGCCCCAGGGAGTTTAGAGGTCAGGTGGGGTGGGGGGTGGGGGGTGAGGACACCCTCGTGGAGACAGGGGGTAGGGAGGAGGTATGGGATGTGAAACAGCCAAAGGGGGGATGGGGGGATAAAATCTAGAGCGTAAATAAATAAATAACAATAAAAGAAAAATTTTAAAATAACCATTAGGATAAGGTATGATCTTAGCAAGCCAAGACAACTGTAGATGTCCACAGAAAAGCCCTGCCTTTTCTCTTGCCTTTGAACAATTTATATGATGTATGTCAACAACATAGTATACAAATTATTTGCCCAGTATCCTCTAATAGTCTCCAACAATGTCATTTATGTTTATTTCCCCCAAAGGACTGTCTACTTTTGTTTCTAGCTTTATACATTTTCATATAATTATACCTAACCATAAGTATTATTTCTTGCCTTGTAAGACCTTTTTTGAAAGCTGTAGGAGAGGACCAGCTAACACATATGTTACCAGGTAAGTTTAATTAGCTACCTCTAGAGTGCCCTATGCATGAGATAGAGCTTATAAAATTATTATAAATGTCAGCTGATGTTTACTTAGCACTCACTGTTCGGTTCAGCACTCTATATTCATTTTTGCTATCTCTGAGAGAAAATCCAGAGATCCAACCTTTGAGGCATTATTATCATCTTGTAACGTTTAAAAATTTACGCTGGTGCCAGCCTTAATCACCAGAAATCTGAATGCCTTTTTGCACATTCATTACCTTTTGCTTCCATTTCCCATTTGAGGGCTAACCCGAGCTCTGTGATGGCTCTCCTGTGCCTGTGGTCTCCTTTGGGTGTTGTGAGATTCCTACCCTTACTATAAAACTGCTTATGCCTCTGGAACCTCTCAGTATACATTTGTTAAAGTTGGATAAACACCCTCCACATACATCTGAGTTATTGTTTATTTGATAAATTGTGCTCTCCCAACAAATTTTCCAACGTGAGCACAGTTACCTGAACTTCCATGGGCATAGCAGGGATCTCATATTTTGTAACTGCCTAAGCTGATTTGGAGAAGCAAGCAAGCACTGGCTCATCCATCATCTTTACTAGAAGTAGTACTCAAAGTTTGTTTATAGAGAATAAAGCCAGGATCTGCATTAAATCCTAAAGTCGTGGTCAGAGCTTAAATAGCGTACAAATCTAAACCAAGTGAAGCCATGTGAGGGGAAGAGTACCCCCTAAAAATCTGCCAATGAGTCTCATGTGGCAGAGTTAGTCTATCCAGGTAATCTTTCCTAGACCCAACAGACAGTAGGAAACAGCACGAAATGGAACTTGTTTGATTCCAGCCATCTTCTCTGTTTCTGTATCCTAGAAGCATCCTTGACGTTCAGACCCACTCATGAAATTTAGTTTTCTTATTTATTCCTAGCCTCATATTTTTACATAACAAACAGCACATATTTTTTTTTTAAGGCTCTGGTCTCTAAAATTCCTCTATGTGGAAAAATTCTTCTCTATCATCAGCTTCATATACTCACTAAGCCTTCTGGGGCCCACTGTGATCTTCTCAGGTCTCCCTTGGTCCTGCTACAACCAGAGGCTCTATTTTTCAACATTAGCCTGAAACTGCTCTAAAACATTAGGCCAGAGACTGTTAAACTGTCATGACAAGAATATATTGAGATCTTTGCCTTTTTCATTATCTTACCTAGGTTTGCTTTACTTGCCCCTCCTCCTTGCTGAATGTGGGTTGACTACCCAAGACCTGCAATGCTCTCCTTTATTAAATTTCTTGATTTCAATTTAGACAGGATTGAGAAATAAATAATTAAGGCCATGTTGACACTTATAAAAACATCCATGCAGCAATGGCATGCGACCCTGTAGACATTAAAAAAGGAGCTGCCTAACTGAAGCTGTTTTATTAAAGACTAAATGTAAAAGAAGCGAGTAGTGTGAGCAATTTTACGCTAAAAGTAAAAAAATAAAATAAAAATCAAGTGAAATTAGGACAGTCTTTTAAAACATAGCAGCAAAAACCAACACGGGAAAAAGCAGAAGATCCAGACATCTTTATAAAGCACGGGAAAAAGCAGAAGATCCAGACATCTTTATAAAACTATTGGATTTGTAATTGTTTCCCACAAAGAAAACATCCGTTTAAAACTGCTTTGCTGGTAAACGGTACCAAACATTTAGACAAAAAGTGAAATCCACTATTCATATGCTCCTTTGGGCAACCTAGAAGGAGGGGTCATTTCTGAACTTGATTTGGAGGGTTAAGATGATCCTGAGTCCAAAACAAGATTACTTTTCTTTAATGATGTAACCCCTGTAAGTTGGCCACGTACTGGAGCAGGCCACTTTCTCAAGACTAGCTGGACAACACAAACTAGACTGGATGGAGAAAGAAGAAATGAAAAGTAAAGAGGAGGAGGAGGAGAGAAGGAAGTCTTAAGTTGAGATAGAGAGTTTGTGGCATGAATTGGGGGAGGGGTAAGTGTGTTCAAAATACATGTCTAGCTAGCATTATCAAATAGTTAATAACATGCTACAAAAATAACATTATAAGAAGAAATATTATATACTAAAAAGTTAAAGACCGCAGATAAATGCCCAAGAGTGGTATAGCTGGATCTAATAGTAGATCAATTTTCAGCACTTTGAGAAACCAGTACATGGATTTCTATAGAGGGTGAACCAGTTTGCACTCCTACCCCAAATGAAGGAGTGTTTCCTTTTCTCTCTTCAACTCCCTCTTAGCATATGGGCTCATATGGGCTCATATTCTTTTACTGATTATGGTCATTTCTGACCCAGTAAGAAGAAACCTCAAAGTAACATTTTTTTTCCTTTTTTATTGAAAATAATTTTTTCATGCAGTATATTCTGATTATAGTTTCCCCTCCCTCTACTCCTCCCAGTTCCTTCCCAACTCTCCTTCCATCCAAACCCACACCCTTTCTGTATCCCATTAGAAAACAAACAGGCACCTAAAAAAAGTAATAAAATAAAGTAAGATAAAACAAAAAGAAACAAGTTGGAATAGGACAAAACAAGCAAACAAGAAAAAAAGGCAAAGAAAAAGCACAAGAAATAATATAAATATATATATACATATATATATATATATAGAGAGAGAGAGAGAGAAATCCATAAGGGGTGAAGCTTTTAGTTAGGCAACAACTCAACTTCCCTAGGTTTAATAACAGTGAAAGAGAAAGAGAGAACATAAATTTGGTGGGTAGAAAAGTAGGGAGGATCTGGGAGAGATTTGGGAGATGGAAAAATGATCAAAATATATTGATAAAAATATTTTAAATATAAAAAGAATAAACAAAAATCCTCAACAAACTCATAGCAAATGGAATCCAGAAATAAATCAAAACATAATAAAAGAGGCATTTGCCAATAACACAAGATTGATTTAATATAGATAAATCTAATCAACATAATTCAGAATGTTAGCATAATAAAGGATAAAATATCTAAATTTTTTTTCCCTAAGAACAGGAACAAACAAGTGTTTTACCATTACTATTTGAAAGAACATAAGGATTATGGAAGTTCAGAAGACAACTTACACAGACAGACAGACAGACAGACAGGGGTTTATCTTTCCCCATGGCTTGTGTGGTTAAAGGCTTGGTCCCCAGTGCAAGGCAAGACTTGAGGGAAGTGACTGGACCCCATGCTGAGCTTGTGAATGCATTATTCCAGTCCTTTGATTGAGTCATGAATCAGTGGGCGTTCAGAAGGTAATGGGAGGGAAGGTAAAGACTTAAGCGGGTGGTCAGGGTATGCCTCTGAAGGGTCTGTCTTCTCCGTGGCCTCTCCCTCTCTGACTCTTCCTTCCAGCACCAGGAGACAAGTAGCTCTGCTCCACTATACACTCTTCACCATGGTATTTCACCTTGACGTGGCCCAAGCAAGGATCTCAAGCAACCATGACCCAAATCTCTGAAACCATGAACCAAAATAAGCCATTCCTCCCTTGATCTCTTGACAATAGGCATGTGGTCACAGTGCTGCCATTTAAGGCAAACATCAACTGTGGAAATTTCTTATACGATCCTTGCTCCTTCACACATTCATGAGTGTGTGACTTCTCCCATGACTAACAGCTAACATTTGTGTGATGCGTTTGTTACAATTGAAACAATATTACTACCTTAGTATTAACTACAGTCCACAGTTTACATTGACAACCACTTAGTATAGATAGTTCTTTGATGTTTAACAGAAGCATACTGTTAAACTGCAAAATGGTGTATGGCACCATTACGACCCATATGGGTCCCTTTTCCCTAGATAAAAAGCCCTTGTGCTCCACGCTCCTAGCCAAGACCCTGGGAAATACTGACCTTTACACTGTTTTCAGAGTCTGGCCCTTTTGCAAAATGTCATTTGGAAATCATATACCATATAACTAATTTATGCTGACTTCTCTTAGTTTCGCCATGTTTTTTCATGGATTGAAAACTCATTGTTCTTATTGCTGGTTAGTATTTGACTATAATGAACTACAATAGCTATGTCCTTAAACATTCTTATATACTTTGGGAAACATATACCTAGGAACATGCTTCTGGCTCATGTGGGAAGTCTACATTTGGCTTTGTGAAGAACCACCAAAGTGTCTTCCAAAGTGGTAGCACCATTTGGTTTTCCTACCAGTAATCAATAAAAATTCTTGCGGTTCCAGATCCAAGCTAGCACTTGGTGGTATCTTTGTTCTGGATTTTACGTAACAATTTTTATTTTTAAAATGACTGGGACAAATAAGTGAATTTATTGAGATTGTAGGCTACATAGCCAATATACAAAAGGAGTTTATTTTTATAAACTAGCAACAACTAGGAAAATTTAAAATACTACTTATAATAGTTTATTAACACTAAATCACAGAGAGATGACTCAAGATTAAGAATACTTTCTGCCCTTCTAGAGGACCTAGGTTCAACTTTTAACACCTACCAGGCAACTCCTAACTATCTGTAATTCTGGTTCCAGGGGTCTCAATGTCTTTTTCTGGCTTCCATGAGTATCAGCACAATTGTGATACTCAAACATAGATGTAAGCAAAATACTCCTAAACAGAAAATTTAAAATATGTATTTTTAAAAATACTGAAGAATGGTTGTAATGAAACATCTACATTGACACTACAAACATTTACTTAGGGATTTTTCTTTTTAGATGGTGTCACTATGCAGCCTATGCTTGCCTCACACTCACAGTTCTCCTGCCTCAGCTTCATGAGAGCTGGATCACAGCATGTGTCCCCATGCTCAGCCTATAAAACACTTCTTATAGAAATTTAAAGAAGAGCAAAATGATTAGAGACATATGCCATGATCACCTCTCAAAGGATTCGTCAGTACTAAAAAATCAAACTGCTCTGTGTATCTAGTTCAAACCAAATCAAAATTTTGGGGAGGGGGGCTTGTTTACGAACTGTCTAACTAATTTTAAATTTTTAATGTAGATTTAAAGAATCCAGGGTAAGAAAACTGTTTTGAAAAAGAACACCTTCTTTTCTAGTCTTAAATTGGTCTAGTGATAGCCAAGATAATTATTAGAACAAAACAGAATCCAAAAATATTGCCTACATGTGGGGAGAGATGATCAACATAGATACTAAGGCAATTCAATAAAGAAAGATAGGTCATTTGAGTTCATTGTACCAACCAACTAAATCTCTATAGGAACAAATGAAGAAAATGGTACTTTGCCACTATTTCTTGTAGACATAATGTTATTGTGCACTCTGTAAAGTTTATCCTTGTGTTATTCAAATGCTGATTTCTCTGCCCTCGAGTCTTGTTGCAATTGGACACAGCATTGTAATGCTTATGTCAAGAATCTCCTGTCTTAAGTTCCTGTAAACAATGCTCACCATTTATTCTCTACCTTGTCATTCAAAGCTGGAAAAGCCAATAACTGGCAATAGAGAGAATAGGGCGGGATTTCCTCTAGCCCTTCTGGCTGGAGAAGAAGGAGGGAGAAGAAGAGAGGAAGAGAGCAGTAGCCAGGAGGATGGTGTCTAGAGAGGCATCAAGGCAGAATATACCTGAAACCCAGAGAGCTGTTGGACCAACACAGAAATGAAAGTATCTCGGGATTTAGGCTGAGAGGTAGCCAGATTAGACTAGAGGATTAGAAGAGAATTATAATGCCTAGTTATCATACTTTAAGTTAAAAATAAATCTTGGTATCTCTGTGTCACTATTGCGGAACTAGGTAGGATAAAGAAAAACAGCTGCTGTATTAAAATTACTGGTACAATCTCTTACCCCTCTCTATGTTCTAATAAGTGTGGGAGAGAGAGAGAAAAAGAGAGACAGAGACAGAGACAGATTTATCAGTAGATAGGTAGAAACTTGATAACTATAACAAAGATTTCCTAGGCCAGACCCAAAACAGTACAAACTATAATCATAAAAAAATCAATCAATTTTATATCATCAAATTTAAAAATTATGGCTACTCAAAAATTCTGCTGTGAAACTTAACGGAAAATCCCAAAATTAGTGGTGAAGGCCTCTGAAAATATATATCTAAGGACTCATATATTCACACATGTAAGTATGTAAATATCTATAGAGTAAGATGCAGTTCTAGGAATTGTAGACAAGTACATGAAGCTATTTGCCTCTGCATATGATACTACAGTTTGAGGTCAGCAAACAAAGCTGTCTGAAAGTTAGATGTGAAATGAGAGAGGTAAAGACAAGCAGAGCCTGTAAACAGGAATAGAATTTGGGCTAGATTCTCTCATAAGTTTCAACTTTCCACGCCCTATGACTGCAATGATACAAGTATCTGCTGGAGCAATGCACTAAGATAGATAACTTACAACAGAAATGTACCCATCACTTCTGTAAACAAGATGTCTGAGCATGAAGCACAGATACACTGATTCTTTCCCAGGGACCACAGAGGAGAATCCATCCCACACTTCTCACCTGGCATCATTGAAGACATCAATGAGGTCTTCAGCATGC
The DNA here is from genome assembly GCA_028551405.1 of Uromys caudimaculatus. NCBI lineage: Eukaryota > Metazoa > Chordata > Mammalia > Rodentia > Muridae > Uromys > Uromys caudimaculatus. Next base: position 37,210,908 of record CM052706.1, on the reverse strand, counting down.
ACTGGCCTCTGCTATGTTACCCTAATCTCCTTTACCTTTGCATGTGTTCTGTCTACACCCATGTCTATTATGTCAGTCCAGGTTATCCTGTTTTATAAGAACACACATTCTATTGGGTTAGGACTCATTGTATCAAACTGTAATAACAAAAATGTCAGCAATTGTTACACTGATGACTCTGAAGATAGAAACTGAGGTCAAAGTCAATGAGCACAAATTCTCTCCAAGAACAGGAGAAAGAAGCAGAGCCCTGCCAGTACTTTCACTCCAGCCCCATGTACTCTCTGATCTATGAACTATAGATGATACATTTGTAACTGTACGGCAATATGTCTAGAGCAATTCGTTACATCTGCCAAACCAATGCAAATAGATATTACCATGCTCACTTCACAGATCAGAAAGTAAAGCAGAGAAGCTGTGGTCTGGGCAAGTACCAATTGGTAACTGGGGGTCTGGCCGCAGCCCAGGGCTCGTTCCCCTGTGCAGGCAGATTTCTAAATGCAAACAGGATCATGTCAGAAAAGGACCCAAAGAAACACTTATCAGAGTCTTGGAAGAAACCATTGTTTTCTGGAAAAGAAGCCATGGACGTTTTTACTCTCAAAGTCTTATGAACTTGAACTGAGGATTCATAGCCCTAGCTAGCATATAAGAAATAATTTTGCTTTGCCCAAAGGTATGTCAGATATGTAACCTGAAAACCAAAACTAAAATTCCACTTTAAAGCATTTCATTCAGGATCTGGCTAAGAGCCCCAAAAGCCAAGTACACATATCATTCATTTTAAGGAATTTTAAATCAATTTATGTTAATGACCCTTCACTAGTTTAGTGTCAAGAGTCTTGGTTTGTAAGAAATCAAATAAATGACCCTGACCTTTTTCAAAAATTGAAAAAATGTTCTGAAAAGTAATTTGTTTTATTTGGACAGTAGATTAAGTGTCAAAGTTAATACATCTCTTAGAAAAACTGACTTATACTAAATTATAAACCAATTTAAAGCGTCCCCAGGGCCTCCACATTCTTGACAAGATTAATAAGTGTTTTTGAAGTAAACAAATGTATAGACAGACCATAGCAACTATACATTTCTTTACCTGGTGCAGCTATTGTTCATGTAAAAGATATGTAGCCAGTGACCCTAGAACTGTGCATCTCACAGTACCCTGAAAGCTCAAGATTTTTCAGGACTGTATACTATTCTGGCACATTCATAAAAATCTGTCTTTGTACATAAATGGGGAAAGTAGTTACTTAAACACTGATTTTCAGAAATGAGAAGTGTTTCTCTGGTTAATCTCCCTACTCCTAAGTCAGAGAGCATAAGATCAAGTTTAAAATTGAAGTTTACCTTTAAATTTATGTTACTTCAACCCTGTCTCGAAAAACCAAAAAAAAAAAAAAAAAAAAAAAATTTATGTTTCTTCATCTTTTTATTACTTATATTATTGTGTACACTTATACAAATTCTACCAGTTTGTTAAAGAAATACTTTAAAACACAAAGGAAAATCCTGTAATTCCATCACTTAAAGAAATAACTCCCAATCTTCTTATAACATATGCTTTCACTCACAACCAATCTCTTCATTAGCAGGTGTAGTCCCTGAGGTAAAGACAATACATGTGCCTCTCAAAAATACTTCCTACAAGACAATATTTTCCAGCCTTCTCAAGTTCTCTGCCTGCCCCAGTAACTTCCTATTTAAAAGATAGAATCTGTATCTGAGCTGACAAAAGCCAAGAAACTTCACCCTCTATTTTGAGATTCTAGTCTTTTGAACATCACCTTCCATCTTTTTTAAGCTCTTGGAATTAATGCTGTTTAGCTCCTCAGAAACACTGACACTGGGCTTTAATAGCAGCTCACCCCACTGGCGTTTTGCATTCTTCATGGCAGTCAGGAGCGGCACAGAGAATGCAAACAGAGATTAAATAAAAATCTCATACAGACCTGAACAAGATGAAAAGCATTCTTAAACAGCATGGAAAAGTGGGCTTTCCCTGGTTTGTCAGGGCATAGATGACTCAGCATTGCTTATTGTTGGGCAGTGTGAAGCCCAAAAACGTGGAAATCTGGAGGGTTAAAAAAAGTAAAGGAGGAAAGGCTAAAATCTTCTACCTACAACTGATCATTTTTTTAAATGTTTTAAAAGTAAAAAGTAAGTTCTACTATAACAAGAATTAAAACACATTGGAATTATTTTCTATCTTAATAAATATAAACTTCAATTATACTTCTCCATATTCACAAATTCATAGATATGCTACAATTTGTTCAGCCCCAACTGTTGGACAATTAAAGATAGTCCAGGTTTTGCTATGATGTCAGTATTTATACACTTTCAATTATTTTATTCATGTACTAACTAAAGACTGTATGAATGCTTAGGAGTTTGTAACATATTTTGTATATGTATACATATATATACACACACACACACACACACACACACACTTGGAGGTGTAGTTACTAGTGAAAGAGCCTCTAAGTAAGAGGGAGACAAGAAGCCCACACAGCCTCCTCCAAGCTAATCCATTGACTTCCTCTGTGAATTAAAGGGAGTGAGAGCTAGAACCCGGAAAGAAGGCGTGTTACTGCCATCAGGCCAACAGTGTCTCTCCAGCATACTCCATAAACAAAGTGTAGCGTGAAACCTGCTGGTGGAGAAGAAGTGTTTCCAGGGTTTATGGCAGTGGCATAGGGGACACAGAATGGATCACTGACACTGAGAGACAAGTTAAAGCTACCGTGTAAATTCAATATTTTCTGAGTGTTAACCAATTTCATTTGATGATAAAACTCTGAAAGAGTAAAGGGAGAAAAAGCTAACATAGCCTCATAAACTAAATACCAATAGCCTTAAAAAAGATTTTGAAACGCAGAGTGTCTTCTTAGTAGCCAATTGCCAAATTGATTTTAAATGATTTGAACTCTCTGCACCCCCTCCCTCTGCTTATCTAAAAAGACAGAGCCCATCTTCTTTCTCCTTGAATCTGGGCACATCTTTCAACTTGCTTGTGTGGACAGATAGTACAGGTGTGAAGCTAGCAGATGCTTAGCGTCGTTGTCTCTGCCTGCAGTTTTCACACTGCCATTTCTGAAAAGCACACCCAGGTTACTGTGCTGGAGACAAATGACCCATGGAATAAATCCAAGTCATCCTACTATAACAAGAATGTTTAGACTCTAGGTCTGTGGCTCTCAACCCTTCTGACACTGTGGCCATTTCATCCAGTCCTCATGTCGTAGTGACCCCAACCATAAAATTATTTTCATTGCTACATCATAACTAATTTTGCTACTTTATGAACGGTAAGGCAAATATCTGTTTTCCGATGGTCCTGGGTGACCCCTGTGAAAGAGTCATTCAACCCCCAAAGAGGTCGCGACCGACAGGTTGAGAAACACTGCTCTAGGGCAACCAACAGTCTGCTGAAACCTATTCATAGAGCAAGCCCAACAAAGACTTACAAGACTGACCTGATGATCACAATATGTGAGTAGCTCCCACAAAGCCCAGACCAGAGTTGATGGACACCGGGATACAGAAGCAAAGTAGCTTCTTATTGCTGTCTTCTAGCGGTATTTAGGGTGGTTTTCCCCAGGATGGTAAAGTGATGGGCATAAAGGAAGTGCATGACTTGTGCACCACACAGACAATGGACAGTCCATGTTTTACTCTGTGTGTTACAATCATTGAAGATCGTTCCTTGTTTTCCCATATTAAAAACATTCAGTTTTTTTATTTGAAATGATCACCAGGCACACTGCAAGTCAGGGTAAATGTATTTTTCCAGGAACTGTTCTTGGAGAATGGGAGAACTGCTGAGGAATGAACAAAGAAGCCAGTGTGTGCGGGCTTCAGTATCCTTTAGCCCTTAATATGTCTCACTTACATGCTCAGGGTATACAGTCGGATCACCAGATCAGAAAACTATCTTTTTTATCTGAAGAAGTGCTACACTAATATGGAATACAAGCAAAAGAAATTTCTTAATTTTAAATCTAGACTCCACTCCTACTAGACCACTTTGACGATATGCCCTCAGAAAGGCAATCCTCCGGCCACAGGTATCTGAGGTCTCACGCCCCTCCCCTTCATCTTTCTACACTGTTGGTTTCTCTCCATTTTGTATCACACATCACACTTGCTTTCATCTATGGGCAGCCAAGAAATCCTCAGCCACTGGAATGATGAGGTCTGACTACCCAGGGTCACCAGATGCTTACCAGAATCTGTGTGAGCATGATAGAAGATCAAATGTCCATCAGTATAGAGAAAGAAGGCTGAGCCGCACAGCCAAAGGCAGGGCCTGTTTCATACAAAATACACACAAACTCCCGTAGTTCCATGGTACCCTAAACCCAGAGAATCCCATATAAGCTCAATGCTCTACTGGCGAGATCTTAAAATTCATTTCCACTTTGCACTAAGGGCAGTATTTCTGTAGCCAGTTCTTCACAGAAGCAACAGATAGTTCTGATAGGTTCTGTCTTCCACAAAACAGGTTTCATATAAGGAAGTCATCTTCCTACAAAATCTTCTGAGCGCTGCTGGTCACTGGGCTTGTTAAAGTCTGGACTTTTACTTGGTAACATTTATAGTTTTTGCAAATGCCACACAGAATTACTGTGTTTCCCCACTCTTCCCCCTCCAACTCTCCTATGTCTCCCTGGTCCTTCTAAACTTTAGTTGTTGTTATTATTATTACATACACAGGTAGGTGTGTGTGTGTGTGTGTGTGTGTGTGTGTGTGTGTGTGTGTGTGTGTAAGCTGCTGAGACCATTCCATTTAGTGTGGCTCATATGTATATGTGTTTAGAGATGACCACCTGGGATTGGATAACCTATAGATAAGTGGGGCCCTACCCACCACCAACAAAGCTTCTTTTTGCAGTAGATGGAGACCATCACAGAAACCCAGAGCAATATGCAGAAAACAAAACAATGTGAGATGTCCATCCCCAGCTGATACATCTACAATGCAGCCCCTAGACAACCCTAAGACTGAGGGCACATCTTAGAAGAGGGGGTGGGAAGGTTGTAAGAACAGAGGACCAGAGCATCTGCTGTGAGATTGTGTCTTCTATACATGACCGGGAGCTACATTCACCAAACCTCAACCTCCAGTATTTTAAACCTTAGGTTTCATTCTTCTTCTCCGTAATCACTCACATACCAGTGCAGACCTTCTTAACAAGAGATGTGAAACAAATACTGGAAAAGTCTGAAAATGGTCTGTGGACGAACTGTTTTGATTTCCCTGAAAAACAGGATGTATTTCAATTAACATCCCATACCACACTGAGTGTGCTGCTGGGACCGCACACACTCTCTTACCACAC
>CM052706.1:37192424-37205057 GCA_028551405.1 Uromys caudimaculatus | reverse complement strand
GGGGGTGGTGGTGGTGGTGGTGGTGGTGGTGGTGGTGGTGGTGGTGGTGGTGGAGGTGGTGGAGGTGGTGGTGGGGGTGGTGGTGGTGGGGGTGGTGGTGGTGGTGGTGGTGGTGGTAATGGAGGTGGTGGTGGTGGTGGTGGAGGTGGTGGAGGTGGTGGAGGTGGTGGAGGTGGTGGAGGTGGTGGTGGTGGTGGTGGTGGTAATGGAGGTGGTGGTGGTGGTGGTGGAGGTGGTGGTGGTGGAGGTGGTGGTGGTGGTGGAGGTGGTGGTGGTGTGTGTACATGTGTGTGGTGTGTATGCTCCTAAATATGTAAATACAACCTTCTCTGTTTGTAACATACATGTTACTCATGTATGTTTTCAAGCATGACCATTTGCTATTGGATAACCCTGAGGAAGACTATATCTTCCATTTAGCACCATAGCTGCCTATAAGTTCTTTGTCTAGGATGAAGTCTCTTAAGCTTTCTCCCTTCCATGTCAGCATGCCCATTGTAGGAAAGACCCGGGTGACCCAGCAGGGATTCCCCAGCAGGGGATAACTGTGTAAGGGATGGTAGGTGTTTTGCCATGCTCCTGGGTCCCAGGCTCCTGACACGAGGCTACAGCTCTCCATAGGTCTGGAACCATCAGTCACACAGAGCAACAACCCAAGCCCCTCCACAGGTAGAGGTGTGGTCATGTAGCCTCAAAGCAGATCTCCATTTTAATGAGGTACCTAGAGGTATAGCCAATAAACTCCCCTTCTCAGACCCTCCTCAGGCCTGCCCTGAGAGAGTGGGGTACGGTTTTACTCATCACCACTCTCTGCCATGATAATAGATGTCCTAAAACCATGGTACTGTCTCTTTTTATCGGGATCCGCTGTGGGGAACAATGGAACAGGCCTTCATCTAAACAGCCATGTCAAGTCTCCCACAGAAGGCCTCTCAGCGCTCCCAGCCTTGGCCTCTACCAAACCAAGCCAGACAAGCCAAGGACTCAGTCCTGGTGCTATCCAGCTGGGCTCCTCCCCATCTTTCCCCCTCAGCCCGGGGCTAGATCTAGCCCACAGACCCCTACTTCGTTCTCAGCTTCTCCACAGCATCCAGAGGCGCCTGACGTGCCCAAGAGCCTGAGACCCAGACGGAGCAGGCTCTGTGTAGTTCCCAGGACTTCAGGCCACATTCCCCAACTCCCATTGGGTGGTGTCCCATGGCTTCTCACAGCCCGGACAACTGCCTGGTGGTGCCATTGGGTGAGCTCAGTCAAATTTCCCCTGTACCACCTTCCCCAGTGGCCCAAGCCCTGGGGTAGATGTGGGACCCCCACTTTAACCCAACAACTGGCTACCAGCGTGGGGCAAACCCAGCTAAAGTGTACCCCCAGCTGGCAACCCACCCACAGCCCATTGGCGTTTTCCTTGTTCAGGTCTTATTTAATCAGCCTTATTGGTAAGACACACACACTAAAGAAACAATTGGTGTTTTAAATAACAATAATATACTACAATTTCTTATTAAATTACAATTTACAAGACCCTGTCTGGATTTGAGACAGAACACTAGTAATGTGAAATAATACACAACTGCATTTTCAAAAAAGAAACTTAAATCCAAAAATCCATGATAAAAACACTAATGAAGTATTTAATCCTTAGAAACTTCAATAAAGTTTTAGGGATAAAAAAAAAAAAATCCAAGAAACCCTGGCTTACTTTTTAAATGTCAAGATTTGAGAAATGCCCACAAAACCTTAGGTTCTTAAGGAGTTAGAAAGAGAAAAGTGAGCTGACATATAACATTGTGCATAGTTCCTTTAAAAATGTACGGGAGACCAAAATTAGTACCTTTCTTCTTTTCATTAAAAAGGAAACATGGAGTCAGTGAAGCCACTTAGCCATCTCCAAGGTGTTTTACCATGGTGTTTGTTGCAGTCATGGACCCAGCTCTTGGGATGGAGCACTGTGAGAGGAGACATTTGTAATCTCCTACTGCCATCTTATGTACTCTCTTGTCATTGCACAGGACAGAAGAGGAAATACCAAGAGCATCTTCTAGAAACTGTCTATAAAATCCACGCCCTTTACAAAAATTAAATGTCTCTTACTTTGTCATATAAAAAATTAAATGTTTATAGTCCCATTCTCCACTCTAATTACATTTAGATTTTTTTTTAAAAAGCCACTGAGCAATTTTATTAACAATTCTTTCCCTATTGATTTCTTGAATTTTTTTATGCTGATCATATATACTATAAGTCTACATCTGATCTACTGTAATGTAAATTCTGGGTAAAACTGAATATTAACTAGGTGCATGAATCACACAAAGTCCAAAACTTTTAAATGTATAATAAACAGGAAACAAAGCACAGCTCTATTTTTCTAAAAGCAAATCAGTGAGCAAAATATCAGGATGTCAAGCATAAAAGTAGCAAATTTATGCAGACAGTTTTAATGTGTCAACTATACTCAATACCAGCAGCTTATTTTAAAATCACAGTGAAAATGCAAGCCTGATTTTTTTCTATAAAGTCTAAGAATTATTGTTAAATGGATGTCTCTAAAAATTACTCTTCAAATATCCTCATCCAATTTGGAAAGCTGTGGAGTAGAGAGTCTTCCTGGTTTTTTATTTTATTACCTAATAAGAACATTCTAACTATTAGAGACACACACACACACACACACACACACACACACACACACACACACACACACACCAAGCCAAGTAATCATGACTCATAGAATAAAAGTTTGTCTCTACAATCGAAACTGAGTATCTTCTGAGAGTATTGCTGATATCAGTTCCTAATGATCTGCCCAGCTCTCCGTTCTAGCCTCCTTACGCTGGCTTTTGTCATCATGCCTGTCACCTCACCATCACAAAACAGTTGCTGTAGTTCTAGATATTAAGTCAATGTCAATGTTGAGGAGAGTGACAGAGGACAGACAACACCAGATGCCTCTTGTTGTTAGTCCTGCTGTGAGGATTAGATCACCATTTCCAGATGCAAGGAGAACTGAAAACTGATTACTCTGTTCATCACCATGAATCAAATTAGAAAAGTGTAAGAAAAGAATGGAGAGTAAAAAAGAACCATTGTTTACCAAGGGCAGATATTAATTTTGATCTTTAATCATTTTAGATTCAGATACTAGACTAAGCAGAAGTGAAAAATCTTCCTTTTCTTTCCAAACATATAGTAATACTGGGCAAAGTGTCTGGGAAAATATATAGCAAAGCAAGCAGACATATGTAAGAGAAATCTTCAAATCCAACACCACAGACAAGAGAACCAATAATAATATTGGAAGAAAATGAAAGAAACTGAAGCAAATAGTCTAAAATGAACTCTGTATCATATTATAAATGACAAATAAAGTACATATTCAAGGGGGTACCTTCTTAACAAAAGTACCCAGAACATAAATGCTACAAAAGATGGAGCCGCTGCCATCTTACGGATAGAATTTTGGAAGCTCTGGGGACAGAATAGATTTACAAATTTTCAGAATATTGTCAAATAACCTTTCTACATTTATAAGCTTATGTGGTGTTAGTCATGCTAATTTAAACAAATTTTTGAAAATTGCAAACATCTAAGGGACATTAAAATTTCTCTAGTAGATGAAACACCAACATTATATGCAAAGATTAAATAGTCCTGCTTCATTTCTCATAGAAGATACATGAGTGCTTATGTTCAAGCTCTTTCACTATATTCAAAGTATTTTAGGAGAAATTTAAACTACTTTTCTCACTGAGGTAAAAGGGACAATTAGAACATTACTCATGCACAAAAGGAAGAATCTGTAACGTCTAAGGCGACAAACCCTAAAACAATCTATCTAATCAGGAACTAACTCCCTTTCTAGAATTCTACTAAGAAAGAATAGTTCCTAATAAGGTTATAAATGACTTTCTCTTTTGTCTTTGATTCTTTCCTAAAATGTCTATGTATTGTCTTCTGTGATAAAATATATATATATCAAATCTCAAAACTAGCACTACACCTTACATGGCTCAGATCATCAGCCTGAAGGAGGGCGATAAGCTGATGCAGAAGATGCTCTAGATAGAGCTTCATTCTGTAGGAAAGGCCCTCCCAATCAGAATAACAGAATATCAATATACTTTCTCAGTTCTTCAACATCTAAATGATAAGTAATTCAATTTTTTAAACTGTGATAATAACTTATTTAGTAGCACTTGTCTGGGAAAGGTTAAAAAAGTTCCTTGTGCAAATAATAATATTCAAAAGAAATCTTAGTAAAGAAAAGTGGTATTTTACTGCTCATTTCAGAAAAAAAAAAAAAGGAAATTTAAAACAATGGCAATTACGGCGCTTATTTCCCAGTTCTTAAAATAATTTCCATTATATAGAAAAATGTGTTATAATAAATGCATAGGAACAATTATGAACAATGACCATATTCTGTTTACTTGTAAAACAGAACTACAAAGCTGATCAACATGTTGCACAGGAATATATAGAGTAATTCTTCCACAAACAATAAGTCTGCATTGAAGACTGTATAAAATTCGATCACAATAATCTATGACCACCCTTGATGTGACAATGTCACATACATGTAGTTTATACATGTAAGGTCAGTTGCCAGCCTGGTTTTCTAAGGTACAAGTGTCTACCTAAACTATTGTCACTCAGCTCTTAAGTACGAAGTCAGTCCAAGCCATGCAAGGCTGACCTTGTTTGCCTAGCGCTAATGGAATTACCCACTACATAACCTGTGTGATTCTTCAAATTCTGTTCTATACATTTGCCTCAAGCTTCATAAACTAAATTTAGGAGACTAGGCTGGGAAATTCTGCATCAACACCATCCTGTTCATAGTGCAAAGGTACAAAAAAGTCAGTATTGAGGGGCTAATAAAAATTGGGCCAAAAGAGTAGAACACATGTGTGAATTAGTGGCTCTCAACCTTTACTAAAAATGCAGGTCTCCTAAGAATCACTTTAAAAAGCATCGGGGACTCAGTGGTTAAGAGCTCTGGCTGTTCTTGCAGAGGACCCAGATATGATGCCCAGTACCCACATGGTGGCTCACAGCCATCTACAAATCCAATTCGAAGTGATCAATGTCCTCTTCTGGCCTTGTGGAGCACTGCGCATACGTGGTACACAGACACACATGCAGGCAAAACACCCACACACATAGAATATAAATAAATCCTTTAAGTGCCAGATCAACTAAATCAGAATCTGTAGAAACTGATCCTATGTTGTTTTCTATTGACCCATGAGAAAATTCTAACACAGAGAAAGGATTTCAAGGCATAACAATAAATAAGATCAAAGACATAATATTACTCAGGTTGAAAATAGTCAAAGCAGAGAATTGTGCTCTAACCCAAAAAGAAGCTGAAAAGATCAGAGGGTCACAAACATGACAATTTTGTAACAGCAGAGTGTGACGTAGACAATTTACAGTAGCCATAGCACCAAGATGTTACCTGAGTGGCTGACTGCTGAAATACTGAAAGCAGCACTCCTCCTGGGTCTCTCTCAGGGCTGTGAGAATAAATGATGCATGAAAGGAGAGAGATGTCACGGTGACTTCACCACATCTCCTAACGTTACTTTCTTTAAACTGTGTTGACTAAAAAACGAAAAGCAAGCACCAAGTTCTATTCGCTTTCTTATATTTATTTTCTATTTTTGAACACTAACCTATATTTTGTCATTGATCATGCTTTTTCTTTGTACTTTCTGTTATTCTATTTCAATTAAAATTCCTACACGGATGGTATTCTGGATGTATGGATGTTTATAATCCAGAGCCTAGATGCTGCTCAGTTTCCGTACACTCGGTTACATTTCGTTAAACTAATCATCACAAATTGCGTGTCGTGTGACTGTTTTTGATGCTTGTGCTGCTCTTGTTAAGGTGCTGTCTCAGAGGCCATCATTTCTCCTATTTATAATGTAAAATAATAGGTCTGTGATGTACACTGCAAAAAGAAAAAGAAAAAAGAAAAAAGAAAGAAAAGCATTTGGGATTTCATTTGGCTAAGTACCAAAGCTAAGTTAAACCTACAGAATTTACATATAAAAATTCTATCTTTCCAGCACTCTGCCTTCACAAATACCAACATGCTTAATACTCATCACTTTGTTTTAAACAGATTAAAAACAAAAACAAAAACTACCGTCTAACTGCACCTCCACCTAACTTCTAATACCTTTTACATTTAAGCGAATGTGGGTTTAACAGAATATTGTCAAAATGTAGTAAGAGATATTGATATTAGCTATATGTCAATGTAACTCACATTAACATTATTAATGTTGACTCTCAGTAAGTCTAATAATTTTATCATTGTAAATAGCCTGATTATGTATATTATTGTTGGCCTCCACAGCTATTAACACTGGTATTTTCATCATCCTTGCTTTCAGGTCCCCATCTAGTGGAAAACTCAGTGGGAATCAAGCCTCAGATAAAATATAGAGTCATCTTTATTTTTAATTTTTAATTAGGTAGTGTGTGTGTGTGCCACCTCTGATGGAGGCCAGAAGAGGATATTGGGTCCCCTAGAGTTGGAGTTGCAGGTAGTTGTGAACCACTTGACATGGGTGCTGGGAACCGAACCTAGGTCCTCTGCAAGAATAACAAATGCTGTTCACCACTGACCCATTTCGTCAACACCTAGAGTTATCTCTATGCAAACGCCAGTAGGAGCATAACAGACTAGATGTGACTCTCCGCTGTGCTGCTGGATGACTTTATACAATCCACCCACCTCTCCACACTGTTTCACAACCGTAAAGCCGAGACAATGAGCTGGTCTGAGAATTAAGTGAGGTAGAATTCACTCAGCATTTGGTAAAGCATCTCTACAAATGTTCACTAGAACAAGAATTGGGTAAAACCAATTCTTGAGAAAACAGAAAATTCTACTGCTTTTGTCAAGTAAAACAACAGGCTGTGCTACTCAAAATAAAGTTGTTGTAATGAACTTTTCATTGTTGTACTGATAAAAATCTCTATGTAGTTACCAAGAAAACGGAAATAAAAATCTACTAATGGTTGCTGCAGGAGACGGTGACATTTTCGTCAATGGTGTAGTCACTGAGGGATTAATTAGGAAGGATACAAGGCTCAAACATAAAAGAAAGTGGTAGCAGAGGATAATGGAGGTGAATATAATCACAACACGCCATATATATATATATATATGTATGAAATTGTTAAAGACAAAAAAAAGTATTAGCTAATAACAAGTGCTATTACAGTTAGTCTGGTGAAATCAGTATCTGATACATGAGTCTTCAGTTAATCTCAAATTCACAAATAAATAGATCATTTCATTGTTTTTGATAGGCCATAAATACATGTATACATGTATCTATACATATGGATATGTACTTTCTATGTTATAATTTTGTGCTGGTGAGGATTAGTGTGCTCTTTTACCAAGCACACTACCAAGCAGATTTTGACGAGTAGCAGCTCTGTCAGTCTCAGTTGGAGAGAATGTTCGGAGTCGTGGGAATCTGTGATTTAAAACTTCTTGAAGTGTTAGGAAAGAAAATAAGTACTTTAAACTTGGGTCAGATCAAGCATTTCAAGAGTAGCACTCACAAAACTCTTGGCAAAAATTAAATCTAGAGGCCAGAACAGACTAGTTCTTACAAAAATAATTGTTCTATATATTATAAATAGAACATGATATATCAAGCATGAGTTGTAAATAAAAAGGCACACAAAAAATAGGCAAAGTGCAGCCTAGATCACGTCCGTTTTGTTGTTTGAAGATAAGTCCAATAAGTGAAAGTATCAGCCACTCTTCTTTTTAATATTGTGCAAAGAGAGATTACGTGACAGATACGAAGGCTCAACACACACAAGAAAAGTCAGATGAGCAAGCTGAGATTAAATAAGTTGGATAACCTGGCCAAATTCATACAGCTCCAGGGTAGAGACAGGGAGTGTATGGGACAGGCCACTGGAAGCTAGTTTTCTCTGCTAAGGTCCAAAGAGACCTAAATAACTCGAACTGTTAAACTTGACCTCAGGAATTGTATGATTTCAGAGATAAGAATTTATCTTGGTTGGAGATGAAAAACCCTGCTTGATGTTTCAAAAAGGAAAAAAAAAAGAAAAGAAACAAACTTTAGGAAGAAACAGATGAAGATTAATATTCAAATTAACCATAAATCTCTTGATGGAGATGGATGAGTAGAAGCCAGGAAGAAGCTGTTTACTTCAATAAGAGAGTTCTCTGCAGGAAGAAAGGTCCGTGAACGGTGATAATGTAGATTTCTCACATCTGTGACTTTCCAGATTTGTTCTCAGCTAAAATCTGGTATAGCATATTGATTAAAAGTTTAAATATGAGAATGAGACTTTAACTCATATCTCACCTAGGTATATAACAAGAGCATTCCACTTAACCTCAACAGGATTCTGTTTTCTCATTTTTAAAATAAAAATCAACGTTACGGAGATGGTTCAGTTCATAAAGTGCTTAGATTGCAAGCATGAGGACCTGATGTTTTGCCTCCAGTACCCATAAGAAAGGCCAGGCCAATGGTACACACATGTAATTTCAGCACTGGGGACACAGAGATAGAGATGTTGAGGTCACTAGCCAGCTAGGCCTATCAAACCAGTGAACTACAGGTTTAGTGAGGGATCCTGTTTCAAAAACTCAGATGAATAGCAATTGAGAAATACACAAAATGTTCACCTTTGGCTTCCATGTGCACATGTACCTACATACTCACACATGTGAGAATATATCTCATAACTTTGCAATAATTAAAACACCTATCCCATGGAAAAATCTATAACAATACCTAGTCTTTCATAAGAATTGTAGTTATTAATAACATGTTCCACACCTATACTCCTAAGATTCATTCATCAAAGTTTAGGAAAAATTACAACTTCAGCAATATTTAAACCTCTCAAAAAAGATGTTGTGTTTTTTTTTTTTAATGTATTACCCCAAAATAAAATTATACTATTTGAAGTATTTTCATGTTGTCAAATCTTTCTACTTATCTTATTGTTTTACTCAAATATACTTTCACTTAATAATAATTACTAAGTGGGGCAGTGGTGGATTACACCTTTAACACTGGCACTTGGGAGGCAGAGGCAGGAGGATATCTGAGTTTAATGCCAGCTTGATCTAAGCAAATTCCAGGACAGTGTATTTCAAATACACAGAGAAACCCTGTCTTAACAAACCAAAATAATAATAAATAATAAATTATTAATTATTAATCAATGATATTCAAAAATGAAGTCATACAAATAACTATCATTGATATATATTTGTTTTGATAGTTTCCTGGATTGGTTTTTATCACTGCAATAAAACACTGACCAAAATCAATGCACAGAGGAAAGTATTATATTGTACAAGTTAAAGTCTATCCCCAAGGGGAGACAGGTCAGGAGCTCAAACAGGAAACTGGAGGCAGGAAATGAAGCAGAGACCGTGGAGGAATGGCATTTACTTGCTTGCTTAGCTTGCTTTTTATTTTTATCATTGTTTTTTACATCCCAACCAGTTGCCTCTCCCTCCTCTTCTTCCTGTCCCTTGCCCTACCTCACCTCTGACCCTCACCTTCTACACCTCCCTTCTTTGTGTTTAGCTGGTGTAAGATCATTTATTGTTTGTGTTTCGTGGGTGTAGTCAACCTCCTTGGAACAGAGTTTACCTTCTAGTCCTTCTTTGGGTATGGACTGGTGGAAAGATATTATTTAAATTTGGTTTTGTAATGGAATATCTCGTTTTCGCCTATGATGATTGAACATTTTGCTGGGTATAGTAGTCTGAGCTTGAGTCCGTGGTCTCTTAGAGTCAGCAGGACATCTGTACAGACCCTTCTGGGTTTTAGAGTCCCTGTTGAGAAGTTGGATGTAATTCTAATAGGTCTGCCTTTATACACTACTTAGCCTATTCCCCTTGCAGCTTTTAATATTCTTTCTCTTACCTGTATGTTTAGTATTTTGATTATTATGTGGTGAGGAGTCTTTCATTTATGGCCCAATTTTAGATATAATTCAATAATGTCTGGCTCTGTTTTTATAATAGATAATATTCAGTGTGGCCTTATGCTAATTATATATGTGTGTGTGTGTGTGTGTGTGTGTGTGTGTTTCAATGTGTAGGAAAATTAAATCATGTAATCAGACTCTCCAGAGGTTTTGATTCAAGGTTTTATCTGACTGACTGATTCCAGCTATACAGAGTTTTCATTCTCATCTCTTCTGAATTTGTTTCCCTGCAGGTTGCAGTTCCTGCAAGGACACACACACACACACACACACACACACACACACACACACACTCCAACAACTAAGGATGAACACTTTAAGAACATCTCTTGGACATTTTTTTCCCCAGACAACTTGGTGTAGCTCCATGGCCACATTTTTTTTTCTTTTTTTCTTTTTCTTTTCTTTTCTTTTCCTTCTGTTCTCTTCCTTTCTTTCTCACCTCTCTCTCTCTCCCTCCTTCCCTCCTTCCCTCTCCCTCTCTCTCTCTTCTTTCTTCCTTTCTTTCTTTCATTTATCCTTCAGACAGATCTTACGATGTATTGGTTTCAAACTCACAGAGAGATCTTCCTGCCTCTGCTACCAGCTACTGAAACTAAAGGGATTCACCACAACTGGCCCTTAGCCAAGATTTTAATTGGATTGTTTGTTTGTTTGTTTTTATCTTGGTGACTTTTATTACCTTTACTAGCTATTCAGTGCCCCACTCTGTATCTGACCAAACATCTTCCCAACTTGCTGGTCAGACCTTTGGATTCCTTAACTCAGCAGACCTCTAGCTTCTATCAACCCCAAATCTAAGAATGTCATTAGGGAACATCTGAAACTTGTAGCAGAATTTTTTCTAATTTGTTGCAGGCCAGATGACTGCCAAATATACTGCCAATGTATTTGGCAATTGACCAGATTGATGACTTTCTTTTGTTCCATGATGATAAATCCTCAAGTAGCTAACTTCCACATTAGAGCATATCATTCAGGACACCCTAAATCCTTGATCCCAGGCCACAGTTACTCAGAATAAATCATTTCATATTCCCTTTGAGGTCAGGGTTGTATTTTTTGTCAATAGAGTGAGTCAAGAATGGCAGATGGATCAAATTAATCCAGAAATCTCCAGTTAATACTGTGAAAGGTTTTTTTTAAGTACACATACTGCATTACTCACTCTACTCTCCCAAATATTGTGTGTGTATGTAAAATGTATAAATTTATTTTATGTGTATGAATGTTTTGTGTGCAATATATATTTGTACTATGAGCATACCTGGTAACTGGGGAGGTCAGAAGGTACTAGGTGCCCTGGAACTGAAGTTATAGATGGATGTTAGCCACTGTATGGGTGCTGGAAACAGAACCCAGAACCTCTCCAAGATAAACAGAGGTTCTTAACCACTAAGTGATCTCACCAGCCCCTCATCTTATGTTTTTAAAGCATTAGTCTTGTGTCTGAATCTGGGAACTTTGTTTAAAAGGTAGATTCAATAAAACTACTGAAGGTCTGGAGTAGAAATGGAATCTGAATCTTTAACAACCCTCACCCCACCCCCAACTCCAGCATTCAGACACTTTTAATAAATGGACCTAAATAAAAATGATCTCTTGTAGTTCCCAATAGATTTCTCTCCCAAGTTGTAAGGATGTAGCAGTGATCAGCAGTAGTCTCTAGATCTCTATAGCTGCTAGTCCTTGGAATAAACAGCCCAATGGTCCAGGCTGACATGTAAGCTGTTTAGCTTCTTTATAGTTCTTTGCTTTTTGTACATATAAACATTAAATTTATATGCACATGTGAATGCATTATAAGTATGAAATGCTATTCTAAGAGGAAAAGGAGAAGAAAGGAACATAAGAGAAAAAAATCCAAATGAACTCTGCACTGATGCGTTCACAGGCCTTTAGAGGGGGAAAATAGTTTATTCTTTTCCAAAAATAATCCAGACTCTGAGACAAAATAAGTGCTATCATGCTATCATGCTGTGCAGGGAAGATAGAATAGACTTATAGGCAAGACATGGAAATCATCACTCATCTTTTCAAAGCCTTGGGGAAGCAAAAGTCTTTTACAACTTCTGTATAAGGCCTGTTTCTTTGAGCAGATTTTATGATGATCCGATAAAGGACCCAACCTACTGCAATTTTAATATGCGTAGGTGAGTGTGGGATAATTCCGTTATCACTTAATTTTGGTGTATTCAGATACAAGATGCTTCCCTCGCATCCTTTAACTTGTACGAGCTCCTTTTCTTGGAACTACTCACAGTAACGCTTAACAACTCACTCTTCTTTGCATTAAGAAAGAAAAAAAACATAAAGAAAAAAAAATTTAAGCCCCATCTTTTCTTTTTTTTTTAATTTAATTTTATTTATTTTTTGATACTTTATTTACATTTCCAATGTTTCCCCCTTTCTAGGTTTCCTCTTTGGAGACCACCTATCCCTTCCCCCTCCCCCATCTCTATGAGGGAATTCCACCTCCCACCCACCCGCCCGCCCACTCCCATATTCCCAGCTTGACATTCCCCTTTACTGGGGCCTCTCCTCCCCCTGATGGCCAGCAAGACCCTCCTCTGCCACATATGTGGTCCAAACCATGGGTCCCTCCATGTG
>CM052706.1:37122069-37192324 GCA_028551405.1 Uromys caudimaculatus | reverse complement strand
GCCAAACTGATTTCCAGAGTAGTTGTACCAGCTTGCAATCCCACCAACAATGGAGGAGTGTTCCTCTTTCTCCATCTTTTCTAAGTATCGAATGCGTCTCTAATCTCTCTTGAACAGTTTGTTAAATTTCCTGGCTGCTTGAATATGCAAGGTAGTGTTAAGTATCAAACCTGGGACAGACAGCTGAGGTGCCTATTTAACATATCAAAGCGAACCTGACCACCAGGTTCTCTCAGCATCCCTCAGTCCCTCCCTGTGACTGGATATGGCTGGCATACCCCACCCTCTACCCAGAGCTCTCCTGCCCAGGGGCTGGCTGCCCTTCCCCCCAGAGGTTCTCCCCTATATAATCTAACCATTTTAGTTACTTGCCTCTTTTGTACCTTTGTCCGCCTGGCTGCTGCACCTGACGCTCCTCTCTACCTCTCCCTTCCCCTCCCCATCCCCTCACAGGCTCAGGACCATGATCACTCTGTATTCCCTCAGATGTCTCTGCCTCTGGCAATGCTCTCCCTTTTATCTTCAATAGACTTTCTTTCCCAGCATACCTAGGGGCAGTCATGTCTTTTCCATTTCCTTTTTATTTCCTTTTTTTCATTCAGTTCTACTTTTTAATATGCCACCCTGAAGAATCCATTTTCTAACAGTAATCTATTATTTCTCTTCCAGGAACGACAGGCTACTGTCTTTAGGGTAATCACACTATTCAAATGTTGTTTACGGTGGGAAATGCAGTGTCTTTGAACTGAAGTGGTTTTTTGTTTGTCTGATTTAATGTACTGGAAAGTGTTTGGTTTCTGTGCTTTAATTGAAATGGAAGTAGATGCACATTAAAATGCACAATAATAGACTTCTAAACTTTTACTTTATACAGAAAAATTAAATTTTCTTTGAAAATAGTGAACATCATCAATGACTTCTTCTTTAAGAAAAATGAGCTGTATTGCCTTTTAGACTTTGAGATCACTGTATTTCAAGCTTACGGATTCCCTGTGGATAGATGTTAAAGATGTCTGGCTTCCTCTAAGGTAGTGGTTCTCAACCTTCCTAACGCTGCTACCCTGAGAAGGCTAGGCTGATTCCATGACAGGCTTCAGATTGGCAGTTAAGGAGACGAGGACTAAATCTCTGTTTCTAAGAACTGGCCAATTCCAGGCAAGTCCAGGCTTCAGAAGCTACTCTGACACCTGGCCTTAGGCAAGGACAAAGATGGGTCAGCAGTATTTTTCAGATTGCCTCAGCTACTTCCTCAGCAACAGTTTCCAGACCTCCCCAGCAAGTTTCCAGCCCCCACGCACTGCACCAGTAATAGAATGTCTGTAGAAATGGACCCAACAGATAAACATAGAGGTCACCTACCACAAAATTCCTTAATGTGCTTCAAATCATGCCTGCAAACTCACTTGGTTGTCTCTCTATCTTAGTAATAGGAGTCCCCAGCATGTTGAACTTCTGCAGGAAAAAACAAAACAAAACAAAACACTCTTTGCCTTTACATACTATTTGAGTCCTGGGTATCATTCTTGAGGGAATCATGTACCCTTACAACCCTTTAATACAGTTCCTCATGTTGTGGTAATCCCCAACCATAAAATTATTTTCATTAATCATTTGATCCCCAAGAGGTCATGACCCACAGGTAGAGAAAGAACCTATGCCCTAAGGAGATTTGATTCAAGGTGGTGTTGGCCACCAGCACTCAAGGGCCACAGAGCTCCAAGAGATCTGAGAGACCCACAGAAGCTCCAAAGGAAGAAAGAACGACAAAGGAGTCTGCAGAGCTCCCACTATCTCCAGAACAACTAAAAAGAAAACTAAAAGTTTTATAAGAAGATGCTTTTTTAAAATGAACTCACAAAATTGGAAGGAAAGATGGTGAAGCAGAGCTGCCTGCGGCTGTTCAACCTAGAGACATGGCGGTGACAGGGATGGGAGCAATATGGGGGGCAGCTGCAGTGACAAAGGAACATGTTGCTGAGTACAGCAGGTACTTGGCCTGCTGGCAGGCAGGGGACAGCTGGCCCATCTGGCAGCTTGAGCTGTTTGCCCTCCTCGGGAGAGGAGAGCATGGGTCTGCAGCTCTGTCTCTGGGCTGCAAGCACTGTGGTGAGCTGTGTTCAGACACCTGGAATTCACATGGCTCCTGCCCCAAGATGTCCTCCTCATAAGCAAGATCACACTGACTCTGGGCAACAACAGGATATACAGGACAAGTCTCAGTGATAGTCCAGAATTTATGGTGCTTCAGAAACCAGAAACCTTGAACCAGACCAATGACTGCTTGCAATCAGTATTTGCAATGTAAAGCTGTTTGGGCAAAAATACACATACTGTGTAACACACCGCAGCTTACAATGCCACTTCAATGAATAAATGTGCAATAGAGAGGTGGGAAGGGTGGCTGAACAGAGCGGCACATGAAGCAGAGAGAAACTAGAAACTTGGTGATGGCAGCAACAGGTGCGGGAGGGAGCATGGCTCCCTCTGATGGACGGGGAAGCAGGCCCTTTCTGAGTAGGGCTGGGAGTCTGGTGTGCAGCAGCCTGGAACTCTCAAGTGGCTCTGCCCCCAAATGAACTGCCCAGCCCAGCGATGGTCCTGGTTGAAAGACCCAATTGGCCTCCTTGAAAGACCTCCGTGGTCCATGCTGCCGTCATATTGGTGTTCGTGGCCTTTGCTACAGCAGGAGGCAATGTTGAGGTCCATGGTCTGTGCTGCCACTGGGGACCATGATAGGGTTTGTGTTTCACGCTGCCCCTGGCTGTTACGGGCAAGGAAGCTTCTTTCGCAGTGGTTTCGATGATGTGGTGGAGAATGAGATACTGAAGGCTTCTGTGACAACCCCACCCCCCACCCCAACCCCCAAAATAAATAGTCTAGTCAGAAAGCCACTGAAGAGAGTCCTTAAAAATTGAAGTAGAGCTCTTCATATTTGATGGCTTCTGGCATGGGCGAGGAGAAGGTCTCAGCTATCTTTAAAGGGCTATCCACTGGGACTTGATCATGCTCCAGTGAGAATGTGGACAACATAAACTGGACTTGATGGGGGTTTTTGGGGGGGGAGTGAAGGGTGGGAGGATGAACCTGGGAGGAATGGAAAATGAGTATGATTATTGTATGAAATTTCCAAACAATCAATTAAAATATTAAGGTGGAAAAGAAGATCTTTACTATAAATTTATGAATTCTCAGAACATAATTAGATGAAAATTGATGATCTCATCAGTGACTCCCAGAAAGAGCTTTCTATATGAAATTGAACTTGCAGAGTAGGTTCAAGACTCCCATGCTCTCTCCAGATGAATGCTACCTTAATCAGAAAATTCTCATTTCTGATGATGCATTTACTAATGATGATACATGTCTGATGACCTAGTGATACAGATTTCTGCTCTTTCTCCATGTCTCTTCTATCAGAATAACAAGTAAAATAATTTGGATGCATATTCTTGACTCAGTCAACTTGGTCTGTTCCCTTGTTCAAAATGGTTGCTAGGGGGTAAGCCTTAACTCTGAGGAGGAAGCTGAGCAGATATACACATTTATTTCCATCCATTCTCCTCTGAAAAACTCATAAATCATCGAGGCATATCTACTTTTATTTATCACATAGTTCTGTCACTAAGAACCAATCTGCCCTTCTTTTAAAATCACTTTCATCTATTTTTCTGCATTCTGTATTCATCTCTTGACAAAACGACAGTTTTAAAGAGATCTTTCTATATGTTTAAATTTTCATTTCTTTAATTACAAATTGTTTTTTTTTTTTTCTTTTTAGTGTTGCAGGCCGTTAATATTTCTGCACTTTGGGTATGTAAGAAATGGAATGTGCTCTGCCCTGCTCTCATGCATTTGCTGAAATCCTGGGCCCAATGTGACTTGTGTTTGGAGACAGAGCCTTTAAGGAGGTAATTAAGGTTAACTGAAGTTCCGAGAGCAGGTCTCTAATCCATCTAATAGGATTGGTCTTGTAAGAAGAAGAAGGGAGCCTGGACAGCAAGGACAGGGCAGGGACCAGGCTTTGTGAAGGCAGCTGTTGCAGGCCAGATATACCTCAGAAGAAGCCACTTCTACTGATGCATGAGCTTCAACTTACAACTCTGGCACTCTGAGAATAGAAAGTTGTGTTAGGCATCAATGGCAGTCCAACTCTATTAACAGTTTGTTTCTGTGTTCCTTATCTATCTGGGATGGGGTGGGGCAGCACTCTAAGTGTCTAGATGCTGGCCCTTTTATACATAATACTGCAAATCTTTACTTCCTCTCCTTATCACTTGTTGGTTTTTGGTTTACATACTTCCAGTTTTATGGTACACTCATTTTTTCCAGATTTTTTCCTTTACGGTTGTTTCTACATTTGAAATAAGCTTAAGGAAAAAAAAGACTTTCATTCCTCAGAATTACATTAGGCATATTTTTTTTTTCATTTTTTTCTTTGAGTTTTATTTTCAGTGTAAAACATAATACACAGATCCATTTCTTCGACACAGCCAGCCAATTATACCACTTACTCATTTTCCCCCACTTTGAAATTTTTATAGTGCTCTAAATACGCTTACAACTTCTATTATTTGCTTTTCTTCCTACAACAACTTTTATTCAACAATTCATTTTTGAGACTAAATATTTGAGCTGGATGGCTAGCTAGCCTCTCCCAGATCCCAGTGACAGTAGACCTTGTCTCCCAAAAGAGACTTGGCATTGTGAGACAACTCAGTTGAAAAAAAGGCACTTAATTCCAGGCCTGGGGACCTCAGTTCAATCCCTGGGGTCCACTAAAAAGAAAAAAGAAATTCCTCCAATTTTAAAAGATATTTTATTTGCCTAGAGTTGTAAAATATGCATATATGCCTTATGCATATATGGAAAGTTCTTAAATTATAATGGTATGTTGCTCTTTGCTCAGAGTGAAGCTAACATATCTTTAAGGGAGAGCACTGAAGGTATTTGAATTATATGTTCACATTAGGGAGGTGAGTCCTGTGTATTTTAGAAGACTAGTATTTATTTTCTCTGAATTTAGTCAGGAGTTGTCAACTTATTTCTAGGTGAGTGTGACAGTAGTAAGGTTTTCGAAGTCTACTGAAAACAAGTAACATTAAACGTGTGATTTATGAGATTAGGTTATGTGTGCTATTTTGACTGAAGTCAACTTTCCTTTGTCATTTCAAAGGAGGAAAAAATGAATGGCCTATAAAACTGTAAGAGTTGATCTGTCAGAAATAATTTCCAATTGCATAATGTTTTTACAAAGTGATTTATTTTAATCATATTTATAGTGTGAAAGTATAAGATGATAATAATACTGGCTTCTAAAGTTTTAGCTTAAAAAATAGCATTTTAATTACTATAGAAATGTCTACAAGTAATTTCATAATTTATTAATTCTGTATTTAATTTTGACATTTTTCTCATAATTCACCATTGTATATAATACTGTGTTAGATATCCCACAGTACATACATATTTTTGTTAACATAAATTCCTAGAAATAAGTTTACTAGATAAATTTTTATGCACAATTTATACTTTGGTACTTGTAGATAAACTGTTCATTAGAAATACTGTATTGATTTGTAATGTTATATGGAACTTTTCTCTAAAATTTTCTAACAAATTTTATTATAAAAAAATGCTTTTTACAACAAATCCAATAATATGCTTTTTAAAAAGTGCCGGACAAATTAAAAGAAAATGTTTATCCTTAAAAAAAAAAAAAAAAGAAAATGACTATAGGCCAAGTGAATCCCAGCACTCTAGAGGAGAGGGGGAGGGGGAGAGGGAGAGAAAAGGAGTGACATTAGGGGGTGGAGAGGAAAGTTACTATAATAGGGGGCCTTGGAAGAGGACAAGTTCAGCTTTTCATTATAATGGCTGTCAAGAAATGGGTAGAAACCTTGCATCTCTGCAAGTTCAAGGTCAGTCTGGTCAACAGGGTAAATTCCAGGCCAGTCAGGGTTACATACTGAGACCATCTCCAAAAAAGGAGAAGAGGAAGATATTACAGACAAGAACATGCGATGCCTGTCATTACCCACCCTGAATGTCCAGGCTCAAGACCAGACTTACTCCAAGAAATGTAGAATTTGATAATCTTTCTAAAGATTGTAGTGATGACAAACAGCCTCCCCTTGTTTTCTGTTTTCCAAATGCTCTACATCCTACGGGCCTCTAATAAACATAACAGTAGTTGTGAATAAAAATAAAAATAACATTGTCCTGGAAAAATGGACTCGAGGAACCACATAGTGTCCAAACTCTCATTGGCAAAACGTAGTTTATCTGATGAGAAACTTCTCGCGAACCAAACAAGGACTTGCGGGTAAGACCACCGGAGTCTCACAAAGAAGGAGGCCGCCCTGGCATCGTAAAATAAGGGAAGAAAGGGCTACTGGGATCACACACCCTGGAAACGCAGAGCCCAGGTCCCCATCCTGACTCAGGGATGGGGGGCGGGGAGGGGGACGACGATAGGTCACGTGGAAGGCCCGTGCTCACTGCTAAGACAGCCTGCTAAGGCTCCTGCAGGCCATGAGGTAACTATTTAAAACTTGTGCCGACGTAGCAGGCCTGCTTCTCTGAGAAAAGACCCCACCTCCACGCTGCAGCGGCGTCCACAGGGAGCAGCTCTGCCGCCTCCATCCCGGCATCCTCCGCGCGGACTAGCAAGCCGGGTAGTTAGACGTCACTCCCCGCCATCAACCCGGCGTTGCTATGGCAACGCAGTTGCCCCCAGCTATGTCGCTGCAACCCGTCCCTGCATCGCGGGTGTTCATGGAACTGGTTCCCTGGGCTGACCGGGGCCGGGAAAACTACCCGATCTCGGCCGCAGAGGCACAGCCGGTCAGCTGCCGCCCTCACGTCGCGCAGGCCCACCCGGGAGCCCGCGAGGTCCACGTGAGCGGCGCGGCCGAGGTGTCTGCCAGCCCCGACCGGGCGCTGGTGACCGTGCGGGTGAGCAGCACCAAGGAGGTGTCGGCCGAGGCCAAGAAGAGTGTGTGTCGCCGCCTGGACTACATCACGCAGAGCCTCCAACAGCAGGGTTTGCAGGTGAGCTTTCCGAGACGGGGTGCAGAACGGGTGACTCTGGACCTTTGGGGGTGCTTTGTTACCTCAGGATTCATTCTAGGGCGCAATGGATGCCTGACCTTCCTTCTAGAATCTAGGTGAAAGCGTTATTGGCTGCAGCGAACTTGAAGTCATGAATGCAGGTTGGGTGGGTTTTTATCTGGTGATATTTGCTACAGTGATTTTGTTTTTAAGGTATGAGTAATGAAATGTTTTCTTGAAAAATTACACGCAAATGTTTGCCTAAGTAGAATGTTGAACCTACTCTCTCACCTCCCCCAACCCCCTTTGGTAGTTTTTATTCTGCACGTTGAAATAGGCAGGTGAGGAGCTTGAACTGCTTCCTTCCAATCAAAGGATTGTGTGGAATGGTTCTTCAGTGTATTAGCATCTTTGCCACCTTTTTAGGTTTAACTTTTTAAAAAGACAGCATATGTAGGTATCATAGGTGAAATGTTTCTACCTCCTAGACATGTCTGTGAAACAAATCACTAAATAGGTCGCACCTTAAGCCTCCCTCCTTTTAAGGAATGGGGCAGAAAGGGAGCTAGCTTTACTCCATACAGCAACTCTTAGGCATGTCCTCATATCCCCATTTTCCAAATTTAGGGCTATAAAATAATGCTCTGAGTTTTAAAGAACAATGTTTGAAACCCTCCTTTTCCAGAACCGACAATCGAGATTGCTTCCAACTTTGCCACACTTCAGATAATTACTATGAAAGAAAATTTGACGGCCACAGCCAGCCGTCTCAGTGTTAGCATTGTACAAAACAGGACCCTAGCAGCAGGAACCGTGGTTTTCAGGGGCGTCTCTGATTTAGTTAAAGAGCAGCATAGTATTACTTCATAGTCATACCTTCGAAAAACTGGTCTTTATTTTTTAAAAGGAAATGTTTTTGTGTTGCATTTAAAGCCAGAATAAATGAAACGATGGGAGCGGAGTTCCCAGGTTATTTTATAGTTTAAAAAGTTTAAATGTAAATTGTGAACAAAGTGAAAAAGTAGATTTAAAATGCAGGAAACTATTTCCTAAGCAACGTGTTGCAGACCTGTTTGAATAACGTAATGAGTTTTCTATGGCATTGGTATAGAACACAGTCTGAACCCATGTATCTAACTTCTAACGTGTAAAACAAAATAAATACAGTAATTACATTCAAAGTCAGTGTTCGATGCAAGGCACAGTAGTCTCCCAAATTATCTTTGCTAAGGGAGGAAAGCACTCATGTAGATAGCTTGTTCAGCAGTATAAAAATCATGTATAGCACTTCTAACGGTAAGTTATGGACGTCACAAAGTCCCTATGTGATTTAAATGTTGGAATACTGGGTTATAAATACTCACTCCCCTGCTTAGAGGGCCTCTCCCAACCTAGACACTTGACATATGGAAACTGATGTTTTCATCCTTACGTCCTGGCTTCTCTCCCCCTCTTAGCCTAGATGACTTCTGTTTTGTTTTTAAGAACCAGACCAAAACCACATTCTTGTCAATTCACTTCTCAACACTAATAATCCCTGTTCTGCAGTACCCCGCTTCTTTCTTTAAATAAAAAGTGTCAGCCTGTTATCTTTCTTGGAGTACTTCTGTCTCAGAGTGATAGCCATTTGATTGTAGGTTTATGAGTTTGTATGAAGTTAGAGCAGTCAGTTTTAGCATTGCTTTAACGGGGAAATGGGAAGTTCTAATTAGCATTGCTTAACCCAGAAACGTTTATTAAGCATTCCCTAACACTGTTCAGATTTAAGTGGCACTTAGTATCATTTTGTATTACTTTGGTTGTGGGGGGAGGGGGCTGCTGTAACGGAATATTCCAATCTGACTATCTTAGTGTTAGGTTAGGGTTGGGGTTGGGGTTGGGGTTGGGGTTGGGGTTGGGGTTGGGGTTAGGGTTAGTGTTTATAGCCCCGAAGGTTAGAAATGCTAAGGCACCATCAGTTTTTATTTGGTCTTGTGAAGATTCAGCTCATGATACAGAGATGGCTTCTGATCCCTGTGTCCTTATGTGAGAGAAGGCAACTCACTGGAGCCTCTTCGTGAGGACACGAATTCCATCCATGAGGCTCCACCCTTGTCATCTAACCTCAAAGGCCACCCTACACCATCGCACCAGTCATTAGGTTTCAGTATAGGAATGGGGCATACAAACATTGCAGGTGATAGTTATTACAGTGTGTTCTATTCTATATACCAGCTTAGGCTGTAAACTCCAGTACTTGCCTATTCATAGCTATTATTTTCAATAACTATACCTGCCTCAGGCTGGTTGGTAGGCAATAAGAGAGATAATATTTTTGTGTGTGAAGAGGGTCAAAATATTTAGAGACATTTATTTAACTTTTTCTCCAAACCAGGCTTATCAACAGCTTCTAAAGGACGAATCACACAGGTATTTAGGGTTTTTTCCTCCAATAAAAGCTTTAAAAAGCAACTATTTTTTAAATTTATTTATCAATTTTATTATCCTTTATGTTTTCTTTCCCCCTTTTATTAAATATAGATTCTTTTCTCATACACTGTAATCTGAATATGGGTTCCCTTCCTTCTACTCCCAATTCCTCCTCCACTTTCTCTCCTATCCTGACCCACTCCTTTTTCTGTCTCTCGTTAGAAAAGAACAGGCTTCTGCAAGATCACAACAAAACATATCAAAGTAAAATATAATAATGTGACGCAAAACTATCCTATCGAAGTTGGACAAGCCAAGTGAAAAGAGAAATAAAAGTATCCCAAGAGGAGGCACAAGAATCAGAGACCCACTCATTCACACACTCAGGGGTCCTATGAAGATATTAAACTAACAGACATAAGGCCCCACGATTGCCACTTCAGTCTCTGTGAGTTCATATGAGCTGTTATTTTTAGAGCGCCTTGTTTTCTTGGTGTCATCTGTCCCCTCTGTCTCCCCAACTCCTTCTCCCTCTTCTTCCACATGGTTCCCTGAGCTCTCAAGGAGGGATCTGATGGAGACAGAGAGATAATAAAATTTGAGCTGCCAGAATCCCATGATCAGAATAAAATAATATGATTCGTGCTGCCCTGAAGGTATGTGTATAATACATTGATGAGATAACATTGATTTTACCTTAGAGATTCCAGAAAGACTTCATAAAGGAAGTGACCTTCTGTCAAAATGTTAAGCACTGGCCAAAGGGGAATCATTTGGGTTCCGCATCAGAACGCAGCAGGCATATATATTAATAGCACTCTGTAGTGTAGCAGGGCTGGCATGCAGAAGACACTGGGCAGTGTGAGAGAGAATTAAGAGACAAGGCTAAGGGAGAGAACTGGAGGCTGACATCAAAGTATGTGCCTGTATAGCTTTACTCTTCTCATTGCTGTGACCTGACAGCAACTTGGAAGAGGGAAGGCTTATTTGGTTCACCGTTTCAGAGGGTCTCAGTCCATGGTGGCAGGGAAGGCACCGTGGCAGGAACAGCTAAGCCCATGGCAGCAGGAGCTATTCCCATGGCCTGGAGCAGGAAGTGGAGAATGGAACCAGAAGCAGCAGGGCCAAGTTCTAACATGAGTGTGTGTGTGTGTGTGTGTGTGTGTGTGTGTGTGTGTGTGTGTGTGTGTGTGTGTGTCTTCCTCTAACACACTCCACCTTTTTTTCTACACTTACTAACCAGGCTCCACCTGTGAAGGCTCTACAGCCTTCAAAATAACACCACAAGCTTGAAAACAAGTGCTCAAAATACAAGCTTGAGGAGATATTTTAGATCCTAACACAACAATATCCGACTGGAGTATTTCAATATTGTTGATAATTAAGACAGCTATGTACTGTTGATAGACCTTATACAATTGCTGCCTCATTTACTACTCTATAAAGTTAGTGTTTCAAATTCCTGTTTTACAGAAGAGGATTCTCAGGACCAGAGTAACTACTGGCAAATAGCTTGCCCACAGCTGAGAGATGGCATAGTTTTAGATACCAGCCAGGACCTTTGACCCATGCTCTTAACGATTACAGTATGTTATTACATTACTCTCTTGGCAGTAGATGATTTAGGTGCCAGGCAGGGGACATAGCGGTGATACTGATGATATTCTTTTATGTGCTTGCTGGCCAACACCTGCCTGCCATCATATTGGCGTTAATTGCCTGAGTGTAAAAGCTTCCAGGCTCTGAAACTTCTTGTAAATGGAGTGGAGTATTAATTCCAAGAAGTTCTGCTGCCCCATCCTGAATAGTCTTCAAGTAAAGTCAATGGAGAATTGAACCGAGTGGCCAGAGACCCCAGCTCCCTCACTTGTTGGTGGAAAATGGAGATCTTTTCTCACCCCAGTTGCAGAGTTTCTCTGCAGGGTTAATTTAAGTTGTCTCGAATGATAATTTGGTTTCCAATACTACTTTTATTGGCTCTCTTCTGCCTTAAATCCCCCTACCTACTTAAATTTTTTGGAATTACCGTAAAATAAATTTATTCAAATTTCATTTCTAAACCGGCTTCTGGTCATACCCAAATTAAGCTGGAGAAGGGGGTGGCAGGAACCCAGGGGGGTCAGTGCACACCTTCTCCACTTGCCACAGGAGCATTATTTTCTTCTGTAATCTTTAAAATCATTAAGTCCAAAGAAGTCATTTTTTTCCTTTTTAACAATGGAAATCAAGCTTTTTCCACAAACTTTTAGTTCTTAGTATTTTGCCCATTTTCACTTTTATCCTTTTCTGCATTAATTTATAGGAATCTTAAAAATTATGATTACCAATAACTTATGGCTACCATGTATTACAAAAACAAATCTGTATCTTTGTCATATATATTACATAGCTTTAAGTTTTGACAGTTTAGCCAAATACATTATTCTTTTCTGTATGTTTTCTACCTTTAATGTACTGTTTATTGAGTCCGTGGTTTTAAGGCAATATGGCCATTAAGTGATACATCTTGGAATCTTTAGGGATCCTTAATAGTTTATTACATGTTCTATGCTTGGAGTTTATTTTGGTAAAATAGCAATGGTTTTATTTTCTTTTATCTAGATAACTAGCTGTGCTCATAACCTCATTAGTCTGTCTTAACTTTGCAAAATGATCTCAACTTACCTTTTGAAAATAAAACTCATTGTTTTACATAACTGAAAAGTCAGGTTATTTTATGGCTAATCAGGTTTTATGTGGTTAGGTCCCTGGCTTTCCTGGTATCTTTCTTCGAGACTCAAAATGGTGCATGCATCCCAAGCCTTAACCACAGGATGATAAGGCAGCCACACTTATGTATTATAACCACGCTAGAAAAGCAATCCTGTGGGCTGGAGACATGGTTCACTGCATGAGAGCACTTGTTGCTCTTGCCAAGGACCTTTGTTCGATTCCTGGTATACACATGCTAGCTCACAGCCCTCTGTAACTTCGGTTCCAAGGACTCTGTTAACCTCCTTTAAATTACGAGCACCAAGCATACATATGGTGCAGACATACATGTGAGGAAACCACTCATATATGTAAATAAATCTAGAAATAAAACCTAAGTGGACAATCTAACTTCTGTTTGTGGCAAGGGAAATGCTACAGACAAATTAGCTTATATTTTGATAACTGTATGTCTGTGGCAAGCAAATGTGGTAATCCAAAATGGTTGAGGTCTCTTGGGGTTTACCTGAATCACAGAGTGGCTGCTTAGGTGTAGGAACATAACTATGACGTAAGATTCTTTACGGCCTTGGTTGAAATACTCCAAGTCATTGGTTTTGTACATTCTCAGTGTATTTTGAGCCAGACCTAGAGTAATAATAGTTCCTGAGGTCCTCCCATACTATCCACCTGTTTAAATTATTCAATCTCGTAGCACCTCTGAGGCCCTGTTCTCCTTCATTGCTGTTCTCCTGGAAAGACTTCATGCCTGCAGGGAACAGGGCATGTCAGATGGGGCCATGGAGAAAGAGTCTGTAATTCTAGATGGTGGAAACTTCTACAGAGCAAGTAAAATTTCCTCTTATATTCGGCACTAAGCATATATATTTCCGTTGTAAGGTTTTCACTTTTTAAGTTTATTCTTACATAGCTTTTTATGGCCATCGAGACTGTCATCCTACTTTTTCATATTATGTAAATGGCTATTTCCCTTTAAAAGTCTGCCTTTTTTATATGTACGTAGAAACAAAACTAGTTTAGTCAGGAAAGCCTCATAAACCAGACTAGCAGATTTATCAGACTTAGCACTATTGGCATTTTGAGCTGAATAATTCCCTCTTGTTGGTTTAAGCTATATACTGTAGGATGTTTACCAGTATTTCTGGCCACTCACCTATAGTGTAGACAAAATGTGGCCATTTAGATGCATATTGGGAGGTAAGAAGCCAGACCACAAAGAAAAATGAATGTTTCATTATTCAATTCATACAACATTCAGGAAAGGCAAACCTATAGAGACAACTAAATTGTTGACTAAAAAGAATATGCACAGGAGAACTGTTCATGTAGAAGAACTATTCTTCTCTGTGCTGGGGTGCTTGATACTTCACTGTATGCACCTGTCAAAACCCAAGGAGCTATAAGTCACAAAGAATGAATTTAACATTTGCAAACCGGGAGGAAAGGCATGAAGCAGGCTGTCAGACCTTAATCTCAGGACAGAATGCAGACTGTGATAAATGAACCCAGTTCTGTTATTAACAAAGGACGAAGCTGAACTAAAGGGAATGGGGAAAGGCATATGCTGAGTAATTAGAGACAAGTATTTTAGCTGGAAACCATAAGGGTGAAGATAAAGGTACAGAACCCCCAGGCTCTGCTCTCCAAGGAACTCTAGGTAGCAGTTCT
Organism: Uromys caudimaculatus; assembly: GCA_028551405.1. Lineage (NCBI taxonomy): Eukaryota > Metazoa > Chordata > Mammalia > Rodentia > Muridae > Uromys > Uromys caudimaculatus. Next base: position 37,178,485 of record CM052706.1, on the reverse strand, counting down.
GGAACCGCTGTACATGGCAGACCGGTGGTGAGCAAGTGTATGTGTAGGAGCCATGTTTCTCCTGGTGAAGAGGGAAGATGGAAACAGTGTTAGAATGAACACTGACGCTGACTGCTGTGTTCTGCAAGGCTCCAGGGACTGACCTATCTGAGGCAGAAAGGGAATGAAGAAATGACATACACATGGACACAGAAAGGCTGTGCTCTCTGGTAACGAGGCTGCAGCACCCCAGAGCTCAGTGTGTTTGCTAGACGCAGTAGAACGGAGAGGTGGGCAATTGCATATAGCTGAACAAGGAAGCAGGCTTGACTAATCTCAGGAATAGACTCTAGGATGTAAGTGTATGTGTGGGTGGTGGTGGCAGTGGTGGTGGTGGCTGTGGCAGTGAAAATAAGGTAACCATTCTGCATACCACATCAGCATTCTGATTGGAAGGAGTTTCCGTTCCCATGGGGCTAAGGCATTGGGATTCCTAACAGGACTGTGTCCAGGTCAAATAATACTCATCCACTCAAAATGATATTTGTTTCCCGTATGGAAGGACTAACTCACTGTTTAGCTTGCTTCCATGTCTGTGGGAAGATTCAAGGACAATCATGGTCATGTAAATATATCTGTTGGTTTTGGGGTTTTTTTTTTTCTTTCTTTTTCCTTTTTTCTTTTGGCTCATAGTTTGAGAAGTAAATTGTGGCAGAAAACACTTGGTGGAGTTCTGTACTGTAATATTATGGAGTCTACTTCTGTCTACTGCCTTCTCTATCCAAGAACTTTACATATAACTCATTTTTAAATCATTGTAACAACCAGGTGGTATGTCTGTTGACCTGATTTTATACATGTGGAAGCAAAGACTCAAAAACTACCGAGTAACTTCCCCTAAGGTGCATATGATTGGTACTATGTCAAGTAAGTCCATGTTTTCTATACAAGTGAAATAAATGCCTGAAAAATGAAATGAACTGGTTTTTGTTTGTTTGTTTGAACAAGTATCTGTAGGCTTCTAATTGATTTCATGGCACTTTTAAGAAAGTTTAAACCATCAACCCAGGCAGTTCATTTTGCATACTGTATGTCTTCATATTTTAAACTCAGGCTTCTTAATTGACAGGCAGAAACAACTGAATTTCATAGCCAAATTTAGTAACTTTAATTTGGTACTTCTGTTTCAGGCAGAAAATGTAACTGTGACAAAGGACATTAGAAGAGTAGAAAATGCTTATCACATGGAAGCTGAGGTACGTTCTGAGCCTGTGGAAGCACCTTGACTTGGTGGCGACAACTGCAATCTAGATTTAGTCTCAAGCTGAAATCTACGAGAAATGACTCCTGTGGTGATGATAAAAGATGGTTTTTCTCAAAATCCTTCTGATATTATGTATCTGGTGATACTTTAATACATGTAATGAGATCTACTTAAGTGAAACTGTGTAAAATGAAGTAAGAATAGCAAACATGGAGAGAGCAACTAAACACCACAAACTGTCTGTAACATTATTGCCTGGAGAGCTGAAAGCATGATAGGAGAAAATTTCCCCTTAGATAAAAACATGAAAAAGCCATAAAGGATTGAGACTTTTAAAAAACATTTTTATTTTGTTTCTCAGTACAATTTCACAGTCACTGTGAGAAATATTATTTAACATTTTAAACCGTGTTCTCTTTACCTACCTTAAGAAGTGTGCTGTTTTCAGAATGCTCTATCCATGATAACACTGAGATCCCAGCCCTGCTGTGCTTCTGACCCTAGGGTCTGAAGATCCAGGTCTCATATCAGAGTGCGTCACCATGAGAAGACTGCTGCTTTTCGGTCCCAGTGTTTTCTGCTGCCACCTGTCATAGGAAACAAAGACAACTGAGTTAGAGTGCAATTTTGTTTACCAATGAGAGAGAGACTCTTTCTCTCCAGAAGTAGGAAACACCCCCAGAAGCCACGTGGTGCTCTCTTCTGTTAGTTAGTTTATTAGTGCTTCCTAGTATTAATGTTAAGTTGGGTTTCTCAGAAATCAAGCGTAAGATCAGAGGAGCAAGAAAGAATGGACATTAGGAAGGCAACCCCTTGTCTCTTGAGATAAGAATTTCATCAGTAAACACTCATCTCAATAAGCTTTGTGGTTGTTACATTTAAAATTTAACTATCTCAATGAAATTTACAGCTATTCATTATGAGCTTCAGTCAGAAGCCATCTAGGAAAAGCTAAAGGCATGCAGGTAAGTTTTCTGGAGATGGCTCACCATTTTGCATGGCCTACAATAAGTGAGCTCTGAGAGGCAAGGTCCCAAGAGTCCTTTTCCCAGGATTGCTTCTTACTGCTGATAAGCCCTCTCCTATCGCTATTACATAGTCTAATGATTTCTGAGCCTTAGCCTACCCTATTGAGCAAGTTTCCTGAAGATCAACATGAAGGTGAACATTTATGAATCAATGCTGTTTAGATGAATTAATGATTTTATAGAATTCCTGGTTTGATTCAAAGAATTTTAGGAAGAACATTTTAAGAGATGGTTTTAGTTATTGTCTTAGTCAGGGTTTCTATTCCTGCACAAACATCATGACCAAGACGCAAGTTGGGGAGGAAAGGGTTTATTCAACTTACACTTCCATGTTGCTATTCATCACTAAAGGAAGTCAGGACTGGAACTCAACCAGGACAGGAAGCAGGAGCTGATGCAGAAGCCATGGAGGGATGTTACTTACTGGCTTGCCTCCCCTGGCTTGCTCAGCCTGCTTTCTTATAGAGCCCAAGACTACCAGCCTAAGATGGTACCACTCACAGGGGCCCTCCCCCCCTTGACCACTAATTGAGAAAATGCCTTACAGCTGGATCTCATGGAGGCATTTTCTCAACTGAAGCTCCTTTCTCTGTGATAACTCCAGCTTGTGTCAAGTTGACAGAAAACCAGCCAGTAAAGTTATCTTGCCAGAAATATAGAATAAAGTTAGAATTAATAAAAAATAAAAGGTGCCTATTCTTCATAGAATAGTAAGTAAAGGTGCATAATAAGGAATACAGTGAGCTCTCACAGTTACACTAAAACGAGAAACAGGCGTGGGACAAATTTGTGATCGAGGAAAAACATTCATTCTAGGTCAGTTCCAAGGATGAAGCCACAGGTGTGCACTATGATGAAGTGAGGCCATGTGAGACTGTTGCTTTGAACTTATAATGAGCTTATGGAATGAAACACTGCTTTGAATTTAACTATTCACATCCTTCTGTAACCCCCCCTTTTGTGTAACATCTTATCTATGAAGTAATTTTCTAAGAACCTTTGTCTTAGTTTTGTATAAGAAGGCTAGAGAGAAGGAACAAAATGTAGCATCTGGGGCTCTGCCCCATCCACCCATCAGTTGTATGTGTGTGGCTTGGAGGGCTCTGTCCAATCCACCAAATGCACATCTTTTGGTATAGATTTAGTACAAATTATTTTGACAGAATGAATAGTCAGGCAAGATCCTAAATAGCAGAAGTTTGATGTTAGGAGGGTAATGTATCCCTCTAAGGATTTTACCTGTTAGGAGTTCAGTCTGCAGTGACAGGAACAGGAAATTCTACTTAGGAGGGTATGTTTTGGTTTTTATTAATTCTTAGACAGAGTCTCAGTATGTAACCCACAATAGCATCAAATTTATGCTTTTACTATATCATCTTCCTGAGCCCTGGGATTACAGTCTGGAACCATCACTCCCACTTGTAGTCAGGTTTATTATTATAAAGGGTCACCAAGAGCACAGGGAAGAGAAAGTTCTAGAACTGAACAAGGGCTGGAAAACTGGAGAGTTTTTCAAACCGCTGAGGGGTTCTAAGACTGAAGTTGTGGATTCAGCAGGGGTCCTTGACTGTGTGAGAACTGGGTTAACCTCTGCTCTTCCTGCTGCTGTACCTGCCTTTTTAGTGTCCAGTGTTGTGATTTCTTACAAAAGCATGTGATTATGTTTTAGATAGGCCTCTCTGGAATCCAGACGTTACACGATCTATACATTTCAGCACGTGATCACCTTTAGATGGCCACCAATTGTCAGTGGGAACCATGACAGTGCACTCATAAGATACAAGTGTGCTAACCGTTCATAAAGAAAGGCGTGTGCTGTTACGGATATGACTGTAGCAAACTCCACTTGGCCACCAAACGTCTAACATATTCTAGTCATCTCCTGGCCTATTAAACATGCAATGTGCTTAGATGGTAGTTAGCCCATCTTTTGTCAAAAAGTCAAGACGTGGTGGCAGGCAAAGACGTGTGGAGGTTAGCCTCGTATGCCACCAACAGCAGTGCAACAATGGTAAGGCTTGTATAGAAAACAATGTGGGATTTTTCCAGAATATTAAACAAACTCCCAGATGACCGAGCAATTCCACTTATGGGTGTATGTCCTGATGATTTTACACCATCTGAATCAGGAAGAAATACCTGTACAATAGTCTCCACATACCCTTTCTGCAGGGACTAGGATCCCGTGGCTGCTGGGAACTGCAGGACCGAAGCACGTATATATTGTTCTTTTCCTAAATGCCCTGCAGTATTGTTACACAATTATCTCTCTGTTCACAGGAAATCAGTGTTTTTCTTTTTGTTCTTGTGGAAACAATACAAAGAAGGAAACTGGATCAACATCTTTAAAGTACTAACAAGAGCCATGGATTTTGGAGAGATAGTTCAGTAGGGAAAGTATTCATTGTATGAGCAAAAGGACTACCATTTGGATGTCAGGCCTCCACAAGGGGTGGGGGGCTAGGCATGGTGGCAGAATCCCAACACTGGGAAGAGGAGACAGGAAAATATTGAGGACCAGCTAATCCAGCCAGTGTGGAGAGAGATATAGAAGAATATTCCAGGTAGACTTCTGGCCCCCACAAGTGCATGCACAGGCCTATGTACAAAAAAAAAAAAAAAAAAAATACATACAGCATCCTCCCCATATATACAAGCCATCCATGATTACACAAGTCTATATATATGTTAACAAGAGTTAACATGTATATGTATAAGGTCAACATACATATGCATTCACTCTCTGTTTTTGACTGGATGTCACTAACTGCTTCATGTTCCTACTTTGAGTTCCTTTCAGTGAGGGACTGTAACCAGAATAGTAAGACAAATAAGCCCTTTCTTTCTTGAAGGTGCTTTTATCAGGGTTTTATTAAAGCAACAGGAAAGAAACCCAACATAATCCATAATAGCCAAGTATGATTTATCTCAAGCATAAAAAGTTGGCTTAAAATTTGAAGAAAAAAAAAAAAAAAGGTCATTATGAGTCACCATATTAAGAAACAAAAAGAAAAAAAAAGACAGGTTCATTTTGGTAGTTGCAGAAAAGGCATCTTAAAAAGTCCATCATCAGTTCTTAATAATAGTTCTCCATAAGCCCAGGATGGCCGCACACACCTTTAATCTCAGCACTCAGGAGGCAGAGGCAGGCAAATCTCTGTCAGTCCCAGGCCAGCCTGGTCTATAGAGTAAGTTTCAGGTTAGCCGGGCTACATAGTAAGACCCTGTCTCACTGTGTCAACATTAATTAGTTAACTAATTAATTAGATAAGGGGTACCTATTTTAAAAACCACTGGTAACGTACCTTTATGGTGAAATACTGAATACTTTGTACCTAAAACCAGGTACCATACAAAGATGGTGGCTACACTTATGTCTTCTTTTTGGCATTGTACTCGAAATTCTAGTCATTATAATTTGGGAGAAGAGCAGGAAAGGATAAAAATATTCAAATTGAGAAGGACAAAATAAATCACTCTTTATTTAGAAACAAGACAACCATCTATCTAGAAAATATGGGGAAAATCTATTAGATGTAATAAACAAATTTTAAATGTCGAATGATACACCTAATAAAATATACTAAAGGCTATAAAACATTTCTGAGAGAAATAAAATACCTAAGAAAGGAGAGAAGTTAGAACTGTGGGAGTCACCACAGTTGGCAAAGGGTACGTGGGGCCTGCAAGAAGCCCATCGGAAATCAGATGGTGACCATCATGGGAAAGACACATCACCCTGTCCACAGACAATAGGAGATGGGAACCATGGAACTTCTTTGAGGTGCTGAGCTGAGCACTTATATTCCCGCTGTGGAATGGTTCCATAGGAGAGAGGGCAAAGCCCTGCAGGACATTATTCCTGCATATGTGTGCCCATGTGTGGTGACTCTGTTGGGGCCATCCTGGGGAACTATGTTCCAGCCTGCAACACTCTCTGGCACTCTGAGTACATTGTGTGCTTCTCACCTTTTGTCAACAGCTTCTTTGACCAAATAGGCAGTGGTACTGCGATGTGTACTCCCATGAGTGGCTTGCCTGTTTTCTGTCTGCCAGAAGCCTGTTACCAGCCGCTACTTGACCATAGTGCCAAGAAATTCTACCCCAGACACTTTAAGTCTGTGCCTTCTGCCTCAAGCTACTCAACAAGGACACCTTCAAGAGTAAACAGCACCTCTCACTGCCAGAGCTTCCTCAAGCTCTTCCAGGCTCACTTCCTTCCTCTGTCCATTCCCCAACTGTACCTGTGACCCCAGGACTGTGCCCAGGGGTGATGGGGTATATCCAACAGAAAGTGGAACCTTGTCATCATCAGGTGCTGACACAGGATGGGACCAGGATGTTGGGGTCTTGCCAGCTTCTTAGTATTCCAGAGCCTAAGGACCCCCCTTTCCTGTTTTGTACCTCTCCTGGGCTTCCTGCTTTTCACCTTTCCTAGAGGTGGAAACTAGGGCCCAATCAGCTTCATGTGTATCTCCAGAAGTGTCCTGGGTAGACCAGGCTATGTCAGCACCCCACAGTGGAGCCTCTCACACACACCCTTAACCAGTGAGCAGGGTGGGAGGACAGGGTCAGCTGAGGCCTTTTACCCATATTTCTCCTAACACAGTTACCCCGAGAATACTGGGGACACCTGGCTTCCTCTAGACAATGCAGCATAAACCCATCCATCCAAGGATAGAAGTGCCCATAGGCCACTGAACCTTGGGTTTCCATTTTCCCATCTCCCAGGATGTCAGTGACTGCCTTCCTTCCTCACTGCCCCCTTTATACATGCCTAGGGTTTACTGAGAAAGGACCCACCAGCAATGGTATTTCATGGTACTTTCTTCATCTCTGGGATGATGTGAGCTGTGGAACACACCATGATTTTGAAGACATTTTAAAGACAGCCCCTCTTTTGTTCTTACGTTCTTGCCAGTGACCAAGGATTTGGTATGGGGAAGCAATTTGTTTTGTTTATTCTAACCATAAGCAAGTAAGTTGGGAAAAGCTCTCTTTTGTAACTCTATACGCACACACGCACATGCACACACGCACACACGCATGTGCGCGCATGTCTAGGACTTTTTTTAAACTGCTATATTTTGCAACTTCTTTCTTACTGCTCAGACCAAGAAGTTCTTAATGAAAACCGGTCTAAAGGGATCTGAATCTTTTGGACCTGGGATTCTGAATCTCATCTGTCCTGCCCAAGGAAGGCAAAGAGGAAGTACCTTTTGTGGGGCCAGTTCCTGCTTGAGTAGGCCATCAAGAAGCCTATGCTCCCCCTTGAACTTTTTGGCAACTAAGAAAACCGACAGGCCAGGCAGTGGTGTTCCATGCCTTTAATCCCAACAAGTGGGCGGCAGAGCAGGTGAATCTCTGTGAGATCAAGGCCAGCCTGGGGTACATAGTGAGTTCCAGGACAGCCAGGGCTACACAGAGAAACCCTGTCTCAAAAAAAGAAAAGAAAACCCACATTTTTTTTAGCTCCTCACTGCTTTTCTGGGACTCACCCTTCTGCCATCTCATGAAAGTTGGTGTCTGATTCTGACCCAGAAGACAATAAAATTCTCTGGTCTTTATTTAATTGGGTACATCACTTCCTCAGATTTCCTGGAGACTGGCCAAAGTTGAGACTCATGCTGGGGTGAGGAGTGGGGGAGTTGAGGGGGCCTGGAAAGAAGGCCTCAAGTTGGTGCAGGAGAGTAGTCTATTAGGGTTAGGGTGAAAGACAAGATCTGTGAGAGCAACAGGAAGCTGGAAAGCTCCCATTCCTAAGAATGAAACAGGAGCGCCAGCCCTGGGCTTTTGGTGAAAAGAAAGGTACTCTAGAAGGATCCATAGGCCGATGACTTAAGCCATGCATCAGCGTCCTAGCAGAGGCCTAATATGGTGACGTTCCAGAGGAGGGTCAGATTCACCTCTGTACATAGTGAGACTGCTGGAAGGGAACACATAGCTCAGTGGTGTCAGTGAAGGAACATACTACCAATCAGAAGTCTAACTGAATGAATCAGAAGGCAGAAATGGTATCAGGCTTAGAAATTAGCCAAACAATAACCCTGAAAGAGAGAACCCTCCAATTTCAGAAAAAATAAAAATGAATAAATCTTAAAATGGTTTAAAAGAATTTTTAAGTATACAAGCTAATATCCGATCGTTTTAAATTTCATAATCAGAAATCTTTAGTAAGAAAATAATATAGCTGTAAACATTAATTTTTTTTCTTATCTGGTATATTTGTTATCTTAAAGTGACCTTATAATCTGGCTTTACTCCTTCCTTTCTATCATTCATTTGTTTGTTTGAGACAGGGTCTTGCTTTATAGCCTTGGCTGACCGAGAACTTGCTTTGTAGACCAGGGTGGTCTACCTGACTCTGTCTCACAAGTAATGAGATTAAGGACATGCACCACCATAGTATCTTGACTTTACTTTTTATACTTATATTTAGACAAAAATATAAAATTACATGAAGCATGAAAATGACATCAAGTATCCTTTCGCTTACAGGTCTGCATTACATTTACTGAATTTGGAAAAATGCAAACTATTTGTAACTTTCTTGTTGAAAAACTAGATAGCTCTGTTGTCATCAGCCCACCTGAGTTCTATCACACACCAGGTTCTGTTGAGAATCTTCGGTAAGTTAAATTATTCATTCTGAACAAAATGATTGACTGCTGCAGGCCTTTTAATGTCATTCTAATCCTTGCTTTGAATCCCTAAGGCGGCAGGCCTGTCTTGTTGCTGTTGAGAATGCTTGGCGCAAAGCTCAAGAAGTCTGTGACCTCGTTGGCCAAACCCTGGGAAAACCTTTACTAATCAAAGAAGAAGAAACAAAAGACTGGGAAGGCCAAGTGGATGACCATCAGTTATCCAGACTGCCAGGTTCATTAACTGTCCAACAGAAAATCAAAAGTGCAACCATCCATGCAGCTTCGAAGGTGTTCATTACTTTTGAGGTAAAAGGAAAAGAGAAGAAAAAGAAGCATCTTTAAAATTCCAACTGAAGCTTAACGTGTCTGTACTTTTAAATCTGTTTTTATACATTTTACAGTGATTCTTTCTCAAACATACATGTTGTATGGTATACTCATCCTCTGTAAAATCTGCCAGTTTTTGGACATAATCCCACAGAATATGTATATGATCACTTCCTAGTTTCCAAAACACTCTGAGAAATGCTGTGAGAAATAAATGTATTAGCATATTTTTGTATACTGAGAATTTATATATTGAAAATAAAATGAAGAAAAAAACCAGCTCATACTGAATTTTTACTTCACAAAACAGGTAAGTCATGTCTTGCTTGTATTTGTCCAGTTGTATAAAAATGTAGAACCTATGCTACATGTTGAAAAAAACATCTTTCATGTTCCATAAAACATGTTAATGATTTCCATTTCATCACAGTCTATGCTTTTAAAATATTTCATACAACGTATTTTGATTATATTATTTTCCCTCCCCCAACTCCTCACAGATCCTACCCCCTCCATCCACCCAACATTATATTTTCTTTCTCTTAAAAATCCAAAACCAAAACAAAGTGCACCTGCATACGCACGCACACACACAAAGAATGGATTACAACTTTGTTCCTGATAATGAGGCCTGCCCTGAAAGGTAGTTAATATACCCGTGTATATACACCATTGAAGAAAAGTGTTTTTTCTCTTCCCCAGCAGCTATCAATTGCAAATAGTTATGAGTAGGACTCGATGCCCATTTTCCCATCCCTGTGCTGGGATTTTGTCTGGCCTAAACTTGCACAGGTCTTGTATGTATTATCACAGTCTCTGTGAGTTCATATGTGCATCAGCCTTGTGTCTGGAAGAAGCTCCTTCTTTGGAGTCATCCATCACCCCTGCTTTTTTACAGCCTTGCCCTTTTCTTCTGAATCAACCCCCAAGCCTTGGAAAGGAAGAGTTTAATAATGACATCCATTTAAGGCTGACTGCTTCAAAGACTCTGCACTGTCCAGTTGTATGTCTCCATGTAAATTACTACCTACTGCAAGAAGAATCTTCTCTGATGATGGTTGAGCAATATGCTGATGTATGAGTATAGCAATACGTCTTACAAGTTATTTTATTGCTATGTTCTTTAGGAGAAGAATAGTAGTAGATTTCCCACGAGGGCCCATAAACTATTTCTAAATTCTAGCCTCATTAACAGTGTCAGGTATGGGTTTCATGGCATACTTGCTCATTCATGTTCATTTCTATTTTATTCATAAAGCTAGACGTTGGAAACAGCTTAGATGTTTTATCTACTGATGAATGGCTAACAAAAATGTAATAATTTACACCATAGAATATTATTCAGCTGTTAGGAAAAATGAAAATTTCAAGTAAATGGTTAGCGCTAGAAACAATCATTCTAAAGTGAGGGAACGAAGACCCGGAAAGACAAGCACTGCCTGCTTTGTATGTAGATGTTAGCTTTTAAGCTTTATCTATGTGTGTTTCAATCAGAATGAACAGAGCTTGGGTAACTAGTAAGAGAATAGAAGGAAAGAGGGAATTTTCCAAAGAATGGAAAACAATATAGTGTTGGAAAGAGCCAAGGGAATTAAAACCCAAAAAATTAAGAAGGAAGATTAAGGTTGGAGAATTGGAGAGGGTGGAGTATGGGGAGGGACAACAAACACTAACTTTTGAAGTCATGTGAAACCTACTGCTTCCTAAAATATACATTGTGATGGTTTGTTTATGCTTAGCCCAGGGAGTGGCACTATTAGAAGGTGTGACTAGGTTGGAGTAGGTGTGTCACTGTGAGCATGGGCTTTAAGACCCTCACCCTAGCTGCCTGGAAGTCAGTCTTATCCTAACTGCCTTCAGATGAAAATGTAGACCTCTTAGCTCCTCCTGCACCATGCCTGCCTGGATGCTGCCATGCTCCCACCTTGATAATGGACTGAACCTCTGAACCTGTAAGCCAGCCCCAATTAAATGTTATCCTTAAGAGTTGCCTTGGTCATGGTGTCTGTTCATAGCAGTAAAAGCAGTAAGACAATTGTTGGTACCAGGGACTGGGATATTGTTGTGATAGGCCTGACCGTGTTTTTGTTTGGAAGCACATGGACTGGGGACTTTGGATTTGGAAATCAGTGGGATGCTTTAAGTGAGGCTAAATGGACTATCCTAGGAATATGGAAGACTTTGTTGCTGAGAGTGTTTTGAACTGTGCAGACCTGGCCCAAGATGTTTCAGTGGAAAAGAATTTCAGTACATGGCTTAGAGACTGTTTGCCATAGTCCAAAGAGTCTGCCTGAGGCTAAAGTGAAGAGATTTAGATTAATTGCTTTGAAAAAGGAAGTCTCAAAAAAGCCCAACAGGGACTTTGTTCTCTGGTTAAATCTTGTGAAGAGCATTTTGAACAAGCTTAGAAAGGAAAAGTATAAAATATATGGTTCGAATATTAAAGGGGCACCAGGAAGTGAAATGGAGCGGAATCCTGGGTTCACAGACCTTAAATTGAATTAAGGGAGTGGTGACCTTGGGGCATGATCCCACCCAGCTAACTTTAGGTCCAGGCAAGGTAGTACAAGCCTTTAATACCAGGAGCTAAAGTCAAGCAGATCTCTGAATTCAAGGCCAGCCTTGAACAGAGCAGGTGATTAAATCCAGGCTTGGTGGTGCACGCCTTTAATCCCAGTATTACAGGAGACAGAGCCATGCAGATCTTGGAGTTCAAAGGTCAATCTACAGAGCAAATTCGAGGTCAGTCAAGCTTAGGCAGTGAGGGAGTTGGAAAACAGAACGTTGGTAATAAATAAGGGGGCCATATTCCAGCCTCAGCAAGCAGCAGAACTCAGCAGCTTTGGCCATGTGGCTCTGGCTTTAGAGTCCATAATAGATGGGACTACTGGGACAATTGATGCTGGTTAGCTGGAGCTAAAAGGAGTTTAAATAGAGTTAACATTTAGAAGGGGACACAATACCTCAACTAGATATCATGTCACCAAATAAGATCCCCAATACCATGAATAGGTTACATCTTTTTGACATGTTGGCCAATGGGGGTCTCTCTCTCTCTCTCTCTCTCTGTCTCTCTCTCTCTCCCCCCTTCATACACACACACACACACACACACACACACACACACACACACACACACACACACACACACACACCTTCACCAAACAGGCCTTTTCCAAGTCTATTAGCTACTCTCCACAACCTGATGGTAAGGCTCTATTACTGAAGACACCACTGATGTCATTAAGCATAGAGAAATTGAACTGATGCTCAACAAGAAGCATCACCCCCTAAGACTAAAGTGCTATACACATTACCAGATGAAAAACAGTAATCATCCCTCTCACCCAGCTACAAACCCTGGAACTACAACAGCAACCTGCCTGGAAGATAAGTGCACTGGTACCACAATGATACTGATGTAACAGGAGCAACCAGCCACTTTTCTATGTAAGTAGACTCTTCTTAACCATGGGATGATAACACACACACACACACACACACACACACACACACACACACACACACACACACTGTATGTATGCATGTATGTATGTATGTCTTACTGGTTTTCTGGCTTTATAATACAAGTAGAAGCCATGAAATATCTATGGACAGACAAGGTGAGCAAGTAGACTTTAAAGATTATTTAATGTGTGTGAGTTAATGCCACAGGACGCATGTGGCAGTCACAGAACAACTCTGTAGAGTCAGTTTCACCTTTCATCCTGCTGAGGTGGCACCTCCCTTATTTCTGCTGTATGCCCCAGTCAAGCTGGTCAAGAGCTTCCTGACAGCCTTCCCATTCCTGCCTCCCATTTTCTCATAGGCATGCTGTGGTTACAGATGAAGACTAAAGCTTTAAAGTTGTAATGCTGTTTGTCAGCTGATAGCAATGTAACATCTGACTGCTCTGAATCAAAACTTTTTCTAGTGAGACACAACACATACATATATTGACCCCAGGTAGAGAGCCTGTGTATAACCAAACTATGAATATCACCAAAGTACAACTGGTGAACCAATGAATTTAATAAGGGTTGCTTACAGGAATATGGGTGAGGGTTAAAGAAGCAGAAATGACTCAAAAGACAGCTACATCACCAAAGCTCACCACAGCATGGGTGACAGGTCACAAAGCCTGGGAACACAGAGCACACTCCACAGACAGCACAACAGGTTGGAGAGTGTCCTTTCCAGATACCTCAATTGGTCTAACCCCCTCCTGGCAACTCTATGGTTTCTACTGCTTCCAAGCAGCTGGTCTGGTCTTAAGAGTCTTTCAAGCTTGATTTACTTGAGAGTGACCTTCAACAGTCTTTACTCTTGGGAGGGAGGGGCCCCGTAAATCTGGTCAGTTTCAGAGACTTCCTTTCCGAAGCTATTTTGAGTTGTTTACCTTCTATCTTAAAGCAGAGCTGGAGAGATAGTTTGGTGGTTACCAGCATTACTGCTCTTCTAGAGGATGGTGTTCAATTCCCAGCTTACAACCTTCTGTAATTCCAGTTCCATGTGATCTTCTGCCCTCTTCTGGTTTCCTCGGGCAATGCGTGGACATGATACACAGACATACAAGTGGGCAAAACACGCATAAACATACAAAACAAACAACAAAACAAAATTTAAGCTGGCCATACTATTGCACACCTTTAATCTAAGCACTTGTGAGGCAGAGGCAAGCATATCTCTGTGAGTTCAAGGCCAGCCTTATCCATATAATGAGCTGCCAGACAGCCAGAACTAGAGAGAGACCCATCTCAAAAAACAAAAAATACCTGCAGGATGGAATATTTCAAACTGGAGTGTAACTGCTAAACAATGCTGACAACATGTACACTGGTCTCATAATGAGTTACTTAAGGGATCTCACTCTAAAGCCTGCCAGAATAAACCTTTTCTAACCCTATTCCTGACAGAATTCTTCTCATGAGACCCTTAAAAAAAACTGTACAAAAAGCAGAGCATTACAATCAGATTTAAAAGTCAAAAGTATTAAGTATATTTGAAACAAACCCATTATATTTTAAGCTTTTTAAAAGAGAAAATTATATTATAAAGGTTTACTTATAGTAATTACTTATAAAATAAGGAGTCTACTTAGTCACAAGTACAAGACCCTCATAGTTGTAATTTAGTTTATTTTTTATGCCTATTATATGACAATTAGTTTCAGCCCAATTTAAATAAATAAGAGCTGGAAAATAATATATAATTCAAAAACATAGTCCCTGATAACTTCATAAAGTTTTCTGTGTCCTCTGAAATATAGAAATCCCATTTCAGTCAGTTTTGTTTTGTTGATGTTTGTTTGTTTTGTTTGCTTTTGTTGTCATCGGGTTTTTGGCAATAATTTGATACTGAGGATCCGGAAATATAAAGAATGAATTATAAGGTCAGGACAGAATTAACACATTTCCTACAATGCAATTTTGATGGGAAATGAATGGTTCTTTATTTGTGCTAGGAAAAAGCCCCATTTAATTTATTTAATTTAAAATAACTGGCTCTAGTGAGATAGCTCACTGGTTATGAGCACTGGCTCCTCTTTAAGAGGTTCTGCGGTCAATTCCCAGCAACCACATCTAGGGATCTGATGCCCTCTTCTGGTATGCAGGTATACTTTTCTACTTATAAGACAATGTAGCCTACGTTAGTTCTGCTATTCTCATAGGCTGGTAATAGACATATGTCAGGAACAAGAAATGTTCTCTTCTTTAGATTTACTCTCTTCTTTAGATTTACTTTTTATTTATTTATGTGTATGAATACACATGTACTGGGTACCTTCAGAAGCCAGAAGAAAGCATAGGATCCCCCAGGGATGAGAGTTGTAGACAATGCCTACCCCATGTTGGTGCTAGGAACTAAACTCCAGGCTCTTGGAAGAACAACAGCACTCTTTAACTGCTTAGCCATCTCTCCTTCACTAAGAAATACTCTCTTAAAAACTTTATCAGAAGAATATTTGTTTCCCTTCTGCCCACGGTCTACATCTGTCCCAGGAGAATTCTATGCAGCTGGCAGATACCATCCATGAAGCAACCTTGCCTCTACTATTGCCCAGGAGTCAGCTCACCTCCTTAATCCCAGTGGTCCTACAAAACCAAAAGGTCCCTGACTTACCACAGAGAAAAAGAGGTACTTGTCTCTTCCTCAACAGTGAATGTTGTTACTATGTAAACCAGTCTGCCCAGGTGGAAGAGTGGGTTAAACAACCCTGAGTTGGGATGCAGAATCCAACCTTTGGGAGCTCCTCCCTCTCCTCAGCCCTCCCATCTCTTTAAAGTTTCTCAGAACAGAAGAATTACTGCGTGACCCAGATGCTTCTGACCTCCCTCAGGTCTCCGATGTCCTCAGCTGCCAGCTCGCACCCCTGCTTTGAAGCAGCATTCCAAGCCCCTCCTTTTCCAATATGTCTACTCAGCAGGAAGCAGCTTAAGTGAAATATTGTCACCCCTTATCAATCATTAATAAAAGGCTGAAATGTTAGGTCTCTAAATCAGGCACCAGTGTTGTAGTGCTGATGGCAAGGACTCTAGCTGGGCTTTGTAAGGAACAAAACCCTAAAGCATTTCTCAGAAGCCCTTAGAGGCCAGCTGAGCATTCCTAACAGCAACTGTCAGCACCTGCTCTGCTGGAAAAAGTTCCCATACTAACCATCTGGGTGGTTCAACTTCCCAGCATCCCACCACCCCTGGCACAATACATTCATATAAAACCCAACAATCTTTTTGCAGCTGAACACTGTCCTCCATTGTGAAAGGCAGCCAGGTAGTTGGGGTTCTTTCTACAGAGAGTAGGGGACTGTTTTGCATCACGTACACCAAACAACTGCTCTTAAATAACTATACCACTTGTATACCACCAATTTCACATCACAATAGTTTTAAATATGAACTAATTCAAGCTGGGGGAAGAGTAAGCAAGATTGTATATTATTGGCTATCATGGTGAGACAGGCTGACATAGCAGGCTTCAAATTGGCAGTTCAGAGAACTAGACATAAATCTGTTTCCAAGAACTAGACAAGTCCAGGCCTCAGAAGCTGCCCTGCCCCCTGGCCCAAGACAAGGACAATGGGTCAGCAGCAGTTTCCAGTCCCCCACCCTCACCAATGGTTCTGGAATGTGGGAGATAGATCCAACAGATTAAGACAGAGGTCACTCACCCCTCCCTGGAATTCCCCTAATGTGCCTTAAATCGGGCTTGTGAGCTCACTTCTGGGCCTTATCTTGGAAGATGGTAGACCCCAGCATACTGGACTTCTGGAGAATAAAATGCGCTTTGCTTTTGCATACGATTTGAGTCTGGGGTATCATTCTTCAGCGAATCATGGACCCTTATAATGAGTATTAAATATGTTAGGGTTTCATATGCTCAGTATAATTGGTGGGAAGTTTTGTATAATATGAAATGAAAACTGAAGAGGCAAGAGAATGTGTTAATATGGACTGATCCTGAAACAAGCTAATGATCACAGAATTAAGGAAATCTTACAACTGCCATGTGGCTTCCCATCTAGTGTAACAGATGGGGGTGTGGGATGTCTTTCTTTCAAAATAGAAGTGTCCTTTAGAAATAAGGTTCTATTATCTACCCTCTTTCTCCTTCACACTTTGAACAGGAAAATAGGGAAATCGTCCCAGCATTTCACGTACATCAGTTTTATACCGATCACATAAATTGCAACCTAATTACTTTTTATGTCCTTCTACATAACTGTAAATTCCTTGTGTTGGATAATTTTTCAGTGTCTGGTTAATAGAAGTATCTATCAGATATTGTACTTTATTTTTAAACAGGGTCCATCAATGGCAGAATACCTGAATGCCGCTTTACAAAATGTTGATTCCGGATGCCTGTCTGTGCTGTTTGCATACTATCTTTAATGAGCATTTATTTCTCCAAAGCTCATCTTTCTCACAAGGGTATCTAAGCAGGGAGTACAATTTAGTGATAGAGTGCCTGCTAGCACACATGAGGCCCCTGTCTGGAGAAAATGTCTACAATTCTATGAAAGCATACATTCCGTTGTGCACACTGCTCTCAGTGTGTTAGAATACCGTTGGTACAAGCCTCTTGCATCAGCAGGAAGCTTGACTATTTTCCCTGCTCCTCCTGTTTGCCATGCTAATACACACTTGTGCTCACCAGCACAGGCCACAAACTTCTGTCCATGAAGCCATTGAAAAAGAGCATCTAATAAGTTTAGTTAACTTACAACTTTTAATAAATGTAGTTAAATTGAGTTTGTTTTCATTAGAAGTAATTTCATTCCAAAGCTTATTTAGAAAATATTTGTACTTCATAGTAATAATGAATGTGTAGCACATACACAGTTATAGTCCCTCCTTCTACTGAATAAATCATATATAGCTATTATATATACCCATACATATGGGTATTACAATTCCATCTTAAAATAATTAGTACAGTGACTCAAATAAATCAACTCTAGCTCAAGGAAAAAAAACTATCAAAGACACTTTCAAGTTTACGCAAATTAATCATGTAAAGTTCAAGGTACTACATTAATGGGGCAGGGAATAGAGTATAATTAATCCAGAGTTGAATGTCTGCCAAATAAAAAAAATTTAACATATCAAATACTGCCCTTACCTCAATATCTACAAAATATTTACTCATCTCCATTGTGCCCATTCCTAAAATGACATTCAGTGAGATTCATATTTGTAACAGCCAACTTTAACATGCAGCTGACTTAAAAAAAAAAAAAGATGTATTTACTTACATTATGTATATAAGTACTCTAACTGCATGTACTCCTGCATGCCAGAAAAGAGCATCAGAATTCAGTATAAGATATTGTGAGCCACCATGTAATTGCTGGGAATTGAACTCAGGACCTGTGGAACGGCAGCCAGTGCTGAGACATCTCCCCAGCCCCAGTGCAGCTGAAATTTTTAACAAGAATTTTTGTGTGAACCACAAGGTCAGCATATACCTGAAGAATGACAGTATTTGTTTCATTTTGGAGAAATTTAAGAAGTCACAAAATTCCAAAGAGTTACTCCTCTTATTAAACAATGTAGTCATTTAAATGTTCCTTTAATATTTAAGAAATAATCGAGTTCATGTCCAACTGTTTTATCTATATGATTAGGCACTTCACTGGTCTATGTTGACTCGTAACAGGAGAAAACTCATATACTGTTTGGTGATAATATAAATGCACACAACTGAATGAGAATACCCACAGCTAGCTCTGAGAGTTGGGCAGTGGTCACCTTCACACAACCACAGCATCCCTGCCAAAGGAAGCAGCATCCACAGGGCCCAGAATCACTTCTCGCTCTGGAAGGGGCAGAAATGGTAGGAGTTGGGAATAATAAACTTCTTGAAATACAATAGTTACTGTTATAGAACTTATCACTTTCAGAAATATGGATGGAAGTCAGGTAATATTTTCAATGCTAAGGTTTTGGTTTCCTGCTTAAAAGACTGTTGGTTCTTGTTTTTGAACACTCATAGACAAGTGGATATCAAGGCTAGAAAGAACCATGTATAAGCTAAATAAAGGTTAAATCATCAGAAACGTGGGATTTAATATACTTGTTAAGTTATACTTGAAAGTAGTATCACTTATTTAGAAATGGCAAATGCTAAACTGCTTTGAAATGAATTAATAAAATATGATACATTAGCAAACTGTTTTTCTTTAGTAAAATAAAAGTACTATTTTGAAGTTCCTTTCCCCTTCCACTACCTTGCTTCATGATCAGTATACAGTTGTTGTTTGTACGGATGCCCGTTTTAGAGTCACTTGGAGTCAGGGTGAACAGCCCCAAAGTTTGCTCATGGTACAAGACATAACTGAGTCTACCATACCATAGGCAAGGCCAAACATCTGTTACTTTTGCCAATAAGAAGTTAAAATTTTATAACAGAGGGTTTTCATGACTGATTTGGGGAAAATGGATTTTGTAATTTTAAAACCTTACAATGGTGCTTCCTAAAATAACAGACACTAAGGCATCTATATTATTCATATCATGCAATCCCATTTCTATACTCTTCAAAAAATATATCGTTTCCTGCCAAACCCAGAGCAAATATTTAGAATGGATGTTGTTACCTAATTGTTTCCTACAGTTTTCTCATAAAATAACAAAATTCAAACAAACAAATGCCGTAATTGAATTGTCAAAGGCTAATTCTTTTGTCAAAGCTTTAAAGAGATTTGCATAGGCATTTTACATACCTTGAAGCTATCTTGCCTGTGGTCAATAGCTTTCCTATACAGAAATTTAGACTGCTTTCATTCTCAAGAAATACTGATGGGTTTATATCCATTGACTGCTATTACATTAAAAGTCACATAAAGATCATATATGATCTTTATGATATATGCCCAGCTATAAAACAACATTCTTACAGATCTGCATAAATGCCTTAACAAAGCTTTAGCTTTAAGTAAATGTTTATGCAAAATGGTTTTTGACATGTAGCCCTCAAAAAACTGTCATAATAGTTATCGGCAATGCAGTAACTTACATGTAAGCCAATAAATCTGTTCTAAGCAGACACACAGAAAGGCAAAGGCATCTTTATTTTTTAACCTTTAGTTACTCTGGAATTACATTAGGTGCTTGAAATGTTTGATAATGACTTTAACATTTCACAAATAGAAAAGAAAATGGAACCTGTGAGAGACCAGAATCTGTATGACTTCTGTATCACAATCCGTGTGGTAAGCCGCCTACTGAGTGTGTACCAAGTGCTGTATGCTGTCTAAAACTAATCAAACAGAAAAGCAAAGGAATCATGAGGCTCTACAAGATGGCTTAGAAAAACAAGTTTTCTATTTATTTAAAAATAAGTTTATAGTTACTACATTGCAGGGACAGGAATTCTTACACATACATTCTAGGTTGTATAAAAGGATTCCAAGAATTATGCATCAAAACTAACATAGAAAGTGTCCACATAACAGTAAAGAAAGGTCCAATCAATATGTACAAAAAGAAAGGGCCTGCTACAGTGGTGCAAGACTGCCGTTTATGACATGATACTCCAGGTCTAGAAGAAATAAAACAAGAACATCAATAAAGCTAAATAATTTTAAAAACTCTGTCACTTATTACATACAACAGGATCTGCTTGTGTTTAACATTGCTTTCTGTACAAAATAAACATAATTTTAATTTGAAATGTGTCAGTTACAACATTAACCCTTTAGGTCAGTTGCTTTTAAAAATTGAGCTATGTTTAGATGTTTAAATATCCCATGGTGGGATTTAGTAGCTTTCTTAATAACTTTTTAAGACCTGTCTCTTCTTGCCGTTTCAATATGGTCTAAAAGTGTAACATTGTATCTTAATTTTTAATTTATTGTTGTGATAAATCAACACACACATCCTTGAAAGTAATCAGATGTATGTGTATCTGTCTTGTAAGTGCATGTACTATAATACAATCCTGAACCTAGCTTCTTAGTTCTTTAAATGTAGAAACTCATCCATATACTACTATGTATTTGGTTTGTGCCATATAAGGTTAATTTCCTGATATTTTTATCTGCATTAAAAAAGTATTTCAAAACAGAGCTATTGAAACTAAAAAATATATTTATAGCTCAGATAATCTACTCACTGTACTGTGTGTGGGTTCATCTCCAGAGCGTTCAAAGTGGTACTTACAGTCTTCTGACTCAATCTGACCTCTTCCTGGAATACTGTACAGAGTTCAGAATGTATTTTCATTTGGATCACTTTAATAAGGATAATTAAAAGCAAAATAGTTTCTTAGCAAATGCATTAATTTTAGTTGAAGTCACCTAGAAATCATTTGGGGGGGGGGGGGAATGGAAACAAAAGGTGTACTTTCCCCAATTTTTAACGTAAGACAACTTACTGCCTAATCAAACTACTACTGTTAGCAATATCTTCTGGACAATATGCATAAATAAAAGTAATCTCCCCCCTATTCACTTTTAAAAGACTATACACCTCCTGCATATAGGATGAACATTGATAATAGCCCTTTAATAACTCAAGTATCTTGGTCCTTTCAACCTACTCAAAAATAAATTTCAGGTGAACATATTAAAAATCAGTTTGTTTTCT
Source organism: Uromys caudimaculatus (assembly GCA_028551405.1). Taxonomy (NCBI): domain Eukaryota; kingdom Metazoa; phylum Chordata; class Mammalia; order Rodentia; family Muridae; genus Uromys; species Uromys caudimaculatus. The sequence goes on along the minus strand of CM052706.1, from coordinate 37,157,157 downwards.
TTAGATAGAAAGCTTAAAACCACGTACTTTCAACTTACATTTGAGAGAAACTTATAGATAGCTATGATGATATAAAATGGAATGTCAAAATAAAACACTGTCAACTGAAACTAATTGTGCAAATGCTGCTAGCATCATACAGGGTTGAACTTTATTTCAATAAACCTTTGAAGGTTCTGGTTAGTCTACTACGCTACAGCTAAGAGACAGTTCTGTTAACGATTATGTGGTGTGAGAATGTTTGCTGTTCACTGTCTTACATAATTAGTTTCCAAATGAAACTGCATCCAGTTAATCTTGTATCTCCGATGTGGCCTAACCACCTAACAAATGTTCCATAGCTATCTAATTAGAGTATGACAATTCTGTTAGTAATCCACCAACCTTTAGTTGTAGTGAAATAATGCAAAAACAACAATGGAAATAAAGCCCTTAATTATCAGTTTATACTTATATGCAGAAGACAAAGACTGCTCTAGAGAAGACTGTGAGGGGTGAAACTTTAAGACGCTACATTTCTACTTCCAAAGGCTGGTAGACTGCACTTAGACTCAGTCTTTAAACTATCCCATCACAACACTGAAACTTCTATTAAACCCGGGCTTTGTGAAGTCAGGAGAGCATAACAATATGGTTAAATATTAGAAATATAAACTGAGGTTTTCTGGTATTGCTGCTGTTGTAGCCCTAGTCTTGAACTTGGTTTGCAGCTACAGGTAACTTTGAACTCTTGATGCTCCTGTCTCCACCTCCCAAATGCTGGGATCACAGGCATGGACCACTGAACTGAAAACTGGTATCTACGTTCCATGTACATAATAAATGTCCTGTCTAAAAGTTTCAGTAAACTTGAGATTTTTCTTATTGCTTACCTAAGACGAATGCTTAACAATTCCTTCTGGCTTATAAACAGTACATATAGGATGTTACTGTCTCAAAGAGGAGACTTTTCCAAGCAGTAAAAACAAACCAAAACATGACGATTTAAAGTTCATAATTTATCTTCTGCAATGTACAGAAGCTAAATTATAAAACTATAAAATCTATATCTGGTATTAATATATCTTAAGTTTTCAGTTACAAATAATGCAATCCAAGTCATTTTATTTTACTAAGAAACCAGTGTCTAAAAATGTCCAAATATGGTCATGAATACAGTGTCTTTAGAACAGAAATGTTATATTTCCTTGTTATAAGACAGATGGAAATCACTGCTCAGAGGTTGGAACTCTCTGTGCACCATTCTAGAGGTCCTCCACACAAAGACTGTGCGTACTTCCTTATATTGAACACACCTTATAACTACATTTATTTATAAAAATGGATTTTAGTCTAAGTTACTAATACAATGCAGATAACATCAGGAAATTACATTTCTCAAATAGATTCCCTTCAAAAGCAACTAATTACTTTAATGACTTAAATTTCCAACGTACACACTATCATTTTCAGTAATGGTGAAATTGACTCATTTTTCTATATAACACATCATCCATTTCTGCATTATGAAGAGTTAACTACTTAATTTTAATTATATAGTTCAATATATTTGTTAGAAAAAAATAAATGTACAAAAAACCTAAAAAATTTGAAATTATTTTTTAACTGTAAAATCACAGCAATCCAGTCAAGGTCTGGAAAAATGGTTCACTTAGTTTCACTGGAGGGTTTCTGTACAAATTTTGTTACAAATGATCTAAAAAGCCCAAATGCATCATCACTTTTCTTCTTCAAGACAGTTAAATGACAGTTAACATTTATCCTTATTGAAAACAAGGAAACAATTATAATCTAATTACATATTTTGCCAAGGTTCAATTAAAGACTTTATTCTCTTACATCAGGGTCATGCTGATATATATTTTCCCCATCCTTCCTTTTTAAAAATGTAGTATCTGAAAGATTTGGTTACATTTTTGTACCATTATCAGTTCTCAGAAAATACTACATTCTTAAAACTTTAAAAAAAAAAAAAAAAAAAAAAAAGTAATTTTAAACAATAGAAATGGCATTTATGTTGGTTTTCAAGATATAAAATAACTAATGTACCATAAACAAATAAATAACTGCTTTCCTTTTTCCATAGCAGTACATATAGTAATACATTCTCCTAAGTCATATAGTTATCATTTACAATAGACAACTTAATTTTACTAATGATGCAAAAAATAATAGAATACAAGGCACAATCATTAAATGAGAGTTTCTCTTTAGAGTGTATATTGAGATACCAGCTTGATAAGGATTCCGTAAAAAGTGCAGAAAAACACAATGTGCAATGAGACCACTGTATAAAACATGATTGCATAAAAAGTGATTTGGCCTATTTTTAACTTTTAATAATTGAAAATAACCAATCTTTTCCTTAAAATTAAACTATAAAGTATGACATTTTAAAATTATTTTTATTCTACTACTATCTAAAAAATCCTGAAAAAAGAATTTATACCTGGGTAATAGTACTTAAGAATGCGTTTGTGTGTGTGTGTGTGTGTGTGTGTGTGTGTGTGTATATATATATATATATATATATATATATATATATATATTCAATCACACCCATTTATCAATATACACACGCACACAGACATGGTTCTTTGTTAAGTCATTTTAGCCTATTGGATATGTCTGAAGTTTAAAAATGACATCAATCCAGATCAAGTAAACATAAAATTCCATATATTTTTCCTGTATTTTCCTTGAATCCTTTAACCACTTAAACATTTTCTCTAAGATATCTCTGTCAAAGGACCCACCAGTGCATTATTTTCCTACTATTAGTACCAAAAAAAGATACAACTCAGCATAATTTTGTAATAACTCGCTCTTTAGAATATATAGCTTTTCCAGTACTGAAACGTGTATGCTGTCCTGACAGTCAAAAACAGGCTTTCCACTGCACTGATTCTCAGTCTTTGGCACAATAAACAGAGATAGAGTGACTGATATTAGAATCAAGGTCTGAAAAATTAGACAGTCAAATGTTTTCCAATGTGGATATGTTTCCTTTGCATCAATACATTTTCTCCTAAGTTTGGCAGAAATGGAGTAAAACAAAAGCTTCCTCTAGATATTCTGTGGTACAACTCACACTTTTCAGGGTGACAAACTGTGGAAACCGTAAAGGTATCTTTAGAGGAAGCCATTCTTAATGTACTGCTACTCTTTGTAACATCTCTCTTCCTAGGGCAGGACTTCGGCTATCAGTAAAAATGTACCTCACTTGGTCAAAAATAACTCAATTTAACAGGAAACATTCTTTAGCTCTAGGAATACTATGTTTCTTAATAGTGTAGCAGAGCTGTCTCTTCCATAAATAAAGCAGAATTTATAACAGGTCCTCACTTTCAAACAGTGAATGAAATGAGTGTGGAAACGAATAACCTACCTAAGGGCAATAAATAGCAAACATTTGAAATATATATGTATATAGATTTTTTTTCAAAGATGTAAATTATCTTCTAAATGTTTTTTCTCCTTTTTCCCAAGTCAAATTGTAACATTCCCTAATCCATCATAGCAGCAAGGACGCAGAAACCTTAGTTCTACTTGCTCCTTAACTGTACCTGCCTTACAGATTTTTAAAATACAATATTTTGCTTCAAGTTACCAACCAATTAAATTAGCTTTTGCTTTTTCAGTCAACTTTCGGACTCGTCCTCTACTAGAAGTTCCAAACGTCAGAGAAGTGTCCTCAAACAACAGCTGTCTCTGCTCTTCTTCTGAGTCGTCTTCATTATAGAAAGCTGTCCTTCGACCCTGGTTTCTAGTTCTCATGTGAGGTTCAGAGCCTTTGAGTTCTTCAAACTCTTCTTCCTCATCTATAGGATCATCTGCTTTTTTCCGGTTACTTCTCCTTAACACTTTAACATTTGTAGGAACTATGAGTTCTGAATCTAGGTTTTGAGTTTTCATCTTCCTTTTGGGTTTTCTGCCTCCACGACTCTTTTTCTGTAACAAATCCTCCTTAACAACGTTGGTTTCAGAAAGAAAGTTGCACGTTGAAGAAGGAACCACATCACCCCTGATGGGATGCATGTTATTTTGCTCAGAGTTTTCTTGCTTTGCACACTGCAGGTTCTTGGGCTTTCTACCTCTTTTCTTGTGTGTAACTTCACCACTGCTGGTATTAACTTCGACCTTGGGCTTTCTCCCAGGTCCTCTCTTCACAAGTTTTGATGGTTGTCCTCCATGGCCATTTACTTGAATGGTTCCTGGCATAAGAACATTGTTCTTACAATCTCCTGAAAGAGAAAAACGGTACACTTAATATATAAAGGGCTTTTTGTTGTTTAGTCCTCCAACTAGTTGGTATGGGGACTAGCACACTTCTAAGTATAACAATAGTAGTAGTAAAAGAAATTTGATAAATTTCTGCGATTACCTAGACATTCTTTTTACTTAAAAATCATTTTTATTTATTTATTTATTTATTTATTTATTTATTTATTTATTTATTTATTTATTTATTTATTTATTTATGTGTCCACTTGGATGATGGTAAGGGAGTTCTCTCCTAGTCTACCATGGGCTCTTAGGATAGGAATGAGGCTGCCAGAACTGCCAGCACAGTTACTGCCTACCTATCTTATTGGCCCCTGAGAAAAGATTCTTAATTTAGAAAGAGACATATCAGTACAATAGAAGACCTAAGTTAATGCTGTCACTGATAGCAAAAAGTAGAAATTCCATATCTACCACCCTTATCATACATTCTAATGTATTAGTAGCTTTGTTTGGATCACATGAAATGATTGTATCCGTTTGCAGTTTATTACACCAAAGTACTTTACAGTTTAAATCACTCAACACAGTATTTCAGTATGACTATTTTTAAGGAGTTAAGTCAAAGAAAAATATTCTTACCATACTAAGTTTATGACTTTTTAATCTGGTTGTCTCCATAAGTAAGCACATTAATTGTTATTTCTTGCTTTCAGACATTTGATCAGTGAGAAGATTCAGAAAGTAAAGAAGAATAAATTCTAGCTTTTCTGTCATCTATGAATGTGGCAGTAACTTCTATATAAAAGAGAGCCTAGAGCCTAAGAGAAATCTCCTTATGTTCTCTGCACATACAAAGAATCTTTCTTCTTAATCCCCTACCCAATACAATTAGGACTCTTATCTGCTTCAGTAATTTGCATCAGTTACTCTCCATAAAAACTGCCATGGCTTCCACACTCCTTATCTACTCTCATCTACAAACTGTGAGTAATAATTTTTCAACTGACATGTTTAAAGCTAGAGGACCCAGAATGATATTTAAAGTTCTAAAAGCCCAAAACTGTCAATTTAGATAATAATGTGTAGTGAAACTAATAATGGAAAGAGAAATCAAAATTTTCTAGGATAAAAATATAAATGGAATTTAAGAACACTAAGTTAGCACTACGGATAATGGAAAGAGTACTTAAAAATGAAGAGAAGATTAATCCACTCAAGGAGCCACAGAAGATAAGTAAATGCTAGGACAATTAATCAAAAAAAGTCCAAGGAAATACCAAAAACAAAAACAAACAAACAACAAAATGAAAAGAATACAGAAAGAATTGTGAATAACTGAGTATCAATCATGGTCTCAACTCCCCATTTTAAAAAGAAATAGACTATCAGCCTGGGCTACAAAATAGGTTCCATTTTAGTGCAGAGGGATAGAGAAAGGTGCTCCAGGCAAGTAACTAAGAAACAGCACTTAGTATTCTAATATCTGACAAAATGCAGCTCAAACGAAAACTATTCAGAAAAGGTAAGAAAAAAAATTAGCAAGAGTAGAACACAATCGATATTAAAAGGAGAGGTGGGAGAATACTTGGAATTAAATGTGTAAATAGAGACAGGAGGACTGAGGAGAGGTTGGGGGTAGGTTAGTCCAAACTAAGGATCTATGAAAAAAAAAAAAAAAAAACCCACAACTTTGTAAGCTAACTTTAAGATCTTATTTAAAAAAGAAGAATTTGAATAGAAGAACCCTGAATGGGTGGTTATTACCCAGAAGATGTAGATTATTAAAAAAAAAAAAATCTCAGTGCTGGGCTCAGGATACATCTTTTTGAGTTATTGCTAAGGGATGTCCAGGAAGCACCCCAAACACAAGCTATTTCCCAATGATTTTGATTGTCTAGCCTAACTAGATGACAAGACCCTATTGATGAAACCATTCCTCACTTTGGGTACAGAAATGTCAATTGATCCCCAAACTCTCTACCTGCTGCCCATCTTATAGAATACCAGAAGGTGCAATGCGGCCTGCAGGAGAAGAAAACAACTGTCTTATCCAGAGCTGGAGCCTATATGCACAATACCAACCTGTCAGGCAACATGTGTCCATGGTGCAATAGTGCCATGTTGTTTATGGGTAACCAACCATTTCTCCCTTGAGGCCTGCTTCAAAGGAGGAATTTTATGTTTGCTACTGAAAACCTAGTCAAAAAGCCCATGACTTAGGTAGACTATACACCCTAGGAGGGTGAACAGGCTGTTGGTGTTCTGTTTTGCTAAATGATCATACTGTCAAACTGTGAATGAATTTTAATTCAGCAACATGACTGTTGTGATCATATCCAAACACCATCTAGTCTGTGTGATCCAACTGGAATGGAGACATGCCCTTAGCACACACCCTTAATTCTTCTGGCTGGAATCCTTTAGTACCTACCTACCTACCTACCTACCTCCCTCCCTCCCTCCCTCCATACATACATACAATGATATCTAAAGTGATGAGAGAAAGACTTGACAGAATTGGTCAGATATACCCAACTGTAGGGAGAAAAGCTATTTAAGAACAGTGTAGGAACAGAAAGTCAGTTCAGTCAGTTCTACTTAGTTCAGTTAAGTGGAGTGGAGTTTGGCGAGTCAGTTGGGAGTCAGTGCAGTGAATGCAGTGCAGTGGAGCTGAGTTCATTTGTTATACAGTTCAGTGCAGGTCAGCAGAGGCAGCTGAAGCCAGAGAATAAGTAGCCAGAGGATTAGAACACATTGCTAGAGTTAGTTTGAGGCCAAGCAGAGCAATTCAGGAGAAGCCAAGAGAAGCCAAATAAAATCAGTCAGCATGGAGAGGAGTTTAAGCCAGATAGCTGAGTTGACCAGTTCAGAAAGAACTAGAAAGGGTAAGTTTATTCAGCAGTAAGCCTCAGAGATGCCAATTATACCAGACAGATAATAGTTACTTGTACAGCATGCACTCACGATATGTACAAGTGCCTTGGCACTCATGTCGAGGTCAATTCTGCAGTCAGTTCTCTCCTGTCAGCTCACAGGATCTGACTAAGGTTGGGCCCATGTACAATCACCTCTATCAGCTGAGCCATCTTAATACCCGAGAATTGAGTTCTTTATCCCAACTATACAAGTAGACACTAACATACAGGGTATTAACTGACTTGTTCCCGAGAATAGTCAGATATCAGCCTCCAGTTCTCTGCAATTTCTTCTGGCCAGTGCGTCCATGCGTTACTAAATTTATCGGATTACATACTGTAACTTGACACCCCCAAAAGGAAAAAGGCCAACTCCTATAAAAAACATTAACTGTAAGGACTTACTATTTCTGAAAATATTACAAGTGACATTTTTACTTTCACCTTTTTTGAGGCGGGATATTCATTACAGTGGCTTGGCCTTAGACTGTGATGTTCCAGTGTCAGTTTCTCCTCTGAACAGCGGTGTCCATAGCACCCAGATGTCAGTAAGAAGTCAGCTTACCTTGGTCCATGACTGCTGATGACTTTGGAAGTGGAGATGCTTTTGGAAATACAGAAGACTTCATTTTACGTTTGACAGGCTTTTCCTTTTCCATGTTTTCTTTTGCAGAATTATTCTTTGTACCATGGCCAAATGTGAGCTGATCAGGGCTTGAAAGTGTACTCAAGGCTTTGGAATGCTTTACAGAATTCTCTAGTACTAAAACACAAATGTAGAAAGATGAGAAATTGAGACTTGTTAGGCAAAAGGTCTGGGATTGCTACCAACCCAAACTGCTTTAGTCAGTCAAAAGAACCAAACCTGAGTGATAACTTAAAGCTTCCTCACAAAAATCTCCTTTTTTTGAAGTGCTGGACTGTAACCCTGGGCCTCATTCATACTTGACAAGCCCAGGAATTACCTTCTAGTAAGAGAAGGCTACAAAAACAAAGGGGGTTAACAAGCTCAGTCCAACTAGAAGCTTTCTTTTCAGTTCAGGATTATGAAGGCAAGTCTGGTCAAATTGTTGGTGTCAGGTTTAAATTTGAACAATCTATATCAGTTTCTTATTCTTGCCCTCTATAAAAATATTCCTAAGCCTCACCTTTCTCATTCTCACTTTATAACTTAATTTTTTCAAAGGAGGTAAAACAATAAAGAAAAACAAAACCAGTAGCTTCAGATAATTATCAAAACCAACAGAAAATCAAAAGCTCTTTTATATAAAAAAAAAAAAAAAAAAAAAAAAAAAATTACACCTTGATGTATAATTGTGATCAAGTCTTACTTGCTTTTCCTGGCATGGCAGATGCATTAGTTTTTGAAACAAATGCTTTTGTGGCTGATGATGTAGAGGGCTGCTCAGTGACAACCAGATCTACAGCTACGCGGTTGCTCCTAGTTCGAACCACAGAACTGGATTCTGGTTTACCATTCATTTGAGCAGCACTGTGCCTTGGCAGTACTGATCGTGTAGGTATGGAGAATGGAGAGGTAGATACTTCTGACTTTAGCTGGGGTTTTAAGATCCTTTTTTTCCTTTCAGGGCTGAAAATAAGATTAGATCACATTGTGAGTCACTCTTAACCGTTCTCCACATATATGTTGAAAGTTTTGTAACACTGCTGAATTCAACATTTGTACTATTATGAAGTATGTTAAAATATGAGATTTGTAGTGGATTTCATATGGTTGTGAGCCTTTGAAACGTGAATATTTAGTGAGGGATCACTGTAAATGCTACAGTTACATGACAGAAAGCACGATGCCATCACTATCCTAAGAATGCTGTTTGACCAAATACATTTAGCAGTTGGAATTTAAGCACTTACACTAGTAAAGCTTTAGTTTAAAAGATTAAAAATCCTCCACATCCTAGGAACTGGCATGTCAAATATATCATTCTGCAATATAGGGAATAGTAAAGGAAGCATTAAAAACCACCACTTCTCCCATGTAGATGACAAAGTTATAGACTGGTCAGTCACTGAAAAGGAACTAAGCACCTTGATGCGGCACTGCTGGAAAGGGAGCTGCTTCTGTTTCGTTTCTTCCTCCTTTTGGTTATGGTGTTTCTTTTATGAAAACGAAGAGCAGATTTATAATCTGACAAAACTGAACTAATATGTTCTTCAAAGAAAGCAGATAGGCGTAAACTCATGCTGTAAATCTATGGAGAGAAAAAATATCCACAAAATGGGTTAAATATTCTTCAAAAGAAAATGCCTATTTAGTAAATACTGTAATTTAAAGTTTCCTAGTAAGAATTTAAAAACTTGTTTGTATTTTTTTTTCCAAATTCTTCTGATGGAAAATAAAACTACAGCATTTTTACAATAGAAAGCAACAGGTAACCATCAATACCAATAACATAATAGCCTGTTAATTTTGCTCAAAGTTTTACGTAAAAACATTTAGAGACTTGACATACTTTTAACAAAATAAAACAATTTGATGATATACCCTTGATCTTTTGCTTGGTGTATATGCTTTAGAGTTACTAAAAATGAGCCTGACATCTTTACATAACTCCATTGGTGACTCATAATTCCCAGCCTCTAAAGTTTCTCTAACAGTGGCAAAGTCCATTGGAGTGTCAATGATGTCTCTGTAGTCCTAGAAGAGAAGGAAACAGACAGTACGATTACTACTACCAAAGGATCCCTTCACAGCACAGTGATTGACAGGATTTTTAATGACACGTTACAGAATTATTAATCATCATTTGTAAAAAACAAAAACAGTAAAAACTTTAGCCTACCTATAATTAAAAATCTAATGAGTATCAATTCATTGAAACACTCTAAAAGTAAAGAAATACAATCTAAGTGGGGCTGGAGAGATGGCTCAATAGGTAAGAATGCTCGCTGCTCTTGCAGAGGATCTGTGCTCTGAATTATGTAAGCATCAGGCGCACCTGTGGTACACATACACACATGCAGACAAAACACTAGACATAAGACCAAAGTATATCTAAAACTCCTCAAGACATCTCATCTATAGAGTCTGAAGTTACAGTAATTTCACGTCTCAGAATTTAACAAATTAGGTATTTTGTAATAAACAACAATAATAATGAATATAAATAGATGTCAAAAAGTCTGTGCTCTGGAAGTGAACTGGATTAAAAAGTAAGACAAGATGGAACCAAAGAGATCACTGCAGTGAAGACGAGTGCAGACTACACTGCACCTCTTCAGTAGCAGTGACTTCAGGGGTCAGCGCTTTACCCGTTTCCTCTGCTTCTACTCTTCCTTTCCTATATCCACAAGTGAACATACATCACTGCTTTCAAGAGTTTTGACAAACACAGTGGACACTAGTTTTAAAGTTTCCTATCTTACTGTTAAGTACAACTCACAAATGTTGATACTCATTTTGTATTCATTGTTGTTGAGATCATTTTTTACATTACCATAGATTTATTTGATCTACTATGTATACAAGTGTATTACACTGCCTGATTTGGAAACACTGTATGCTAATAATCCAACACTTGTGAGGCAGACCGGTTTGATCTACCTTGGAGACTTTTGTGTTAATAATTTCTACTCTGATTCCATTATGGTTAGAAACACTTAATAACATCAACGAATATTAATTTTTACTTTATTTTCCAATTTACTGATTTTAGTCTCAATTTTTCTAATCTTTTCATGTGCTATATGAAGAGGCTTTATAATTTCACTTTCTATCACACAATAGTATAAACTTAGATACTAAGTCTCTAAATAGTATATGCTTAAATGAGATGCCTATCTCACACTAGAGCTAAGAATAACATTTATTGTGGAAAGAATTATTCTAGATTTTTAATTAGAAGCAAATCTCTTTCAGTTGGTGAAGAGTGGGCTCTCATTTCTAAATCTTTTCCTAACTGTGGCCCCAAGGCCTCATTTATTTCTGCACAGGGCTAATATTTATACCTTTAGATTACATTAAGATGTAACAAACAACTAGTACCAAGAAGTCAACAGTAAAGCACTGTCTTAAAAGTACAGAGAATTTGTAGGAAATAAAGGGAGGCTTCACTTCTGAAACTTTTAAGTACTGTACAGAGTACAAACTCAATTCTGGAATTCAGGCAAGGTGAGTGTCATATTGATCCAATTGATTCTGCTGTTAAAATTAAACATTTATCTTGCACATTTAATGGGTCTGTTTCTGGTTTTGAAAACTAAAAACACTTATTTTATGGTATTTATCAACAAGTCCATATGCATCATTTCAAATTACAATGCCTATACAAAACTCGAACAGTGGAGCTGGCTGAAATTATATTTAGGTTGTGATGCCATATAAACTTTACAATCTTGAATTCATTCCTAACTAGAAGAATTTTTTCAAAAATCATTTCAACCTGGATTGAGACTTTTCTGATTGTATGCAATTATAAACAGCTGATTATATAATCTCAACACTTTTAACCAGGTATTTCTTAAAGTTCATGCACTACATAAATATATACAATAATTTTCTTACAATTATACAATTTTTACAGTGTAGTTTACTTATGATAAATTTTTACTTATTTGTTTACTTTTACACCCTGACCACAGCCACCTGCCCCCATCTCTCCTGTTTCTCTTCAGAAAAGGGCAGGCCTCCCATGAATGTCAACCAGTCATAATATGCATAGAATAATTTCAACAGATATTTCAATGTAGCAATTCTTTCATCATTACAAAACTATTTATCATGTATTTTCATTTTATCACCACAGCTCCATGAGAAAAATAGGTATCCTTTATGTTTTCTAGGTAATAGCTATAAGCTCTCAGAATTAATATGGAGAAGTAGAGTTTGTGCTGGTAGTTTTTCGTTTGTTTTTGGTCAACTTGACCCAAGATAGACTTATGTGGGAGGAGGTAAGTCAATAAGAAATTGCTTCCATCAGATTGGCCCAGTTAGATCTACAGGGAACGTTTTCTTAATTGATGGCTGATGAGGAAGGCCCAGCCCTCTCTGGCGGCCCTGTGCAGGTCCTGGGTTGTATAGGGTCAGTAGCTGAGCAGGCAGGAAGTAGCATTCCTCCACTGTTCTTGCTTCAGTTCCTGCCTGAGCTTCCTTAGGTGATGGACTCTATCTGTAATGAAACCCTTTCCCTCCCCATGTTGCTTTTGGTTCATGGTGTTTACTACAGCAATAGAAAGCAAACTAGCATAGTTAGTAACAATTATACGAGAAACCGAAGAGGCTTACTCTAAGTTACAAAACAGGAAAGAGAATAGCAGGAAGTATAAGCCAGTTCTTTAGAGGCATATTTTAGGCCTCTTTCCATTTTACCAGTTTCCAACTTAAGAGTTCTTTGTAACTGAATAAGTAATGAAAACGTGAATGAACTAACGAGGAAGTGAAGCAAAGTAATACAAAACAGTTGTGTAAATGTAATCCTAGAAATACTTACTGGATATTCAAGAAGATCCACTGGCTGTCGAAAAGGTTCTGAATCTTCACACTGAAATATGAGATTCAGTAATTCTTGACACTGTTTCTTCCATGCTTGAATATCGTAAGACTGAGCTCTGTTGCGTAACCTTCTTCTAGGTTGATGATCCTGAAATAAAAAACACATAAGTCCCAACACATTCATTCATTCATTCGTGGGGCAGAGCATGTAAGCTCACGCCCATATATGAGTCCTATGTGACATATCTGGTACCTTTCCTCTGGATCCATCAACTTTGTTTTCACTTTAAAGTATTATTTTACATTTGTTTCTCTCTATGTCACCCTGGCAGGCCTACAACTTACTACTTAGGCCAGTCTGGCTTAAGACTCATAGAAATCTGCCTCTCTAATGCTGAGATTAAAGGTATGTGTCGACATGCCCAGCACAGATTGATTTTATTTTCAATTATATGCATACGAGTGGGTATATGCACATAAATAAGTGCAGGTGCCCGCAAAGGTTAGAAGCAGAGAACACGCCCTGAAGCTAGAGTGGTTGTTAACTGTCTAACATGGAGTTGGGAACCAAACTATATGTTCCCTTGACCAGTGAAAACATCTTTGTTCAGAGTATCTCACAGTGCCACTGGGCTCACTGGCTAGCAAGCCTCAAGGAACCTCCTGCCTTCACCTCCCCAGCACTGTCCTCACAGGGGTACCACACTAGCCAGTTTGTGCTCCTAGTCTAGTCATACATAATGAGGCATGGACTGAGCATTCCTGACCTGAAAAGCTTGGCACAAGTGGTTTATATTTGAAGTCTTTTTGTTTTGCAGTATTTGTGTAGATTTACTGGTTAAGGAATACTAAACCAATATCCGAAATCCAAAATGAGAAACTTTCTGAGCATCAGTGCTCAAAACTTTAAAGAGTTTTTGAGCACTCTGAATGTCAGATTTTCAGATTAGAGATGTTCAACCCATATAAAATACAAATCTTTCTCAGAAAAATATTTATACATAAAAGTTGTTTGAACATTTAAGTTACTTTTAATATTACTAAGAATAAATAAGCTTTTAGTATACATTAATACAACAAAAATACTTCTGTTTTAAGAAAAAAAAAAAAAAAAGTGATCAAACCCAAAATGCTGTTACCTTCCTTTTTCGGGTAGAAGTTCCTGGAACATCGGCATCTTTCTCTTCTTCCTTTGAAGCAATAAAACATCCAATTTATGAAACATCCTAGACTTTATCACTTGGTAGTTTTTCCTTTTGCTCTTTAGAAAATGAATAATGCACTTGACTGATTTAGTAAAGTCTCCCCCATTAAAATTTGTTTTCAACCTCAAGTAAATTCTAAATATGATAGAAACAGTTAACAATATAGTACTGGGAAAAGCAATGTTCTAATAAATCTTACTGAGAATTCTAAAATATGTAGTGTTAATGTAATAATCACAGTGAAATAAGTTACATACCTCAGAGTCAGACAAAACTTTCTTCTTCATTGAGTTATAAAGTGGAATTATGTTATAACAAGTCTGATCCCTAAGTAAAAGAAAATGTTGATGTTTGATTAGAGCTATTTGATTTTTGCTTTAAGAATTTGTTCTTAAGATAAAAACTTTAAGCCAAACAATTCTGGCATTTGTTGACTACAATACATTATCCATATACATTTAATCCATGTCCTTTATGGCTGATTTCAGTGTAGAAAATTCAATTCTCACTTTTGCTCATTTTACCTGGATATCGCCTATTCGTTGATTTAAGGTAAAGAACATACTGTCTTCTAATTCCTGTTACTATCTTAGTGGAAGTATCCCATGTCTTCAGCCGTCTCCTTTTGACAACAGCACCTGCGACTTCCTGTCTCCACCTAACTTCCACCACAAACTCTCCTCTACTGTTCTCTCTCTCTCTCTCTCTCAACAGCATACCACCTTTATAGTCATGAGAGGTCAGATTTTCACTATCCCTTTCTTTTAAAACTCAACAGTCTGCTACTGTGAATTCTAACCTTACATTCCTTGGCCCCTTCCTTCCCTTTTCTCATTTTCATAAATTAAGCCCTATCTATTATTGATCCATAGTAACAGATATTTATGCTTTTTGTCTTGCTGTGAGATTTTATTAGAAGACACTATATTGAAATGAGTATTTTGAGGCAAGGTGTAAAACAAACGGCATATCAAAATACTTTTAGTGTCTATTTGCTTTTAGAACTCATAATTTAGGAAGCCTACTTCCCAAAAGTTAAAGAGATGGCTCATTAAAGAGTGTGCTGTCCTTCTAAAGGACCAGTTCAGTTTCCAGAATGCTTATCGGGTAGTTTACAACTGCCTGTACCTCCAGCTCCAGGGGCTCTGATGCCTTTCTGAAGGGACAGACATTTGCATACACATATCCATGCAGACACATATACATCCAAAAACACAATAAAGGTAAATCTTTTTAAAAAAGCTTAGTTCCTTTGGCTGGCAATCAAGGAACTCCATGATTTGATTTGGTCCAACCCAAAAGTACAGCAATGTCCTATGACTTCACTTGTAATATCTACTCTACCAGTTCATTCTTCAAACAACACAGAACAAAAATACAACTGATCTATTGAAGGAAGAGGTGCACACTTGCTGTAGTGTGCGTAAGGAGGACAGAAAACAACCTGACGTTGTCTTTTCTTCTTTTCCACCTTGTGGGCACTTGGAATTGAACTCAAGATTGTCAAGTTAGGGTGTAAGATCCTTACCTGCTAAGACATCTCACTGACCTCATCAACTCATTCTTCAGCATTTTTAATCACCTCACATAATTCTATCCCTTATTCCCAACTGACATTCCTCTGACTTAGCGTCTTCTGAATTCATCAGCATCTACCTCATTTGTAACAAGGATTCTTCTACTATAGAGTATCCCCTATGTTTATTATTTTCATACTTCTCTTACTAGCCCATGTTAAATTATAACAAAGTTTATCTACTTCATAATACTCTACTACAAAGCTAAAGTATGATTATTTTATCACCAAGTACTTATTACATCACTTTGTATCTATTACTTAAAATATTTGCTGAATAGTCAATTGAAAACATATAATCATCAAAATTTTAAAACCTAGCTATCTTAAAAACTATTAGCTACAAATTTTATTTATAACAAAAAAAACAAAAAACAAAACAAAACAAAAAACCACTACGACCACCACCACAACAAAAACCTTAGGCGTTTACTTTTAGAGATATGTAATATAAGTTCTTTAAATCTGCCAGGCGGTAGTGGTGCTTGCCTTTAATCCCAGCACTCCAGAGCCAGAGGCAGGTGGATCTCTGTGAGTTCAAGGCCAGTCTAGTCTACAAAACAAGTTCCAGGACAGCCAAGGCTACACAGAGAAACCCTGTTGACACATAATCTTTACTTCAAATTAATGACATAACTATTTTCTTAGTGGTATTGGTGTCAGAACATAGATTCTTCCAAGACAAGCTTAGTGTTCAATGTCTCCAGCTGCCAAGTAACTATTTGAATGGAATGTGTTTTCAGAGACTAATCTAAATAACACTTTTTTTCTTCTCCTTCATTTAAATGTGAATTTATTATATAATTTTATAGACAGTTTGAGAGAGATATCATAGATAAGAGTTTCCCATTTAATAATAAGTGAATGTTACTAATGTCACTTAAGTGGTAAAAAGCCTCCAAACCACAGAGAAAAAAGAAAGGTCACAGGATGTTTCGAAATGGGATCTCACACTGTAACACCACAGTGTGACTAAATCAAAATTACTTTATTAATTATTAAGTTATTCATATTAATTTTGCTAATTAACCCTATACAGAAACTACCTATATAACTCAGCAAAATCATCACTGATTTCGAGAATAAGAGATTAATCCTAAGGTTATGTTCACAAAGATTTGTTTAAAACCAGAGTTTTCAGAGATTAATCCTAAAGTTATGTTCATAAAGATTTGTTTAAAACCAGAGTTTTCATGTTCTTCATGTTGTGGTGACCCACAACCATAAAATTATTTTGTTGCTACTTCATAACTTTAATTTGTTATGGTTGTGAATTATAAATATCTGATATTGACCTTCAAAGGGTTCTAAAACCCACGGATTGAGAACTATTGGTTTAAAAGAGTGAATATTTTTTCTATTATATAAAAATAAAATGTGGTTGCAGCTGAATGTGCTTATAAAATACAGTACTACCTCATTTTAAACAAAAGTAGGTAAAGAAAGTCCCCAGCATAAACAGTGACATCAATAAGCAACTTTTACACCAAAAGTTGAGTATTGCATCTGGCTTCAATTTCTAAGGCTCAATGCATTCTTAAGCTACATAATAGCTGAGAAAAAGAGGAAATGTGTCTCTGTCTTAAATGGTAGTTACTATCCATATTTATTTGTGGGACTGTTGAATTACAATGCAAACTTTATGAAAGAATTTTTTCCCTTTTCAGACGTCTCCTGAGGTGCGCATGGTAGTTCACATCTTTAATCTGAATTTTTGGAGGCAAAGCGCAGCAGACCTATGAGTCAAGGCCAGCCGGTTGAGAGCAAGACCCAAAACATTAAGAATCAAAGAACAGTGTCTTTAATGTGCCCAGACTGTTCTTAATCTTGTCTCAGCCTCCCAAATAGATGAGATGACAACCAACCTTGGAAATTCAAATTTAGTACCTTGCTGTACTGCCTAATATTTTGTTAATAAACTTGACAGAGTTAAGTGTATGATGTTAAAATGGAAAGTTCTTAAATCAAATGGCAGAGATTCATTTTAATGTGCAACTTGGCTAAGGCAACCTTCCAAAGCCTTAAATTTCCTCAACTGAAAACATCAGATAATAATCTCTGCCACCTGTTGCTTGGTCTTTATGTGGGTCCTCCAAACATCTGGAGGCAGGGCTGTTCCTAAGTCTGTTTGCCTACCTGTGGATCCTGCACCCCTAAATGGATAGCCTCACCTGGCCTCAGTGGGAGGGGATGTACCTAGTCCCACAGCAATTTGATGTGAGGGGGACAGGGGGCCTTCTCTTTCTAAGGGGGATGGGGGAAGGACTTGCGTACAGGGATCCTGGAAGGGGAGGAAGGGCTGATACTGGGTTGTGAAGTGAGTAAATAAACTCAATTAAAAAAAAAAAGTAAAATAAAAGCCACTTGTCACTCCAGTTCCAGAAGACCTGACACCTTCTTCTGGTTTCTGTAGGTACTGCATGCATGTGGTGCGTATACATCATGAAGGTAAAGGGAACATAAATAGGTAATGTAACTATGATTTGAAGACCAAATTTTTGAAGGTGTGGTTTTTTGTTTTTATTATTATTATTATTATTATTATTATTATTATTTTGTTTGTTTGTTTTCTCCTGATTAGAGCCTTATTATGCAACCCTAGATGGTCTGGAACTCTATAGGTAGACCACAAGGCCCTTAAACTCACATCAATTCACTCTTTCAACTTCCCTAATGCTGGGCTGAAAGGCATGAGCCATTAAGCCTGACTTAATTTTTTTCTTTACACTAAGATCTTCCATTTTAAAAGAGGAACTATGAGTATGTGACAAGACCACCTATGTCAAAGATGATAGCAGTTTACATTTTAGCACTTTATACTTTAAATTAGTTCACATTTTAATATCATGCCATTGCTGTAACTGTTATATGAAAGCATGGATATGACACTCACTTTATAAAATGCAGAAGAAGATCAGTCACAAACTTAGCAGATTTCACAATCGGGCTTCCTGGCTCATTAAAGGTTCGTGTATTATGTTCTATATATCGAACTTCCCACATTAGGGATGAAAAGCGCCTAAAAAACAAAAACACAGAAATCTTATCTCATCTTTAAAAGCGTACACAATGTAATATTAACACATCTGACATTTAAGTTTCATTCTTAAAACATATTACTAACATCTTAAAAACTTCTCCAAAATAATAACAAAATTCAGTCTTTATAAAGAGAAAACTATATATTGTATAGGAAATGTCTGCCATAGACATAGCAGGCTATCAACACTGCTGCTTTTTAGAAGGGATTTCTATAGGAACAGTGGGTTTTACTTTTTGTTCCTGAAATACATGGTATTACTTCATCCCCTCATTTCTACACAAAAGGAAATAATTTTAATTATACTATTAGTAATTAACATGTAAAGATGAAAGGTATTCAACAGATTGTTTATAAAACAAAAAGATGAAGAGAATCTGCAAGGAACCTAACTAGGAATTATTTCTGAACAATTGGCAATGCTAAAAAAATTTGTTGTTTCACAATTTTATTTCTAAAAGCAAAGATAATTGGAAGACATTTTTGAGAACACAATGTAACTGTGTAACAGTTAATCTTACTGATTTGTTAACAAATATAATTCTATAGAATAAAAGCATGTAACTGTAGTTATGGAAAAACATAAATGGGGATTTCTTTGCATTTCAAAATGCTGACTGTAACAATTATGTAAAATAAGGCATTAAACTGCTAGCAGACAAAACTTATAGTAGCTTAACCAAAGAATGAATGGTATCAGAAAACACAAATGATAATGCTGCAACAAGCAGCAAGTGGACCTAACACAAATAAGAAAGACCACCTTACAAATCAAGGTGAATTCTATTTTACTTTGCTGGGATGGTTCTCACCCACCAGGAGATGTATATGGCAGGTAGACTTTTCTGCTCACGTATCAGTAAGACTGCGGCTGAGAAGGCCCATGCTAGCCAGTAAGGACAAAGTAGTGTTTTCAGTCCTATATGAGAGGTTCTAACTCACAGCAGTAAAGAGAAGCAAAGCTACTTTTATACAAAAAAACATCAGTACAGAGTATAAAAACCTCAAAATTTTAAAACTGATCGTAAAAGAAATTTTAATACAATTATTATGTACATTAAAGTACTGGCCTACTAAGCAACATTCACTAATCAAAATTAAAAATACAATTTCACTTCAAACTATAAGTTTAAACATATTTCTGTCAGTCTTTAATCCCAGCACTTGGGAGGCATGGGCTGGTGGCTTTGAGGCCAGCTTGGTCTACATGGCAAGTTCCAGGATAGCTAAGGTTAGTAAGGCCCTCTGTCAAAAACAAAAACTTAAAAACTCCCTAGCAGTTAAAATGTTACCCTGAAGAAGCAAATTAACCATCATAGCTTAAACAAAAACTATAAAACTTTTATGAATATTTTCTAATTGTATATTCATAAGCATTCAAAAATCTCAATAGACAAAATTAAGAAATTTACAAAAAAATCTACTAAATATTCTAGTATATTATCTAGGAGAATTGGACCTTTTGGTTTGATTTATAGAATGTCTATGAAAGAACCAAGTATTCATTCATAATCCTACAGATCAGCAGCATCAACACTGCAGGGAACACTCAAGAAATGCAGAGTACAAGGACTTACTCCGACTCTGTATTTTAACGTGACCCCTATGGATTCATGTCCATCCGTGCATAGACATTCCCACAGACTTTTAGTAACTGGATTAAAAAACAAAACACCAATTAGTGTTCTTTTGCTATTGCAACATCAAATGGCTCTAACCTGTAAAACCTGTTCTCCAGTCTTTGTTTAATTGTGCTGAGATCCGTTGGATATGCCACCACAGTGCAATACATGGGATAAGCTTGAAGATCCACAGGGGCAACAAATGCAGAAGCAATATCTAAAATAAATAAGGTTATAAATCTATTTTCTGTATTTTAAAATTCACTGGTACATTAGGATGAAATAATAACAGATAAGTATATTATAAATTTATTAACACAAGAAAAATAGAGCAAAAACAAGAACATAAGACCATTTTATTTTTTAAGCTACTTTAAACCTAAAACACTGATAAAGCTATTTAAGACAGTATTTATAAGATGACTTTTATAGTTTGCATTTTATCAGACTTTGAGGCTGGTGATACAGCTCAGTGGTAATGTTTGCATGTCCAAGACCTTCAGTCTGATCCTTGGCATCATAAGGGAAAAAAACCCAAAAACACAAAACTTCTGCATAGGACAGTATGCCCAGTATGCTCAGTTCTTACTCTTAATTTTTGAGTATTGTCCTATGCCATTTTAAGTTGATTCTGGACTGCTAGTCTATACTATTTAAATACCAGAAAAATTTCCAGTTACCTTGAAAGCACAGAGTTCAGATAAGCAAATTTTATTGTCAGTTTACTTTTATTTTCACAAGCCAGAAATATGAGATCAGATTCCATTTTGTAAAAACCTATGTATGCATCAAGTCATGAGAATACAAGCGTATCTACCCAAGTAATTAAATACAACTTTGGACTACCTTCCTCCTTCAGTTCATTTCATGTCCATTGAGTTAAATAAGCCTTTACAAATATGGCAGACTCCTAAAATTTAGCTACAGAAAGTTCATGTAACTTAGAAGGATTTTCTATACTTCTGCTAATATTTATTTACCTAGTGTCATCAACTGATTTATTCCTCCAACAATTCTTTCACATTCTTCATCCCTGGGATTGGCTCCCCATTCTCCATCAAGAGGTTTATAAATTAGTGACCTACATTCAACATCAGTTAAAGGAACACTGGTACCCAGTTCTTCTGGAAACACAGCTGAAATGCAGATAGAGAAACCCATCAATGAATATCTGTAGTAATTAGTGAATTTCCTTCAGAAATAATTGATGTTAAAAAAAATTACAATTTTCATAATTTTCAAAATGTATTAAATATAATATATTCTTAAAAAAGATATTACATTTAAAACTAAATGATTATTTATGCCTAATAAGTGTACTACACTCAAGTTATACCTGGAACAGAAAATTTCTACAAAAGAAAATTTCAATTCTTAATCCATCCCATAATTCAACTATCATTTATTTTAATAAAATATACAGTTAAAATGAATTGATGAAAACTTCAGTAATATTTTAATCAAATTCTCAAATTTTCTAATAGAAACACAGAGAATTATGAATGCCAAGAGGAATTTTTAGGTCTTCCATTTCTGAAGTGATAGTTTCATGTCTGTATCTTTAACACTGTACATAAAATAATTTAAAGTAGTGTTGAGAAACAAATTCACCAGGTTAATTATTTCCTTTAAACTAACTACAACAGAATCCAAACACTGTATCCAATCAAAATAACTATGTGTGCATGTATGTGTACCCAAATAAAACAAATTTCATCAGAACCATCAATGGACGTACAAAGAGTTACTAAAATAGTTAACCAGTATCATTAAGGCTTTTAAAAAAACTAGCCACAGTACAACAAAGCCAATTTCATTTCTTTAATAGGCAAATTATGAGCTCACAGCAATAGAATCACACCAAATTTAAACACAAGATTTAAACTCATAAAGATAGACAAAACAAGAAGCTAGGTGACAAGTTAATAATGATATTTTTGATTTTTCAGTATTTCTACTTGAGCAGAGAAATGAAAATGTTTACTATTAGTATTAAATGACCAACATTATCAACATGAATATTGTTTTAATTTTAAACTTTTCTTTCTATTTAATATTCACAATAACCATATATGGCAGCAAGTTAGAAGATCAAGACATTTTAAAAAATTATGTATTTATTTTATGTGTATGGGTGTTTTGCCTAAATGTATGTCTGTGTACTAAGTATATCCCTGGTACCTACAGAGAGCAGAGGAGAGGGTTGGAGCTCCTGGAGGTAGATTTACAGACAGTTGTTGAGTTGCTATGTGGGAAGTGGGAATTAAAACCAAGTCTTCTGGAAGAGAGAGAGCCCAGTGATTCTGACTGCTGAGTCACCTTTTCCAGTTCTCCTTTTTTGTTTGTTTGTTTTGTCTTGTTTTGAGAAAAGGTTTCACTATGTAGCCCTAACTAGCCAGGAAGTTACTATGTAAATGAGTCTGGCCTTAAACTTGAGGCATCTCTCTAGTAATTTTTTTACAGTACATTAATTACTCAAAAATCTCATTTATAAAGGTTTATTTATATTAAGTTAAAATGACTTCTTCCTTGTTTTAAATCTCTGATGATATAAGCATATATCATTTAAAAATATAAACAACACAAAATGTAAAGGATTCTAATATATAAATAATAATTTATAATCTATAATATGCTACTTACAAACCTTTTGGGCACATACAAATATGTCCTACTTTTAAAAACTTGAAACAAAACCTGATAATCAAGTAAAAAGTGTAATGGCCATACATTCAGTCTTCCAGACTCAGAAATACGTCATAACTCACTTTCCCATATGTATGGTGATAGTTACTATTATGAATTGTAACTGCCCCTGGCCACTGAGCATGCCATGTGTGTCACATGTAATGGAAGATGAGTGCTAAGAAAGTGACGTTGAGGCTTGGGAACTAGGACACACCAAGTGGCAAGACAGGGCCCTACTTTGATACTTCCACTTAGAAGGTTCACCCCTAATGACTGTTTGTCAATGTACAGAATGAATAATAAATGGCTGTTAGTTGTAAGATATTAATTTCAATCTCCCTTTTAAGCCATAAGTCCCACATAGACAAGAGCTGTCAAAATGTTCATTGCTGAAACTTCTCTAATTTTACACTCAATAATACGCTTATAACTAATACTTTTGTTAAATATTTTCTATTTGCTGGTCACAATAAACTTAAAGAATATCAAGTTTTTTATTTTGTTGAATCAATTCTTACTATGCAACCCTAGCTTATGGGAACTTCCTGCCTTTCCCTCTTTAATACCTGGATTCAACTCAAGCAATAAATCACCTTCCTTATTTAAAAAAAAAAAAATAAATAAATAAATAAATAACTCTAGGGCTGAAGGGATGGTTCAGAGGGCAAAAGTGTATCCCACAAAGCCTAATGACCCAAGTACAACCATGGGACCCAAGAAAGAAGAGAACTAACTCTTGCAAGCTGTCCTCTGGCTTCCACAAATAACCTATTATGTATATAGCTACACACATATCACACGCAGACACACAGACAGAAAATGTAAAACAACAAACCCCAACTAATTCTACAAGGTTTAAGCAACAAGTCTAACATATACTTACCATTATTAGGTATTAATTCCATATCCCAAGGACTCATCTTTTCTGTATCTCCATTGTCCCAACTTTAAGAAAGCAAAATTATTCCATTAAAAGGGTCAGAAAATGATAATATAGAAAATTATGAAAATTACATTAAACAAATAATTGACTCAGTATTAAATGAAGTATCTTGAGCTCTCTACTAAAAGATGAGAAAAAATTCAAACCCTGGTATAACTGAAAATACGACCAATTTTCTTACCAAACATTGTAACACTGAAACAAGCTATCAGGGTACTCAGGTTGAAGAGGCTCTTGACTTTCAATTGTTCCAAACCACCAGGCATCATCTATGACAGATCTGAAGCGGTCACCTGAAAAATAACAAAAACCGCCTGTCTCATCACACTAGCATGTACTGTTACTTTGGTTAACTACCTTTTCCTAAAGTGCATCTCTCTAAGGTTCTTTTTTTGTTTTTTTGTTTTGGTTTTTCGAGACAGGGTTTCTCTGTGTAGCCCTGGCTGTCCTGGAACTCACCTGTAGACCAGGCTGGCCTTGAACTCAGAAATCCGCCTGCCTCTGCCTCCCAAGTGCTGGGATTAAAGGCGTGTGCCACCACTGCCCGGCTTTCTCTAAGGTTCTTAAACTGGATGTTTTCACAAGGCAGAAGGTTTTGTGTGTGTGTGTGTGTGTGTGTGTGTGTGTGTGTGTGTGTGTGTGTGTGTGTGTGTGTGTGTGTGTACATACACATATATATATTTTTTTAAAAAAAAGTCAGGAAAATTAGCACACATATCTAAAATATGACATTTCTTAGATTTCAGTAATGAGATTTTTCCTTTTTGTCTTCATCATTTTTGCAAATGCAGCATTTAAAAATCACCATTCAGGCTATATATAAACTTCTCATATACATACTTTGAGCTACTTCTGGCTAAACATATTTATAGTTTCATTTTAATTTTTTACTTCCTATTTTTCCCCCACAAATAATCATCAAGATTTCAGATTAAAAGCAAAACCATGAAAGCTTGCGTAGCTCTCAATCATCTCCATCATCCTTACACTGTGCTATGCACTCACTCTTCCTTCCTTTCTAAAGGGCAATGACAGAAATGGTGAAAACTGTCGAGCTTTGTAGAAAAAGAAAACATGCCTTTCATCTATTTCTTTATCTAATTGCTATGGTTCTATTACTAAAATGGCTCACAGTAAACACTCTAATAAGCTCCAAGAGTCACGCCTGTCTTGATGTCAGTCTTTTCAGTTCCCTGTTGCATATGAAAACTGTCTGATTATAACATTATTAAAGTGACTCTTTCAGGTAAGCAAACAAAATATTTTCATTGTGGCATATTAACACATGTGTATCAGAATTCATTTTTATGTATGCTCCTGTTTGCTTCTTTCTCCCACTTAAAACAAAGTTTTGCCAAAATTAACCAAGAAAAACAACATGTTAAAAGCACTGGAAAAAGTAAATCAATATACCAACTGATATGA
The DNA here is from genome assembly GCA_028551405.1 of Uromys caudimaculatus. NCBI lineage: Eukaryota > Metazoa > Chordata > Mammalia > Rodentia > Muridae > Uromys > Uromys caudimaculatus. The sequence continues at coordinate 37,132,064 of CM052706.1, read as the reverse complement.
TTTGTTAAGATATGCCATTTATACATCTACTACAGTGCCCTCTAACATAGCAAATAGTGGATTTGTTTAAATTAAGAACTACTCAATGAATACATGTCCATTTGTATAATTTAAAAGCTTAAAAGCATGATTTCACCCCTTCAGACAGAATAATAGAACTTCATTTTAATGTTAGCCCAAGTTCAAAATTCAAGCTCCATGGCGTTCTTCTACCCCTCACCTCACACAGGATCCCCACTGTCAACACTACTGGGGAAGTTTTAAATTCAAAACATAAAATAGCTCAGAGAAAAAAGTTCTAAAATAATTCTGTAATGGCTAAGCAAATGGAACAGAAAATGTTTTAAAATTTGAACATCAACCAGATTGAAGTATTTTCATTCTCAAAACTTAAAAATGGCATATCGTTTCTATTAGCATACTTACAAATGATTGAAAAGGTGCTTCTGATTATGCAAAATAGTAAGTCATTGATAAAGCAAAGTAAGACGAGCAGAACACCTATGGCTGCTTAATTACTCACCTATGTTCCATCGTCTATATTTTGCATCATCAAATTGTTGTCTCAAGACTAGAAAATCGATGACGTCAGGCATATCATGGTATCTATTACAAACAGAAACAGACTGATGAGGTCACACACCTACAAGTATCTAAGATATGTTCAAATTTATCTTGAAAAATATTCCAATACTATCAAAGCACTGCCTCGATAGCAGTCCTTACTTCATGGTAAATGATCCACCGGTCAGTTTACCAGTATCAGGATCTAGAAAAGCAAGTTTAAGGCAGCAAAGGGTAGGCAATCCCACTTCATACTTTATGCCAACAATCTTCATTAGTTCTTGTTCCTACAATATAAAAAAAACAAGACATTATTTCTGCAGAACAAAGTAAGTGCTTGTGAGGTCAGCGGTAGATGCCTTGGGTCTCTTCTTCATCATTGTCTGTTTTATTTATTGAAACAAGAGCCTCTTACCAAACCTGTTACTTGCCAGTTTGGCGAGTCTGACCAGATTGCCCTAGTCATTGTGCCTCCCAAGTGCTGAACTGAGAGTACAAAAGGACACAAACAACAGACACCCATTCTATATTACAGGGGTCCTGAGGACTTGAACTCTGGTATTCACACTTGCATGGACGCATATTACCCACTGAACTATTCCCCAACCCCATTCAGTTTCTTACGGTCAAAGAGTAAACCTTCATACAACTTCTTTAATAATGCAAAAATATATGCAAATATTTACCCTTAGTTCCATCTTATGCCACGGCTGCTTTTTAGGATTGATACTATAAATTTTATTTTTCCGGGCCATTTCAACATATGCTTCATGCCCTTGTCGGAAATAATAAACCTAAAAAATAAATAAATAAATAAATATAAAAAATAAAGGTGGAAGACACTACTTACATTGAACAGAAAATCTAATTTAGAGATTACATAAGAAATTCTTACAATGGAAATTTTAAACATTATTCCAAGTTGTCTTAAAGCCACTTAAACAAAACTAAAGTGCTCTAATTAAAAACTCCTTTGCATATATCCACAGAAAATTAAATGTGCAGATGTTTTGTTTTTACTTTATTACTGTTTTTTAATTTAAAGTATGTTAATACATATGGTATGTACGTGCGCACGCGCAGACACACACACACACACACACACACACACACACACACACACACACACACACACACGATTATGACCAAGGGTTTTTAAGTTTATGGTCACAATCTTTTTAAATCACGTGTTTATACATATGTAGAAAACTTTGAAATCAAACATGTATTTTCATATATGCTTTTCAACTAGCTTGATTCTTAATCTGTAAATCTTAAGTGGATGTGTGCTTCTCTATTTCAAGATGAAACTTAACTCCTAGCAGGTGTCCTGCAGAACATGTATTTGAATAATCTGCCACTACGTATGCATGTAATTATTAAAAATACCCTCATTTAAATGTTTGGGGGTGTGTGAGGTTTTTTCTTTTGCACGGATGCATGGGTACCATGTGCATGCTAAATGCCTGCAAAAGGTCAGAAAAGGCCATCAGATTCCTTGGGCTGGATTTACAAAAGGTTGTGAGCAGCCATGTAGGTCCTGTAAATTAAACATAGGTTCTCTGTAAGAGCAACATGTGTTTTTAACTCCTCAACCAACTTTCCAGGCCAAAGAAGGTTATTTAAAATTACTCCTCCTGCTGCCTGAGACTTACTGGGGGTGTGCAGTGCAACTCTGAGTTCAAGATTTGATGGGGACAAGGTTCAAGCACCAGCACCAAAAGACGACCCAGACAGAAACAAAAAATATTTGACCATCTTGAAAGTACTGTTATCACTTTCCTGCTACAGACTCTGTTAAGAACTGCCACTGCAAAGGTATGTCCTAAGCTCCTAAAGTTTATGAGGCAAGACGGCTCTTTAAATAAATAAATCATACCTGTTAGTTCCTAATTTATAATATTAATTACTACTTAAAAAAAAAAAAAAAGCCTCTATTTTACAGTCACTATGTTGGATACTAGTAGGTAGCAATTCTTAAATGTGTATTATAAAATAGGGAGATGTGGTCCTGAGAAGTTCTGAAAGAAACTCTTAAATTAATTTCAAATTCTTTTAGTTCCAGGCTAGCCTGCTTTACAGAGTGAGTTCCGAGCCAGGCAGTGATTCACAGAAAAAAACCTCATTTTGAAAAATCAAAAAGGGGGGAAAAAAATCTCAGTCTTTTCAAAATATTTAATACTATGAATTATATTTAATATTATCACATATTTATTGTTATCCTGAGGAGTATTATTACTAGATCTTTGGTTGTACTTTTCCGATATTCTGTTATAGATATTTAGAATGATATATTTTTTTAAGGAACTTGCTGCAATCTTCTACAAATAAGTTTCAAAACCTAGAAAGATATTCAGGTTACTAGTTGAAAAAAACTTAACTTTTAAAATGTAAAAGTTTAAAAGTACCTCATCACCCATCTGTGGCACAAATGGACATCTTCTGGGAATTGTATCTGTAATCCAAGCTGAAGGCAACCATTCTTCCAACGTAAGACCATTTTCAGTTAGTTCTCCTACAGCCAGTCTCTGAGAAAGCATGCAACAGCATTAGTAGTGTCTTCAAACACAAGGAAAGGAATCTGTACAAAGATTTTACTCTCCAGTATTAAAACTTGATTCTAGAAAAGCAGTAGAAATGACAAAAGCTATTCAGCTTTTCCTAATCACCAATGAAGAGCTAGAGACAGGAACAAAATGTATAGTCTTCAGAAAACTCTCAGAAGACATCCTCACAGACAAAACTATAGACTCTTCTAGTTCCCCCCTTTCAAACAAGTCATCTTATAAAAGGTACGCACAACCAATGAAAATGTGCTCGATGGTCTTAAAATCACAGCCTTAGTGTAACAACAACAACTAAGTAAGATTACACCCTACAGGGTGAATAGCAGCAAGGATCCAGGAGGCTAACTGCTCTCACAACAGCTACAAACAAGACACTACTTCTAACAACCCAACAACAGTCTGACTCCCTCCCTCACTCACTCATTCTTTCTCCCACGCTGTCACTGTCACTCACTCTATTTCCTTTAGACATGTAGCTCAGGTTGGCTTCAAACTCATTATATATCTTATGCTTTGCTTAACTAAACGTCAGTCAGTAATATGGAAAATGTTCTCATTTTCTCACACATTTAGTCATCCACTTATTTGCTTGCCAAGTGTTTTCCACTACAACTCTATACAGAGGAAGGAAATACTATTGAACTGCCTGATATAAATTGAAGACTAGGTAAAAAACAAATTTATTATCCTATTATGTTGGATGTAATGGTAAATATGGGAACAAAGTCTAGTCAAAAGGCACAATTCATACTATTTACTTCTCACTAAAGGATGTCCCATAAACAGATCCTGCTACAATATTCTGACATGGTCAAACAACAGAACTCAATTTTCCTAACAGGAAGCTCAAATACAGCAGTGGCTCAGGCTACATTTCCAGTCCTTCAGTAAGCACAACCTAAGGACAAATTTGAAAATTTTCTTTGGAAAATACAGAATACAAGGGAGGTAGGTAAAAAGAACTATCATTTCACTATAAACCCAAATCACAGCAATTTATAATAATAGAGCTGAAAAAAATATAAATTCAACCAATAAAAATCAAACACTTAACGTGCATATATTCTTATAATTTTCAAAGCTTCTTGAGAATAAAAAGCCAGAGCATAGTAGTATTTAATTCTTCAAATGATAACATATTTACTTCAAAAGAAAAAAAAAATTTTGGCAAGGGGTGGTGTTGGTGGGAGCTGGAAACAGCTATGTAGTCTTGGTTACCCTGGAATTTGGTAGGTAGACCAGGCTGGACTCAAACTTGCCTGCCTCTGCCTCCCAAGAGCTGAAATTAAAAGTATGCATCAGCCCACTGTGCTAAAAGGAAAACATGTATTTTTAAATTTTCTATTTACAAAAATGTGTCTATTTACTGTATTACTGTCTTTAAATTTAAAACAAAGTTATTCTGTGTGCATGTGAGTGCATGTGCCATGGTATATTGGCAGGAATCAATTCTCATGTTCTACCACGTCAGAGCCGGGGATCACACTTCAGTGGTCAGCCTTGGCTGGTAGCAAGCACCTGCACCTGCTACTCTCCTCCATAACCGCTCCATGAGCCATCTCCCAGATCCTTATTACAGAATTTCATACGACAGAGACAAATACGCATTTACTTCAGAAGAAAAAAATTAAACTGTCATACTCTCATTTCCTGGATTAAAAATTTCAGCTTTATAAGGACAGGTTTTCTCTACTGTTTCCTTCTTTCTTCTCTCTACTCTCAATTTGCCCAGACTCATTAACTAACCAAACAGATTACTAACTCAAAAAGTGAAAACTTGTAGTTTGCATACTATATTTAATGAAAACTTGTTATAAAAGTGTATTTTACCCAATAATTGATTTGTATTTGCTTTATGGGCAACTATGACAAGTTTGGTCATTTATATTTCATGTGATGCACCCCTTGAACGTGTTTTGTATTCATAGGAATAACAATTAGAATAGTTCATGCAAAACTATTAGCAGACAAAATCTAGTATACTATGATTTTCTTATGTTAATAAATCTCACTGGATTTTAAAAATGTTTTTATATTAAATGCTCAAATTTTTATAAACTATGGCAATGTGCTGAGTAAACATCCTTCAGTGTCAAACACCTGAACACTTCTGTCAACATACCTCCATGTACCTTACTACTGCTTAGTATATACTTCTGAATTTTTTTCTGTTAATATTGTTCATAACCTCAATGTTTGTTGGATTTTTCACATTTGTGCTTTGAATTATTTCCCCAGAAGAAAACACTTGATATAAAAATTTAAATCAACCTTTTGTTTTCTTTCTTTGGGCTTTTTTTTCTTTGGTGATGTTGCTCCATCTTTTTCTTCATTTGCTTTTTTTCTTTCCTTTTTAATATGTTTCTGCTTCTGATTTTCAGATTCTTCTTCTTCATCTGAACTACTTTCTGGTTTCTTGGTTTTATGCTTAGGAACCTTCTTTGGTGGCTGCAAATTAATTCCAGCATCTGCTGTCCAATCAGAATAATCACTGGAGTAGTCACTAAAAAAAGGACAGAAGCAACTTTTAAGTCTTACTGTAGGGGAGTTTTAAGACAATTTTATTAGCTAGATAGACAGATGGATAGATGGATGGATGGATGGATGGATGGATGGATAGATAGGTAGGTAGATAGATAGGTAGACAGATATACAGTCAGACAGACAGTCAGAGATAGAGGCATGAAGGAGCTAAAAGGTATTTCCTTACGCTCAACTCTCCTGATCTTATTTAAAAACAAATTTTGCAACTTTCATGAAAAAATAAACTTAAGAGCTTAAGTAAGTAATTTTAGGAAGCATGCAGTTTGCACATATCACTAGTACTCTACATACAAGAAATAAGGAATAGAGAATCATCTTTTTCAGTTGAAGCAGAAATAGAGAGTCCTAGAGAACCAGCATGCACACACCACAATAAGCAAGCATAGGGATTTCTTTTATGAGGGGATCTTAGAATTCTTTGTAGTCTTTTGAAGTGCTGGTGATTGAAGCCTTGTAAGTAAGTACTGAACTTGCCAAAGGATGAAGTTCTTTTCTATTTTTTAAGATGGAACCTCACTATATCTGGTTGGCCTCCAACTCACAGAGACCCACCTGCCTCTGCCTCCAGAGTACTGGGATTAAAGGGTGCAACACCAACACTCAGCAAAGATGAGGTTTTTAACCCAGTGGGAATTCTTATAGCAGGCAAATACTGAACTGGCACGTGAAAGTGTGCCTAGACAGTTGGAAGGTGGAACTCATAAACATAAACGTAGTTAAACATGTAAAAATCTTAGGATGTAAAACGAAGTAATTTCAGGGTACAAGTGTGGCTCAGTGGGAGAGTGACTTCTCCCTAGAATACTGGAGGCCCTAAGCTTGACCAACCCCAGGACCACAATAATTACATTCAACCAAGACTGTTTTCTCTATTTTTCTATTAAGGATAAAAATATAGGACACAAACTGTCTTACATGCCACTATCTGCCATATCTTTACTCTATACCTTTACACAAATATGTAGTCCTGATAAGGCTCCCTCCACTATCTAGTTATATACTGTTTTTCTTAACTTTATTAGAGTATTTGCCTACTTTGCATATATTTATAATTAGAAATATCTTAAAGGGATATAAGCTCTACTTCCCAAGTACTAGAATTCAACTTGTATGCCACCATCCATGATCTTTAAAGACCTAATAACAAATGTTTTTAAGCACTCTCTTCTAGTTAAGTTCTCAATTTATGAACATTTCACTCTTTGAAAACAGAAAAATATGAAATACTATCTATAGACATTTGTATACCATTATTAAGAATCATTACTGAGGGTCAAGAAGGCCTTTGATCCTAGAACTGATCAGAATCTTGTATTAAATTTACAGCACCCACTTAATATTTCCTTTTGAAATCTATTTTTAGGAACTGCTGAAGCAGGAAAAAAAAAATATATAAAGAACAACTAATAATTTCCTTCCCCAAGGGCGTATCTCCATAGACCATTAAAACCTTGTTATGTATGTAGCTAATGGTATTAGGCCTCTAAGCATGTGAAATTCCAATGTAAATATTTGAAGGTTTTCTTGCTTGCATGATCAAAACAAGGAGTAGAAAATTTTCTTTCATTACTGGTAGAGAAAATTAGTAATGTCCTGTAAATCCAGCCATATAAGAATAAAACTTCTTTACTTCCATATCTGATGCTTATACATTTCTCAGAATCAGCAGTGAAGCTAGTCTATAATGCTGCATTTTAGATATAGCTTTCACAAATACAGTAACAAGTAGGCAGAAGAGTTAAAAACATTACTCTATAGATCTACTTGAAATTTTTCTATAGACTTGTCAGGAAGAAAATCTAAATTTTGCTAACCAAAAGACTCTTCAAATAACTTTGTATCCAGTATTTGGGTGATAGACACAGAGCACCTGGAGAAGTAAAACTCCTTATACACGTCTGTCTACCTGGAGCTGCCGTCACTGTGCCATGCTCGCTCCTCCTCTTCAGAAGTCCCACCACTGACAGCAAGTACTTCACCTTCCTGTGACAGAAAGACAGATTTCATAAGCTGCTGCCTAAGAACAGTAGGATATCAAATATCTGACTTGGGAGTGGAAAAATACAACTTTTGTATTTTCATTCAAAAAAGTTAAAACAAATGTTCAACAAACTCTAGAGTTAACATCTGAAGCTTACTGAACATTTTTAAAAGCTAAGCTCTTTGTAGATGGTTTCAGAATCTTAAAATTAGGTACATTTATATTTTACTTTTTATTGAAACAACTTTACAAATCAGGGTATTCCATCTTTAGCCTTTAAAATAACAATACAGCTACAAACTGTTTCTCCTCTTAGCAACAATTCAAAGTTCAGAGAATACTATGTGTGAAGATATTTTTTTCATGAGGCTATAATTTTTGATACGATTCTTATATATCTCTTTATATTAACATCACGCTTCAACAGTAACAGTCCCCACAGTTCCTAAACTATTTTAAGTTCTTTCTTTCTGTTTGCCATGTATTACTGATCTCAATACAAGATGTGCAAGTTTTAGAAACTTACAGAAACTTGTTTGAAGCAGCATAACTATTAAGACAAAAGGCTTAATTTGAACCTAGGTCATCGCACTCCAAACCCTAGGAAATTTTCAATAAGTATGATTCAGTTTTACTACTTTCTAGGCACACTAAAACCATTTGAAGAACATAGTAATCTCCAAAACTTAAATAAAATAACTATGTTTTTAAAAAAATAATTTTTATATTATGTGTTTAAGTCTTGTCTCATGTTTGTATGTGTAACACATGTACGTCTGCTGCCTGGAGGTCAGAATCATGGAACTAATGGACTTAGAGATGGTTGTGAGCTTCTATGTGGATTCTGGGACCCAAACCCGAGTCCTTTAGAAGAACAAGTGCTTTTAATTGCTAAGCCTTCTTTCCAGCAACAAAATAATATTTTACTATTTACATTTTTTAATTAAATATGATATTATTCCCCCCCCATTCTCAACCCCTGGATCCCTCTCACTGGCCTCTTTTTCTTTATTAATGCTTATTTACTTATATATTTATTGCAAATAAACATATAAATGCAACCTGCTGAGTCTGTTAAGTGCTGTTTGTATGTATATGTTTTTAGGGAAGCAGTATTACTATTTTGGTATCTTAATGAAGAATGTAAACTTTATAACTATTCAAGTGTTTGTATAATGAATTAAGTGAAATCTATAAATGATGGTTATTTTTGTATTTCATTTTTTTCCTTAAAGGGAATGAAAAGAAACAGGATTACTTTTAATTTCTAAATTCAAAACATAAAAAGACAAAATACTTTAACCAAAATATTCATGCTTCTTACCCATGTTATTAATTATGCTCTATTAGCATGCTCCAGTTTCTCTTAAAACAATTACTTAAGTGCTTCACTGGACTGAATGAAACTTTCATGTCACTGTTGAAACTGTCAAAATATCAAGTTCCTAAAACACTGAACACTGTAAGAGTACTTCATAAAATTTTGTATTTAAGAGAACTATAAATATCTCAAAAGATTTTTATAAAGCAAATGATTTTGCCCATGTGTACTTTATATTCGTTGGTCTTCCCAAACAGTCAACAAATGGTCAAGGTAGCAAAAACCTATTCAGGAGGCTGAGACAGGATATTACATGTGCTTAGGTTTGAATTGTACACTGTCTGAATAAAATAGCCCCTTCCCATCTTTCCTGTCAAATTAATTATCGGTAGTGTTCTTGTTTTGCTAAAATAACTACATTATTAAAACTTGGATGTACCAGGACTTAAAGCCTCTGCATACTAACTATTCTTTTAAAGTAATTATAACATTGTATCAAAAACTGTAAGGAACTGGTTCCTCCTGGAATAACAAGTATGTTTAGAGGAAGTTACTATTATTCTTCTGAAGGAAGCACGGAAGGCAGGTCTGTGAGAGGCAGTAAAGTGTGACTACAAAACAAATCACATGGAAGAGAAGAAAGCCGGAGATTAAACTCTGGAACACCACTAGACTTCTTGCCTATAAAGGAGAAAATTTGTCTGCTAACAGGCGTGAGGAAAGCAGGTGAGATCCCCTGCAACAGCTGGTCTATTCTGGTTAATATGAGAAAATAGCTCTTTAATGTCTCTCGAGAATCTTCTTTATTAGTCAAAAACCTAATCTGCAAGAAAATCAAAAAGATAATGAATCCTGTTGGATAAGAATAATACAATGATAAACCATCTAAACAGTCCCATAATGCCTAAAGAAATAGAGGCAGTCATTAAAAGTCTCCCAACCAAAAACAGCCCAGGTCCAGATGGGTTCACTGCAGAATTCTATCAGACCTTCAAAGAAGACCTAATACCAATACTCT
>CM052706.1:37007769-37121569 GCA_028551405.1 Uromys caudimaculatus | reverse complement strand
AAAAGCTAGAGCAAGAAGCTCTAAATTTGTTACTGAGGATGAAATAACCAAAACAGTCAAACTGCTTGTAATTATTATGAGTGACACTAAGCCAGACTATCATGAAAGCAATTTAGTAGCTCAGTTTTAAAATACAAGGAACCTGCATTTAATGATTAGTCACTATTTAACAGTTATATAGAAATAAACTTCAAACATGTTTGAACCTCGAACTCTTAAAGGATTTTCATTAACTATACTTTGTACTTAACATATTTTAGTCACAAAGTGTTATTCTCAAATTCTATCAAAGAAAACTAAGAATAATTAATCCATATGGATTATATATTTTATAAATTTGAGATTGAATATATGACATCTCTAGAAGTAGGGTTTTTTAAAAAGAAAGACATGGCTAGAATAAAACATAAAATGCCATATCAAAATTGTATTTACAGTGAATGTAAACAATGAAAGTCATATTTTAAAAGTTCATATTTTAAAAGATTTGTGAATGTGCTAAGATCTTACATCTGAAGAACTAGTCCCGTTTTCTATCTCCTCTAAGGGCCTGGGTGTTTCTTCCAGTGCAGATCTTGTGCGGTAATTGTGTTGATTTGCTTGTTGCTTTTTAGAATCGGCAAGATCCAGGAAATGCTCATGAGCATGATTCTAGAATAAATAAAAAAAAAAAATTATTCACGATAGGCTTTAAGAAATAGGCCTTCTTGCTTAAAAGTTATTATTATGGAAAATTCACATATTTAAAATATCACTGAAATGAACTAATGTTACCAACTGAAATTCTTTCTGAAGTAAATCTCAAAGTCATCTGCAAACTGAACATACTGGCTTAATCCCAGCACACAAGAGGTAGAGGCAAGTGTATTTCTCAGTTCAGTGTCAGTCTTGCCTACATAAAAGAGGTCCATGGCAGCCAGGGCTATGTAGAGACCCTATGTCAACCCTGAGATTTTTAAAAAAATTTATAGGTAGCAAATGCAAATATTCAAGAAAAAGACAGAGTCAAACAGTAACACAGATATTCAAACATAACATGCTCCTAGAAAAGTTAAAGTGACTTCAAGACTGAAAAACATCACATCCATAAGTAAAAAGAACCAAAATAGAAAACTAATAGAAATAAAAGACTGAAATGTGAGTGAGAATATGAAACAGGCTAGTTCTGCTCAAAGCTTCAAATAAAAACAAATGTGAGAGATGCAAACGCCTATACAGCACAGTCCTCAAGCGTTAGGCTGGGTCAGGAGGGTCCAGAGCTGAGGCCGCGATTCAACAACAAAAGGAAACAACGCCCCAAACAATTATTTTAAGGTTTCAGAACTTGAGTTGAACAAATGAAGAAAGCTTACATTAGACATATCACAGTCAAACCTGGGAATACAAAAGGGAAAACTAAGTCCTGAGTACGACCGTGAACAACAATAAACTTAGAAGCTAGATAGATGGTCAGCTAAGAACAGTGGTGGTCTGTAGAGGATCTGAGTTCAGATCCCAGCACTGACACAGCCACAGTGGGTCATAACAATCTGTTCATACTTCAGGGGTTCTGTGGAATACTTCGGGATTCCACTGGCATTGAATGCACAGAGTACACATACGTACGAGCAGGCAACCATTCACGAAACAAATAAATCTTTTTTAAAAAGTGAACCTGACATCAGACACTAAGGAGAGTGGAAAAATCTGACACAAAGTAACTTGGAACCTAAAATTGTATCCTCACTAATCGAAGTGTAATGTCACATACAAACCCACTCCAAGCATGTCGAAAATTTTATAGAAATCTTAGAAAGTATGTAAAGGCAAAAAAGGAAATAATATCCTACCTTGCCTAACACTGATTAATCCACTATTAAGAATTTAATATATCATTCCTTTCACTTGGCATAAAAATTTCTAACTACTCAAATTCATGTCATTAAAATTACTGTGGAAAGCCTCATGTACAATTTCATAATTCTGGTAAAATAAATTTCAAATAGAAAAATATAATAGAAGCATTTTAAATGTCTATTGTTTTGTTCTTCTTTGAGACAGGATGGCCTCAAGCGTGTAAGGTTTTCCTGCTTCAGCGTCCCACACGCTCAGCCACCACAGCTGGCTATTTCAAATGCCTTGGTGAATTATATAGTGAACAAGAAAGCAGGCTGACTGTTAACTAACACTTGTTTTCTCCCCCTTCAACAAAAAATGAAATCTATTTTCTTGGAGTATCATGGGATAGTGCTTGGGCCAAAGATAAATCTGGCATACTGTTATTAAAAAGCAGTATCAGAGAGCCTTCTACAGGACCAGCATACGCGCGCTCTGAGCCCTTCTCCTGACTGACCCTCAGTCCTACAACCTTGACTGTCACGTCAGACTATCTTGAGGCATGTGGTGAAATCTTGGAGGAATAAGAAAATGAAAAGGCATTCATTCTCAACCCTGGGTTACAAAGGCTTTTAACATTTTAAATTTAAATTTAAATTTAAATAACCTTCACTTATTTGTATGTTTGTGTATATGTGACACACATATAGAGGTCAGGACAATATTGTGCAGTCAGTTCTCTTCTACCATGATGGTTCTGGGATCCAACCTAGCTTCCCAGCCTTGGCAGCAAATGTCTAACCAGCTGAGCCAATCTTGTCAACCTCTACCAAGAATTTTTGTATTTTTGGTTGCAACTTCAGCCTTTAACAACCAAGCCACAAAGATTTTTACATGAAAAATATATTTCAATTTGTTTAAGCCACTATAAACTAGTCAGAAACCAGTAATTTTTAATTTTAGATCACTGCTTAGTGACAGTGAAGGCTTGCTTAAGAAGCTATTTTATATAGTCTTCCTAAACCTAGTAACTATTCCAGCTAAGCTAGAGAAGGGAAAACACAAGTCTTGCAGGGGAGGAAAGTCTTGCAGGGGAGGACCACCGAGATGCCAAGACAAAATACTAGGGACATTCTACGAGTCTTTATTTTTTGAGGGTGTATTTATATTTTGCCTGCATGTCTGTACATGCACCACATCACATGCATTCCTGGTGCCAGTAGAGGCCAGAGGAGGGTGATCGATTCCCCTAACACTGAGGACAATTGTGACTAAACCCAGGTCCTACCCACCTTAAGAGAGAAAAAGGTTATTCTTTTAAGCATACATCAGCTGACTCAATTAACAGATAAAGATAAAAGAGCAAAAAATTAGAGGAAAATAAAAGTTTTAGAATGTACAACTAGTGAAAGAACTGAAAAATACTTTTCTTTAGGTTGATTATAGTTTATTGAATATAAAATATACATAAAAATTGGCATTTGGAGAAAGGATATGCTAAGAGACAGGAAATGGAAAAATAAGTTTTAAATGAGAAATCAAATAATGCAAATAAACAACCAGGAATTAACCATAATAATTTTTTCATTAATATTATTTTGCTTATACTATTAATGCTTATATTTTTAAGAGGAATCTTTTAAATGATCATTATACTTACCCCTATACTATTAAACATCAAATTAGTACTTACCTTTGAGACAGTAAGAATTTTATTCTCTTTTGAAACAGTTAAGTGTTTCCTTCTCTCTTCTGATCTATAACTCTTTACTTCCTCTTCTCCCTTTGCAGTTCTCCATTCTTCTTGTCTACTAAAAGAGAATATTAAACCATAAGCATTAATCTACAATTTTACTAATGATTTCCTTTAAAATGAATGTTAGCTCTTACACTAACAATGTGAAGTTAGTTCTGGTGTTTTCTTCCCAGATGGAACATGTGGCTCAGAATATAACTAAAATACTAGGAAGAGACTTGTTTTGCTGCTCCCCTCATTTCAAACTGTTTCTACTGTGGTAATTATAAATCGATTCATGTTTTAAATTCTGCAAAGTTACAGCACGATACCTTGGGTATACACAATCTTAATCACAAGCATGCAATCTATTTAACAGCATAGCCTTAAAGTAAAACCACCAATTACTGAAGCACACATAATTTTTCCAGTGACATAGATCAGACCCTACTACTCAAAACGCAAAACCATGTTCTATTCCAGACATTAAGATGAAACTAAATGAACAGAAAAAGAAAAGAATATTAACTCTGAATTTTAATTTCATTTAATCCAACTTCTTAAAACTACAAAATTTTATTTTCTACTTTGACTTGGAAATTTTGTTGACCTGTAAGAAAACTGAACCTTAGAGTTTTATTTTTTTCCAAACATATTCTGTGACAGGAAGCAAAGTGAAATTTAAATCTTCAGAAAAAGGTCAACCTCAAATTTTAAGATTTTGAGCTTTTAATATTTTTATACAGAAATAATCTTAAATTCACATATAGATGTGAAAAAGAGAGAAGGAACTCTTGTATTCTTTATTCAGTTTTCTTCACTGGTAAAATCTTGCAGAAGTACAGTACCGTGTCAACACTAAGGTGCACTGACACAAACCACTAATGACCCCAGGGCTCTCCAGTCCTACTGCTACTCATTTAGGAATGGTAGTGCTCTGCAAATATTATGTATAGTCTTGTACATTCACCACAGCAATCAATATACAGAGCATTCCATCAATAAAAGATGGTTTGTGTTCTTCTTATTATCGAACCAACTATTCCACCTCAAAGTTTCCTCCTCCTAATTCTTAGTGCCCACTAATTTGCTCCCCAACCCTGTAACATTTATATTTCAATAATGTTCATAAATGGAATCAAACATTACAAAACTTCAGAATCGTTTTAATTAAGCATCCATCCATCCAGATTTATCTAAGTTATCAGTAAGTTGTTCCTCTATAAAATAGAATATACCACCATTTGCTTAGCCAAGTAGAAGGAAATTTGGATTGTTCCCCTAGTTTTCAGCAACTACACTCATGAACTCACAGCAATTGTGACTACTTTCACAAGACTTGGTCCCTCAAATTTTGTGATGAAGATCCACAAGGCCACAAACCTCTATCAAAATTTATAAGCAATTAATGGTTAGGCTTTAGGGTAGGGGCCCGAGTTTTCACGCCTCCCTGAGAAGCTACTGATAGTTAATGGTTGCTGAGGAGGAGACGCTTTCTTTAGTGGTATAGCCACTGGTAAGCTGCCAGGATTCCTCTAAGTTACCTCTCTCACCTAGGCACACTTTAGTGTTATTAAACTTACTGGGCCATGGAAACAAACAAATACCAAAAGGATAAGGGGAAACAGTTGGGCAAATAAAGGAAAACACTAGAGGGAGGCATGAAAGGACAAAGAAAGAATGGGTGAAAATAACCATAAACAATCACACACATATGGAACTGGCAACATGAGCCATTACTATGTATGGTTATTATTCGCTAGTAAGAGTAAATTTCGAACATACGATTGTTGAAGTCATATATGACAGTTGCCTAATAAATTACAAAACAGTATTCCAGAGTGTCTGTGTCATGCTATGTTGCCACAAAAGAATGCACAAGCATAGCGGCTTTCTCTATAGATACCCAGCATTTGGTAACTATCAGTTACTATTTGAGATGGTTTGATAGGTGCATAGTGGTGTCACTGTGGCACCTAGTTAAAGGAAATACTATAGGATAAACATGAGAACCTGCCCACAGACCAGATGCCACAGCCTGAGTGCATCCTTATGCCAAGTGCTGGGACTTTACTTATAGGGGAGCACACACCACACTAGTGAGCCTGTGCAAAACATAAAGCGCAAAATCACAGAGAATGACATTTGACATCAACAACTAAGCTCCACACATGCACACATAGGCGTATGCCTGCATATTTATGCTCACACAGACAAAAGATGTCAAGCATGTGAAATTTGAATTGGTCCTCAATTAAATATTTAGTGAACCTAATTGGTGACTTTCTCATACCTTAACACCACACCCCCAGTACATACCATTTTACACAGATCGTTATAGAAAAAAATATTTGTGGAAGTGATGATTAGCTAAAAATACTAGCTTAAAAGAAATCACAAAACATAACCCTAAAAGAGACCTTAACTAAATTGTTCTTGGAGACTGGTGCTGACTTGGTGGTGCTCCTTCCCCTGGCCCTGTTCCGAGCCCAGAACACCCCCTACTATTTTAACCTGACCCCTTTTGAGATCCTGTATGGGACCCCCACTCCCTTGACCCCAGCTCTTGACCCCCAGCCTTTTTAGGCTGTCAGGGATCTTATGGCTTGATTGCAAGCTTTCCAGATCAGCCACCAGGAATTATGGCATAAACTTAGTGCCCTGTATAACACAGGTACCCTAGAAGTTCCACACAAGTACCAAGTTAGAGACTGGATATATATATATTAAGAGAAAATGTGCTGAAAACTTGGAAGCAAAGTGGGAAGGGCCATTTCTGGTGTTGTTGACCACCCCAACCACCATTAAAGTGCCTGGGTTCACGTAACTCACGTCAGACCAACACCTGCACCTGACAGCAGCCAGACACCTGAGCAATCCCCTCAAGCTCAAGATCATCCGCCCTTCTGCAAGGCCAGAGAAACCGTGAGATGGCTATGATGTATCTTCCTTCCCGCGCTGAGCCTTAGCACCCCCAACCCTACCAAGGTGACTTGGCAAGTAGTCTCAGCCACTGGGGATGTAGCTTGGTCCACTACAGAGAAACACTCGCCTTATACCTGGTGGCCGGACCTTGTCTTTGATCTCTAGAAGTTAGCTTTGACTCCTGGGATTTCCCCACCCTAGAGACTCGGGGTAGGGGTGTTACCCGAATGTGGGGGACGAGGGACTTGCGACTCTAAACCATGTCCCAGAGCAGCCATGGACGGCTTAGGGTGCAGACACCCGAAGTTGATGAGTGTCCTGAGAGAAACCCCCCATATACGTGTACCCCTGAGATGAGAGAAGCCAGGAGCAGCCCCATCAGTTGGGGGGGGGGGGGGACTTTTTCTGTGCTACCAGGGGTGTGAAACATCAGGAAGCTCAGACTGGAGACCATTCTGGGGTAGTTAAGGATTCCATGGCCAAGGTGAGAGAAGGGCTAGCCAAGCGGAAGAGAGAAAGAGAACAGAGGCAGGGCTGGTTCGAGTCTTGGTTTAACTCCTCCCCTTGGTTAACCACCTTCATATCCACATTGTTAGGACCTCTAATTGCTCTTCTGCTATTGTTAACCTTTGGACCTTGCATACTGAACAAGCTTATAACCTTCATAAAAGAGAGAATAGGAGCAGTAAGCTGAGTCCTGCACCAACAATATGAAACCCTGAGGACAGGAACGGAAGAATATGAGTTAGTTACCTGAGACCCCTGAGTGTAGCTCCAGGATTGGAGCTTGTACAAGAAAAGGGTGTGAATGAGGGACCCTAAGGGCTTTTTCCAGTCCCATACCCTCCTTACAGCTTCTCCCCCCTGCCTGGGGTCAAGGCTAGCCCAAGTTCTATTCTCCACCCACAGGAACATTCTTGAGTAAAATTTCTCAGAATGTACTGATAGTTACCTGACCCTCTGGAAAGTCCCAGGTAGAGTTTAAATGTGTGCCATGTGTGCTAGCCAATTGATTTAAAGGTCAATATGCTTAGCCAATAAGTTTGAACTGTAACCTTGCTGATGTAACCTGTGCTCCTAAAAAGTATAAACACTGCTTGTAATAGCCATTCAGGGTCGCCTTCTAGTCATTCCCCTTGAGGGACTAATTGAAGGTCAACCCCAACGCTCCAGAAAATAAACCTCTTGCTTTTGCATCAAAGGGAAAAAAAAAAAAAAAAAAGAAATCACAAGGCTGAAGGGATTTTCAACAGTATTAGTCAAAATGAAGACAACTGATAACTCCCCTTACCTAGCTACACCAGCCGAGAGCTCGGGCACTACTACCCTTCGGCTCCAAGCAACAAGGTCTCGCTCTGTGGCTATTTCACTTCTTGGAGCATTGCTGTGCATCTGCCGCACACCTTCGATTTGCCCACTGCGCCTTAATCCTACATTTGGTGGTGAATGAACTTCGGAGGTAGAACTTCCTGAGCCTAGATGGGGCGAAAATCAGGGTGATTAAGTTCTACTTAGACATCCCCTCACTTAGCTTATACCCCCAAAAAACTCCACCAACAACAAAAAATCTCACATTTTCTTCCACACAAAACGTTTACATCAAATAATTCAATTATCAGCAACAAAACCACAGGCAAAACTTAATGAAAACAAAAATGTGGTTATTTAATTGATTTGATAATAATTCATAATTAATGGAGTGTTAAGTTCATGTTCTACAAATATGAAATCATTACCTAAAAAAAAACTTGCCAAGTTTTTCAAGAGTTAAGAAAAACAAATATAATGACATTTATGGCTGACAAATTTAACTTTAAACACACTAAATACACAACAAGAATGATGTACTAACTAAAACTTTGACTTTATGATTTGAAAATGATATAGTAAGCTGATTTTCCATGCTTTTCAGATTTACTGTAAGAACACTTTCCTATGGCTTTCATCCCCACACTGAGGGAATGGTGATGAACAGAATACTTCTAAAGTTTACTTAAGGAAATGCTGACGTCTATATGTACTTTAAAGTTCATCTGTAATACAGAACTTGGTAGTTATTATTCAGAAACATAGTTACTCTCGTAGCCTGACTTTATGGAGGTACCGTTTGTCTAGTCATTTCTCTATTGCTGGTGAGTAAGATGGCCTGAGTTTTTAAAGTACAATCTCAGCTTACCTCTGTTTACACGGCTGGCATTACTGACACCTGCCTCACCAGAACGCCTCAGGTCTTGCTCCTGCTGCAGTCTTTGAATCATACTATCTAGAGGACTGATATCCTGGTTTGCTTGTTGGCTCAAAACTTGGTTCAATCCTATGTAATAGTATAGAAAACACTGATCAGTCTCACAGAAGTCCATAATTAAGCATGAACTTTCCTTTGATAAATACTTAAAAGGATCACCTATAAGTGATAGCAAACAAAGAAAAGACAACCGCCATAACCTACTTTTAATTTACAGAAGTAATGATGAGAAGTAGTATGCATTTTGTGCATATCATGACTCAAACATTCATAAACTTCATGGAAAACAAATTATGAGCACCATTATAAAATTTTTAAAAATTACACTCTAAGTTATACATCTAAGAAATGGGCAAAGAAGAATTACCTACTTATACATTAATTTCTGAAAACTGTCACATTAATTCAACAAACTCTTGGTTGTCTACTATGTGTTTGAGACTATGCCTAATATTAGAGATCCAGTAACAAATTAGAAACATCAAGATCTTTGCCCTTTATCAAACTATCTATCTTGATTGGGGCAATAAACAATAAATGTGCAGATAAATGCAGATTATGAAAAATGTAAAAATTAGGTGATAAGAAAGAAAAAGGAACTGAAAAATTGATACCAAGAGTAAGCCAGAAGTCAGAGTAGACTTAGGTTAAGAAGCATGTGAATAACATACCAGACTAGCACTCAGACCTGGAGGCATTTGGTATATTTTAACACATACTACTCATTAATACCTGTTCACGCCAGTCATACAAATACACTTCACTTACGCCTTGGACTTTGAAATTTCACCATAAGGATACACATGATAAAATTCTAACTCATTCTTTAAGTATCAACTAAAATGATATTGTGAACATTTCCCAAAATTCCCGTGAAAGAACAGCCCATTCTCCTCTTTCAGGTCTTTATCAATTTTCTACCTTAGTACTCAAGCAAATATGTACTATAAAAGAAATCTCAGTAAGTTATTTTATTTCCTATATCTACAAATACAAGCAGATACTGTTCAATCTTGGGGCTGGAGAGATAGCTCAGTGGTTAAAGGCTTGTGCTGGTCTTGCAGAGGATTCCGGTTCAATTCCCAGCATCCACATCGGGCAACTCACAACCACTTTTGTTAACTACAGCTCCTTGGGGACTGGACACAGGCAATCACAAACACCAGTCCACTCTCCTACATAAAGGTAACTAAAAATAAAAGCAATCTTTTTTATGAAACTATTCCATGAAAATAACAAGTGGAATAATTATGATTAGGTGTATATATAAATAAAGTCTGATCAGTTCAGAATTATAGGGTAGAGATGAATTGTAAAGAGAATACTCAAAGAATATTCTGAAATTAAATAGTAATAAAGAAAAAGCCAGGCTGTAATGACGCACATCTTTAGTTCCAGCACATGGAAGGCAGAGGCAGGTGAATCTCTGTGGGTACAAAGCCAGTCTGATCTTCAGGGCTAGGGCTATACAGAGAAACTGTTTCAAACCTCTCCTTCCCCCACAAAAAAGAAAGTCTAAAAAGAAAATACCATGATTATATGAGCTATTTTTACATAAAACTGTAATTAAAAAGGTAAGTAACGTGACTAGGTCACAAAGCTAAAAGGAAAAGACAGAGCTAAAGCCAAATGTCTACAGTGAATTTTCTAAATTATTGCTAGATCATATTTGACTAATGAGTAATAATTTTTATAGCTTAAGGTTACAATTAAAGAGTACATTTAGGTATCAATGTAACAAAACTCCACTTAAATCAATTTATTATTATAATAGCTACATTTAGTTTTGCCTTAGCCTTGCTATATTTAGCAAATAAGTTTTCATAAATCTAAATTTACAAACAAATACAGTTTGCAATGATGCTCTTTTAGGTTTTGTTCCATTTGGTACTTTTCTACTTCAGAAATCTAAAATAATAACAATTTTGAGATCTAGTACTAAGAGGGTGGAATTACTGCTGAAGTTCTCTGATGAGCCACAGTTAGTAACTGCTATCTAGCTCAGTTTTATGCTCTGAACACTCAGTTTGAATTTGTAGCCCTCTTGAAATTTGTGGAATTGTGCTGGAGGAAGTACACGAGTAATAGTGGCTAAAGGGAATGGCCACCTCTGAGTACAGCCGAGCTATTTCTGCGTGTTTCTGAGCCACAGGAACACATGTTCCCACATGTTGCTGCCCTGATTTCCTCACCACTCTATCAAGGATATGACCCTCAGAAATTAGAAGCCTCAAGGTAATTATTTCTTGTTTAAGTTGCTACTGTTGGGTATTTTTCAGGGAGGATAAAAAGTATCTATCTAGCACTAACTCTTAAAGTAGGAACAGAGTCAGAAATATAGTAAATACCTCTAATTATATGACACAACTATAAAATTTGTTTCCTAAATGTTTAGAATGCAATGATTAAATATCTATGAAAGCTTCATCATATAAGAAGAAAAGTAACAACTACAATAACATTGAAATAAAAAGAGCCTTTTCCTTAATTTTCTATGCCTAAAACTCCTGGTAAGGAAACTATTTTGAGCCCTAGGAAAAATTTGATCTTGCCAGTTGTACTCCAAGAGAATTCATGCATCTTTTAAAATTTTAATCCCATGAATAGCACTTCTCTAGAAGTGAAACTTCTAGAATATGAATATATGACTAATTGTCAACTAGTACTATTCTTAACTCCTGTGAAAATGCTAAGAAATATTAGCTTTACATATTAGATTATACTATATAAGTGGCAGTAGAAACAATTCTTAGCACCCATGCATGCTGGGCATGTCTAATTTAAGGACCAGCACTTTTTATCCATATGTCCATCTTTATTCCAATTTTACACCCAACTGCATGCTATATCACATTTTAATCTTCTGTTTTACAGGACCTTAAACTCACTGTTCACTCAGCACACAATCTATTCAGAAGTCCTGTCTATTACAAAAGCGTGTAAAACTTGTATGTAGTATCTTCAGAAACATTTTTTACTCTAAAATATCATCCCTAATAACAAACTGGTTTAATCTTTACAGGTTCTTTATTATCTCCACTGAGCAAGTCAGTCAGTGCTATACTTTTTGAATATGGGGAAGAAGAGTCTACATACCGTGTCCACATTTTAACAACCATTCAATAATTCAACTTATTTGACTTCAATATTCCGTGATATCATGGAAACAGCTCACTATATTTTTTTCACGCCTATCTTCTCAAAAAAACTTTAAAAGTTGACTGCTTCTAGCACATGCCTTAATCCTAGCGCTCAGGAGGCAAATGCAGACAGATCTCTGTGAATTCGAGAGCAGTTTGGACTATCATTGAGTTTCAGGCCAGGTGGCCCTACATAGCAAGATCTTGTCTCAAATTTAAAAAGTAAAAGTTGATCTTTTCTTAAAATACACTCCAGCATGAAGTCAATCTAGCTTAGGTTTTTTTTTTTTTTTTTTTTTTTTTTACTATTATTAACTTTATTAACTTCAATCACAGTCACAACTATGTATTTGTTTATAACTGTTAATCTTTGTAACTAAGTTTTTGAGAGCATAGGCCAAACTTCCTACTGAATGTTCAAGGCTTAATAGATCAGAACAGAAGAAGGTTTTTAATAAATGTTGCTGAATGAATAAATGAAGTACAAAGTCCCTTGAGGTTAGACACTGGTATGAACCAAAATTACTGATTCAAATTTCCAATGTTTCAATTAACTTGCAATGCATATGTATTTATTGGAAGAACTTTCCATTTGCTTAAAACAAATAAGCAAAAAAGTTTTAAAATCTGTGAGAAACTTGACTTTTATGAAAATCGAGGCCTACCTGAAGAAGTCACTCCCATCTGAGGGATGAGCTGCTCCTCCCTGCAGTTTTCACGACCAGGGACTAATCGCTGGTACCTTGATGGGTGAGGGTTCCCATCAACATCAACCAGGAAAGGGGGAGGCATGAGATGAGGTGCCTGCTGCGTCTGCTCATCTAATACAAAATTGTTGGCATCACGGATAAGAGGCCGATAATCACTATGAAAAAACATCTGATCTGCTATCTGTAAAAAGAAAGGTCCATAAAATACTGGAAAAATAAAATTTATCATTAAGAAATTGATTAAATTTCTAACAAAAGCCAAACATTGTGCCACAAATTATGGTACATTTACTTAAAGAATTGTATGAGACAAGAATTTATTTTGAACATCTATTATGTGTATAATTTCCAGAATTAAAAGGAAGGATTCAAGGAAACAAAGAATCTTCTCAATTAATTTTAAGCATATAACTATATTATCTTCATTGCCTTATCAAATGAAAACGTGCTGCTTTTGTTTTCTCTGTAAACAAGTGTAACAAATCATATACATTTTTTAAAAGTTTTAATGTAAATGTTAAGTAAAATTACATCTAGGCATAAAACATTCAAAGGTACTTTTACTTTCAGAGAGTACACTCTATTTTAAATGATTAGGCTTGTTGTACTTGAGAGGGATTGAACACAGAATCCTAAGAGCTCCAAACACGTGATACAACATTGAGCTATTATTCAAGATTTATGAAATATTAACTACAAAAAGTTAAAGTGATAAAAGAAAGCATAAGCACTGTCTCTAGAGTATTTGTGATAATGTAAAATTATTATGAATTGAGCCTTAATATAACTTCAAATTTTCATTGATTAATTTTTTTTTTTTTTTACAATGGCTCTATGTAATTGAGACTCTTTAAAAAGTAACAACAAGGCATTTAAACAAACATAGGGTCTTTCTGAGCCAAAACATGATGTGAGCCCATGACACCAGCCAAATTTAACAAGATAAGTGATATTCCCCCTCCCACTCTGTTCTCTATCATCCCAGCACTCTCTCCCCATGGCATATTCCCAAATGGCTGCCGAAGAGGGGAGAGTCACAGTTATTCAGACACCATATCACATGTACTATATTGCATAATATAACATACGTTATATTATGAAAGGAGCTCAGAAATCCAGTCAAATTGCCTCATTTTGAAGATGCCTGAGCTACATTCCAGAGAGATGAAGTGAAGTTCACACTAGGTATGCTTAAGCCTGGACCAGATTGAAGAGGTCTCATCGGCCAGGGTGAGGCTCACTCACACAGGCCCATGCAGAAAAAGAATTTAAGAGTTTCTCATCTACTCAAAGGAAAGGTTTCAATCTACATTTTGGTCCATTTTCTCTACAAGAAAAGGACACACACTATTCTATAATATACATTGAGGACAATCTATATATGAGGGACCACTCAAGATGTTTTATGTAGGGTGTAATAATTAAAAATGTTCACAGGGGCTGGAGAGATGGCTCAGTGGTTAAAAGCACTGACTGCTCTTCCAGAGGTCCTGAGTTCAATTCCCTGCAACTGCATGGTGGCTCACAACCACCTGTAATAGGATCTGATGCCCTCTTCTGGTGTGTCTGAAGACAGCTATAGTGTACTCATATACATAAAATAAATAAATCAATCTTTTTAAAAATGTTCAGAAAAATCACAACTCAGTACACACACACACACACACAAACACACACACTATTTAAAAAATAGCCATCAATGCATATGCCACACAACTTTTTTTTTCATTTTTTTTATTTTTTTGATACTTTATTTACATTTCCAATGTTTGATTAATTTCCAATATGTTAAATTACAAATTATTTATTCATCCTACTACAAATAAAACACCTAAGTATTTTAAACATTAGTCCTAAAGAATCTTTAGTAACAAAACTTTAGCAGGTCACACACTTCAAGAATCACATGAAAACTAAGGCCATTTCACCCTACATAAATGTAAATACAAAATTTCACATAATTTGAAACATCCTTTTATGTATATCAACTTCTATTTATCACAAGTTACAAACTCAAATCTAGATTGTTCTAGCAGGATATGTAAAAAGTTGTTCCTTTTGAACTAATTACAATTTAATTACAGAAAAGACTTTATACATGTTTTCCTTACAGTGCATTCTAAAAACAAGTCTCCAGAGTATTTAAGATAGAATTCCTTGAGCTGATATTAAAAATTATTTTTAATTACATGTAGGCGTGTGTGTAGGTATATGTGTGTGTGTGTGTGTGTGTGTGTGCACATGCGTGTGCGTGCAGGTATTCATCTAATCCCCTGGAGCAGGAATGACTTATTTTGACTTGCCTACCATGGATGCTGGGAACCAAACTCTGGTCCTCTCAGACCAGTGACCGTCTCTCCAGCTTTCCCAAGCTTTCTACTGTTAACCACATGCATACTCACCCTCTCCTAGGAGAACCTGTAACCCCAGACACCATTACTTAAGCAACAGGAAAACATGCACACTTATCATACACTACCTTGTCATACTTGCTACTGGACCCAAAACCGAAAATTAAAAGATGTCCATGAGAGTCTGTACAGGCAAAGTGCTGACCATCCGGGGAGCATTTGCAGTCAAACACTGCACCATGTCCTTGTCCTTCAATCTGAAACATAGTTAACCAAAATCAGAAAACTGCCATTAAAATATAAAGAAGTGGTACTACTGTTACTAAAATTTTATAATGAAAAGATTTAAAAGTATACAAACATCCTGATAAAGGGAAGATTAAGTATAAGCAGAGTACAATAAAATTTGTGAAAATTCATGAAATATGCCAAATTAACAACATTAAAAAACCAAGAACCCAGTCACAGACCAGACACAATTCAGAAAATAAAAATACACAGATTTCTCCTCCCACCTAGAGAATCTACCCAAATTAAAACATAACTGAACCATACATTCCATCTAGTTCCATTCATTCTGCCCTTTCTGTAAAGGCTAAGAACATGGAGCAAAGGTAGCATTTTTTTATTTTTTATTTTTTTGGCAACACTCAGAAGTTGTAGCAAGGGATCACTCCTTACAAGACACTAAATTTTATTCTTTTTGGTTTAAAAAAAAATTCCCTGGTGGTCTGAATCATCTTTTAATGGTGAATTTTAAAGGTTAAAGAAAAGGGTTTTTTTACCTGATAATTGTTTTCTGTTTTCCAGTTCCATTAATCCAGAACGAATGGGTTTCTCCCTGCAACCTGTCAATCAAACAGAGGTGGCCAATCACCACTCTGATTTTTTTTTTTTTTTTTTTGCTCTCAGTGTTTCTTCAGACTATGTTCCAGTTGAAAACTTCTTTAGCAGTATTCTGAAAGAGGTAAAAATTCTACCCTATCTAAAGCACATCTAGGGACTGAATTTCAGAAACATCTAAAATAGGGAGTTGACTCCCAAACAATAATAACTAAGGATGATGTCCAACAAGTGTGACTGGATTTCTGGATTAGCAGAATCGGAACACATACATTATCAGGTAAGAAATACCTCCTCTTTCTGTTCCGGTATCCACTGATCTAGAACAAACTGAACTTAATTGGTTATATCCTAGGAAATGCTTGGAAAGAAAGAAGTGGTAACTTTTGAGTATTAAAAATTTGGCAGAAGGTAGATGTTCATCAAACACAGGAATTAAAATGCAGAAGAGTCACACTAATCTCTCAAGAAAATAAGTATTTCAGTCAAAAGAGAAGCACCACTCTAAAATATGGCACACAGGATGATCTCAGAAAGACAACTAACATGGCCTTTGGATCACTGAAGTTAAAAAGAAAAATATATGCAATATTTATTAATGATATCCCAGATGCTGATTTAACAGAGAAGAAAGCAGCTTTCCTTAAAATTATTAAAGACAGCAAGGAAGCTTTCCTAATACTAACATATAAAGAACTTACCAGGTAGAAGAAATGAATCATTAATGAGCTAGGATAATTTCTTGGGCATAAAGAAACTTGAAAGTAAGATAGCAGAGGAAGGGACCACTTCAAAACAACTCAAAAATCAAAGGTCAGAACTACATTCTCCTTAGTAGTTTAGGACATTAGCCAAATAGCATATGTAAGAACTAAGAGACTGTAAGTACAAATGTCAGGATTCACAACTTAAATGTTCAGTACTTTTATAACCAAATGCTATACAAACTTACAAGTAACTAACCACATGAACAAAAAAATTATCTCTAAAAGAATTTTACATCAAAACTTTAGGAATGTGTCTGGGCTATGAATAAGATGTCTTAGTCCTCAGTTCACTCAAAATTTCCATGAAAAAAAAAAAAAGACAAAGACTCATAAATGCTTCTAGATCTATATTTCTCTAGAAGTCCTCATTTATAATTTTAAGCTACAGTAGTATTGAGGAAGAGGTGTGAAAGTAGTTCCACTTAGCAATGACAAGGGAAACCTGGCAGAGCTTCTTGAGCATGGCATCCTTTCTTAGAAATCCTGCACTGCGTTTATTAATTTGGTGTCAGGAGTGGGGTGTGGGTATTCAAGTTCTATCAGTGTGTTCATATATACAGTTAGGAGATTTCCAAAAGAATTTTTTTGTTGAAATGGAACTTATAAAACTCTAAAACAACAATCATACATTATCTCTGTGTCCTACATAACATACAATCTGAAAGACCATTGAGACCAGGCACTTGGCAAAGCGTTTATTGCACGAAGGCCTGCATAGCCTAATGTGAGAAGCTGTAATACGAACTGGGTTAAAGCCCACAGATGTTAGAGATAGTGAAACAGTGTTGCTATCTGCCAAAGGGAGCTACAAACAGGGAGCTTGTACTAGCCCAAGAGGGAGAAGTGCATTACAGTCAGCAAAGCTGAAAGAACAGAACCATCTAAGCCCTGCAACATGAGAGACACGGAGCTATAAAATTTGAAATTTGCCCTGCTTGGTTTGGGTATTAATTTGGTCCAGTATTTCCTCACTATGCCCTGATTCCTTCTTTTGGGATGGAAGTGTTTATTTTGTGCCAGTTTATGTTGAAGTATACAATTTGCTTTTTTATTTTACAGTGCATCTTGAGTCTCATGAGACTTTGGGCTTTTAAACAGCCTTGAGACTGAAAGACACTGCGGTTCTCAAGTTGGACTAAATTCATTTTGTATTATGATGTGGAAACAAGTCTATAGTGGCCAGAAAACAGAATGAGGTAATCTGAATCAGAATGATACCCACAGGCTCATGTTTGAATGTGAGGTTTCAAAAGTCAGTGCTACCCCCAGACAGTGTGTCTCCCTCTCTGCCTTGTGCTTGTGGGTCATATGGAACCTTTCCCCTTCTGTTCTAGCATCATTCCTACTTGCCCGCTGCCAAGCTCCTGCCACGAAGGTCAGTAACTCAGCCCCTGAAACACCAAGCCACCATTAACCACTTTCTTCTGTAAGTTGCTTAAGTCATGGTCTTTAATCACAGCAAAAGAAAAAGTAACTAAGAGATTGACTACCATAGTTACTTCTTTTTTTATAATGTATATTATGACTGACGAAGTCAACCAGAAAAAAAGTAATTCTCTCTGAAAAGAATTTCATCTTTTAAACCAGTCAAGGGATTTATAAGACATTAAATATACATATGTAATTAGGAAGCACTGAATCTTAAGGAAAACAAAACAAAACACTATATTTGTATAAAAAATATATGTGTATAAAGAATATATGAGGTCTATGTTCCACCTAAAAATCTAAGTCAACATAAAATTTAATAATGCATGATTTATTTTGTGTTACAATAAAATAGTCACACAAAACAAAATAATAATGACAAAATTTTAAAGTAAGAAAGAATCCTTCTAGATAAACTATTCCTCTAGAATGCTATTATACATTTTTGGGACATATATAAAGACCATATAACAAACATTCACACTAAACAACAGTAAAGAACAGCTAAGATAATTCATGAAATAATATTAGCCAAGAATGGCAAAAATTTCAAAAGGAGGCAATAAAAAAAAAGTAATACTTAGCAATTACTATATTCTGCTTTTTAAAATAGAAGATGAAGATATTATAACAGTATCTTTTATTAGAAAATTCTATGTGACTAAGTCCTGGAAGTGTTTTTAGGAAATGAGTGTCAAACTCCTGTTAGAAGAGGTAAAGACCAAGAACTCAGCAAGTAAATAAACATCTCTTAGCCGTGTAAGAATAAAGAGCAGAGAAACAGCCATTCAGAATTCTACTCAGTTCTAAAATCATGTTCCTGAGGAGTTATTCACAGACGCAGAAATATGTGAATTTGATTTATATCAAAAGAACCAAAATGGAGCCTAAAATTATAACATCTAATTACGTCAATTGGCTAGACTGACTGGAATGAAAAATAGGTACTTCTAGAAGACCTCAGAAGAAACACAAAGATGAAAAATGGGAAGTAGATAATTTTTTTTATTCTTTAAATATCCCACTAAGCTGGAAGGGGGCACTGAGCTAGAAAACATTCCAAATGAATCAAATAGCAGAGAGTATTTTTACTTAGAAAAACCTCCTCGGTGTACAAAGCTCCCAGAGTTAGGCAAGACTAGGAAAGTTAAGAATGCATACTATGTGGGTCGGTGAAGGACAGGAGAAGGACTTGATGTCAAGCATGATGACCAGAGTTCAATCCCAGAGATCAGCATTGCGGAAGATTAAAACTTACCTTTAAAAGCTACACCCACAAACCTACACCACACACACACACACACACACACACACACAAAGATAATCTGCTAACATTCTCCATATTCTAGTCATCTAGTAACCTTCAAAGCACCTTAAAAGGTTGTCACTAATTTTAATATTAAAATATTAAGATCACTACGCATGAACAAAAGATAGTTATTTCAAAAGATAGCAATTTAAAAGAAATTTTACATCTAAGACAAAACTGCAATATCTGCTATGGGATAAACTAGTGAGTCAAACTACTACATAAAAAAGAAATTATAGAAGAATGATTTTTACAGAATCAGCTTTAGATTTTTATCAAAATAGAAATATTATAAAAGTAATTAAGTCAGCTCCAAATAGAATGGAATTCTGTGGGAACTTATTGTTCTCCCAACTCTCTGAAAATGAAATAGTGGCTGTCAAAAACACCACAGGAATTTTGACTTCTTTTCTGTTCCAAAGAATGCTCTGCCAAACAGAGCATTTCTGAAAGTTTACTTCTAAACTCTCTATACTACCCTCTACCTTGATGAAGAAACGATTCTAGATGGCACAACTCTAGCCTAACTCCTAGAGCCTCAAGTCATTATCTCCAAATGCTGGCTGGACATTTCCATAGCAGGAAGTCCACCACAAGAAATAAACATGAACTTAAAAAAAAAAATCTGTTCTTTTTACCCTCTTGAAGTTCAATTAATAAAGCCATTGTCAGAGTGACCCAGGCCTACCTATCTGAATGCGTGTAGACTCTTTCCTCCCTATCACTGCCTAACCCTCTATCAGACAGAAAAAGTGTTACATATAAATTTTTCCAGTCATAAATTTCTACTACCTACCCATATAATTTTCATCTTTAAATAACTAAAGTAGTCCTTCCTGAATCTACTTAAATTTATACTTGAAATATGACCTCTAATCAACAAAACTTTTATTGCCTTGGTTCTTAGGCTGTAGTTAGGAAAACCACCAAAATATTTCACTTTTTCCAGGCACAAGATCACCTGACACTATTGTGAATCTCCCTCAGCTTGTGTTCTTACCTCACTATATATTAGAGTCTATTAAAAATGTCCTACATTATTTTACCAACACTTATTTTGTTTATATTGTTCCTCTTAATATGATTCTTTCTGATTGACTCTATTTAACTTTTCACATAGAATCTCAATATAATTTCTAACATATAAACAAAACAAAACACTTGGACCATCCAGCCAGAGCTGACTGAAAATTATGGGTTCAGATATAGCAACTGTTTGTTCTAATTTATCGTGCTTCTATTTGATATCAATATTTGTGATTCCAAGCATGTTTACTTCTCCAAGCTAACTGTTAAGTTGGCTAAACACAGCCGTGTCTTTCTCATTTTTGAATGCTGATGTTTTATAATCACAAAATACACAACCACATATTTGGTAATCATAATGCTTTCAATATCATTGTTATATCCTATACATAAAGTATATAATTTCCCTTATACATTATCAAATTTCAAATGCCTTGAAGTGATAGTTAGCTGATTGCCAAAAAAAAAAAAAAAAAAAAAACTACGTAAGTTGCTCAAAAGTACTAATATTTATGCCAACAAAAAGTAAAATTCAATTTTTGTATCAAGACAAGATGAAAGAGAATCTAAAGAACTTGGGAAACCTGAAAATAACAATAGTTATATATATATACTAAGAAAAGTAAAGGTAACTCTTACTCAGAGACACTGACACAAAGACTGTAAGCATTCAGGGTATTTTGAAGAAAGAGAGTGTAGCTCTGTGATACTGTCTTATTAGACAGTAAGAAGAAATAGAGAAGGAAGGGGGTGGTAAGCAAACCTCAATTCCCAATTCCCACGTGGTAATATGGTAAGCTATAGCTAGCTATGTTCAGTCTTTCTCTTTCCTAAATACATACAACTACAATTACCTAAAGGTCACACTGAGAACATGCTATGTCAGAAGTATGCATTGGGAACACTTCTGAGTGGTTTACTGCCAGCCTCTACTCATTTGAAATGTTGCAAGGAGAAATACATTGTTCTGGATTAGTGGACACTGGAACATTTTTAAAAGCCTCTTAAGAAAAGAGAACAATTAAAAAATAAAGAAAACTTTATTAAATAAAAACTCTTATTTGGAATTTATCCATGAAACAACAAAAGCAAAGCAGATTATCAAACTCAGTAAAAAAACAAAAAACATTTGCTAATGAGACATATTGTATTTTTTTCCAATTAAAAGCAAAACTAGGAAGAAGCAACAAAGTACAGCTTTGAATATCCTGACAAAAATAGAAAAATATGAAGTAAAGAACAATGAGGTCTACAAAGACATGAACAGCAAAGGAGATAAAGCAAAAGCAGCAAAGATACAAGAAAAATCTAACACAGGGCCTGCAGGCACCACTGTAAACACTGTTAGGTTAGTACTTACTATATATACTACCTTTATATCCTGTATTTTTAATGTATACCAGTACTAAGAAATATGGAAGTGAAGAAATTTTAATCTTTAAAATTAAAATCCATTTATAAATTTGTTAATTCTAGTTATACTCTACAGCAATTTAATGAGGGGGAAAGGGGAACAAACATTTAAACGAACATTTAAAACTTTAAGAGAATTTCAAACTTTATTTTTTCTAGGACTGGGAATGACATAATGCCATAAATTTTAGTCAGAGTATACAACACACATTTTCTATTTCTATAAACAATCTAAATGCCTTTAGCATTTATTTGGCATTTAAACACTGTAGCTTCATAAAATTTTCACTAAAACAAAGCTGTAATGATGCTTTCTTCATGCCAATGTCAAGCAAAATCAATAGGCTTGCTAAGCTATACATAATTAGTTTGGAGTATTCATAATATACACTATGTGCTTCATAAATGAGCCAAGTACACAGCACTTTTGTAGATTACTTAGAGGTACGCAAGGACTATTCAGCTTGAAACCTTAAGTACTCACATGGTTTCAAATCTTACAACAAGAATAAAGTACAAGGCCTAGAAACTCAGTATTCTTTTAAAGAACAATGTCTTCCTGTGTTAATAACTTCTCTAGAATAATCTCTTTAGTTTCATTCTTCCCTAGAAGAGGAAGAGACAGAGGAAATGGGGAGAGCAGTGAAGGAAGGAGAGGAATGGAGGTTGTTTCCCCAAATGCAATGAGACAACAGTGCAGGAGCTGAGACGAATGTGTTAGCCCTTAGCAGGCATATCATTTACTATATTCTTGTGTATCTCAAAATTAACAGAAACAGAGCCTGCCTCCTAAATGCTCATATCATTTATGTCCTCTCCAAAGAGGAATGGCAATAAAAACAAGACAAATTACCTCATTATTTTTTTCTGAAATACTATTAGCAAGTGAGAATCCAGTAATAGGATTTTAAAATGAAATCAATTAGGAATTATTTAAGCATAAAAGAAACTTAATTCTCAATGGAAAACCTTTTGTTTTGTTTACAAATTTAAATGGTCAGAAAATAAAGCATAAGAATTTTTTTTTAAAAAGGTCTCAAGTTTAATACAGAAAAGAACATTTACTGTAGTGCTGACTATTGATGCTTAATAAAACACTGTCTCTTAATATACCTATTTAAATTGTTATAATATAATGGCTAGATCTCAAACACCTGCATTTAAAAACTCAACTTTTCACAGGACAAAACTTTAATACAGGATTTTAATTACTTAAGATTTTAAGAACAGAATTCTAATTTTCCTAATTGGTAAGGTAGAAAA
Organism: Uromys caudimaculatus; assembly: GCA_028551405.1. NCBI lineage: Eukaryota > Metazoa > Chordata > Mammalia > Rodentia > Muridae > Uromys > Uromys caudimaculatus. The sequence goes on along the minus strand of CM052706.1, from coordinate 37,098,599 downwards.
AAATGCTGAGTAATCTATCATAAAATTGAATTATAAATTTATTCTATTATATTTCAAAATTATAAATTTAGGCGTGAATCTGATTATTCAGAACCAGAGACTACTGTACTGGGGCGGGGTAAGGGTGCTGTAGTGACAGGACTGAACCCAGTACCTGTGCATGTTAGGTTAAGAATTTACTTCAGCACCTGAGAATATATCCTCATTCCTAAACATAAATATTTCTAAGTTCTTGTATATATTTTAATAATTCATTCATTTAAAGGCATACTTGCTTTCCTATTTTCTGGCTGTCAGCCCAATGGTGAATTTATTTACTCATTTTATAAGCTTCAGTTTTTAAAATTCCTCAAAATATTTCTTATATAAGCATTCACAGAGTCTAAGGCTAAATTAAAATATTATTTGAAGATCATTCATCATTCTTAAATTCTACAAAGGATGACTAGACATGCCAAATAATGCTCAAAAATATTTACTAAATTCAATTATGAATTAGAATAATAAGCACAACATAATATTAGTGATTGCATTTGGATTCATCAAAGCTCTGTGGCATTTAACAGTTCTGATTAGTTACATGAAACCAAATAGCTAAGCTGAAGCTGCACCTGAACAATGACCAGTAAGAGAGAGCATCAGCTTCTATTTCGTCCTAAAGTTGTTTGTAATTTCTTAGTAGCAGTGCTGGATGCTTTCTCTGCCATGCACTCATTTTTTTTTTTTTTTTTTTTTTTTTGAAAAAGGCAATGTAGTAAACAGGAGGGAAAAAAGTATGGCAGCCACAAAGATCACAGAAGAGCCACTCAGAATTATATCACTGTTAAGTTACTCCTAGACACATCACTAACTGGGACTAACTGGTAGTTACTATACAATTATACGATGTTACTAAAAATTACTCAATCACCTTGAATACATTTAGCATTAAGAAGACATTAGTAATAGTCTTATTTGAAAAGAAAATGAAATTTTATACTCTGTGACCAAAGCAAAGCTGGCCAAAGCAGTTTGTTTTTGTTATGAACACTTCCTCCATGAAACCAGAAATAAAAAATTACCATTATTATTTTTAAAAATATTCATAAAGATACACTTTCGTAGAGTTTGGGAAGTATATTGAAATCTATTAAAAGTCATTTAAAATTAAAAACCACTAAAACCATTAAAAAAATAAAGGTTGCAACTTGTTTATAATGAGACAAAAAGGTAGAGCATACTCTAACTTCTGAATCAAGAATAATTGTTTTATATATTTTAGTTTGTTTTCCTCAATTTGAAGATACTAATGATTACAGAAAAAATTTAAGTCAGCCTGTAGAGGTTTTACTATTTATTGTACATAAAAGAACAAAAAAATTCTTAAATAAAACAAAATTATTTTCTTTTCATTCCTTCTGTTAAAACTTGGTAGTCTCAAATAACCCAGGCTGGCCTAGAACTCACTATGTAGCCAAAAGGATCTTCAACTCTTGATCCCTCTTGATTCTATCTTCAAAGTGTGGGGTACCACACACTGACACAAAAATAATTTTCATAGCAATTAAGTAATTTTTACAATGAGATTTCTGGTTATATACCTAATTTATAATGGCAGGACCAGAATATCAATAAAACTAAAAGTGCTGGAATTTTCACGTCTGCAAAAATGGTAGACTGCTGATGTTCTAAACTTACCTGATGAGAGAAAATTCAGAATCAGTGTTTAACTGACTAAAAATTACTCTTCATTTCTATAGCAGTGTAAGAATGTTCTTTTGAAATATAAATTGCTAAGTGAAACCACTAATGCACATACAGTCATAATTAAGTACTAGGAAATGACCAACTTCCTTATTCAACAGAGATGTTTAGAAAAGAGCAATCCAGAAATAGAAGATAGAAAGAGAAAAAAAATTACTGCATTCATAAATTTGCTTTAAAAAAAACCAACTCTACATCATCACAAAGGAAATCCATTCACTAACATCTAACTCGTGTAATGATTTTTCATAAAAATAGGAATTATACAATTCTCATTTCTTACCTTATGTACATTAACCTATATCCATGGTGAAGGCCAAAGTTAATCACTTCACTAACAAAACTTCTATTTATTCTTATAATCAATCAAGAACAACACTCAGTGTCATTCAATCTCTTAATCTTAAACAAGCACTTAATCTCACAAGTGGCTTCAGCGGTTGGCATGCATGTGGCCTCATACACTGATCAAAGAGGAGGGCGGATACTGCTTAGGAAGCTGTGTATGTAACTAAACCAATGCTAACTCAAATGTTCAAAAAAACCATGCCAAAGCAACGCAGGAGCACAAGCATGGAGGCCAAAGGCATCGCGCCAAGTAAACATCTACCATGCTTCCAGTTTCAGGGGAGTTAAGAACTATCTAATTCCTTGACTTCAATTTTGAAACTGATGTACTCAAATTGTGTTCTACAAAACAAAACAGCAAAAAAGTGCCAATCAAATCACAACATAAAGACATCTTCTTCCCTACAACTTCACTTACACGGCTTATTAGTCAAAGTTTCACTGGTAAAAATAAGTAAAACTAAGCCAGTTATCACAATATAATCAGAATAAATAATTCCTTATTGATAGACATTTAAAGTCATAATAAGGCATGAAGTTAAAATGGATTTCACTTGTGATATGCAGAGCCCTTCTGTCAAAAAATCCCAAATCATTAACAGGTATTAAACAAAAAATATAATTACCATGTTGAAATAAGATCGAACTTTGACTCCTCTTGCTAGATCCCACACTATCACATTTCCATCATGGCCAGCAGAGAAGAGAACTCTAGGATCAAATGGGTGTGGCTCAAGAACAAACACCTCATCTTCATGACCCTGAAATATTTTGAAGTAATAAGCATTTATAAATACTTAAAATTGTACAAGAGAATGGCAGTGGTTCTAGAAATCAAGTAGTAAGAATTATTACACTGGCAAAAATTTCAATTTTACCAATGTCTAAACAATAATAGACTGCTAATAACACTGTCCGTCACTTAGGCATTGTTAGTAATACTCAAGAATACAATTACTGCATTCTTATACAACAAACACAGCAAGCATTTATAATGCCATTTCCAAGCCAATACTGTTTGCATTTTTAAATTATCCCTAGTTACCTATCAAGTCTGGTTATCCAAGGAAGCAACTGGCTTAAACATACTGGCTTTATATTATTTTATTTAGACTACATTCTACAATTTCATTTTATTTAGGCTGTATTATACATTCAGCCTCAGTAGTATTAAAAGCAATCAAGAGGTCTTAACCATACTTATTTACTTATTTAGACTTTTTATTTATTTTTACTTATTTAGACTACACTTTATTGTCAGCCTCAGAAGTACTGAAGTTTGGGTTTGTTTCTCACCATTAGGACATGAATCAGTTGACCAGTATAGGAATTCCAAACTTTCAGAGTCATGTTATTAACAGCAGTTATAACTGTGTTGTCATGTCGATCCCAAGCTACCATAGTTACTTTCATTTTTGTGATTTTGTCTTCTATGCCTTGAAGATTTTGGCTGAAAAGGACAAGTTTATTTGTTTATGCTGAAATTAAAATAAAAGACAAAGATAAAATCTACTTTCATTTGTTTATATTTGTTAACAAGAATAGTTATCATTGTAACTGAAAACAGCTGAAATGACACAATAGTAGAAGCTATGGCATGGACTCAGAAAATCCAATATTTCTAGGGTTACTATATCCATAAGCCATTATGAAAAGGTCACTGGAGTAAATCCCTCGGCAGTAACTATTTATGGTACAGAAGTATCTCATGTCCCACCTTTTACTGTTGTACTATTATGATGGCTCTGTTCTCCCATTCAGTGACACAACTATACACATAAACACAAGTAGAGAGAATAAACAGTAAAACTAAAAAGCAACAGTTACAATACACATCATTATCTTTCTTGGCTGAGGAAGCCACAGGGAATGACTTCATCCTTTTGCGAGGCCCTAGTTGGTAGGGTGCTTCCCAAATAACATGCATAAAAGCTTGAGATAGAACCCCAAGCCATTTCAAAAAACCAGGAGTGAGGCCACATGCCTATAATTCCAACAGCAGAAGGTGAAGGAATGGAGACCAAAGCCATTTTTGACTAAAAGTTAAGTTCAAACTAACCCAGTACCTCAAAAGCAAAAACAAAAACCATGGGGAAAAAAGCATGGAACACAGTAAGATGCTCAGACTGCAAACATTTTCATCCCCTTAGTAAGACAGAACTAAAAATTTAATTCAGCAGGTCTTATTAAGGAGGACAATGAAATAGTTTACAAAAATCATCTCTGTTCATCTTCCATAGCACCTCTAATGAATGAAGGAAATTAATCACTAAACATGATACACAACATAATAAGCAAAGGTCATTCCCAAATGCAACATTATAATGTCAAATAATCTATAAAAATATCTCAAACTTGATCTCTTACCCTGCTGGACGAGTAGCCATATCTAACAAAATGCTTTTCCATTCCCTTCGTTTAAACTGCCAAATTCGTGCAGTCCCATCACGACTACCACTCACAAACCTGTCAAAAAGGAAAAAAATAAAAGTGGAAGGAAATCAAAGGCTCTATCAAAATGTACTTTTCCCAAAATTCTCTTTTTAAAGAACATCTTTATTTACAAAATACTCTAATAGAGTAGAAATGGTTCCCTAAGTCTCCATAAATCTTCAATAATGCTCCAAGATCACTTGACAAACACAATTAATATTTTCTGATGAAAAAAAGTTACTCCTCTGTATCAAAGACCTTGATTTGGTCTATTTGAAGTGTCAAGAAGTAACTTTATTTTCTTTTATAACAAGAACAGGAAAATAATAACAGAAAGCCATCTTTTAACATCTAGTAATGTCTTAAATATTAAGAATGTGATTACAGTTTTTATCAAAGGTTTCTCTCTTGATACAAAAGATAAAGGCATAGATAAAAAATTTTTTTTCTATTTTAGAAAACTAGCCAAATACCTCCCTATTATGTATAACTCTCTGGGGAACTATATATTGAGCAACTTCTACACAACCTAAAATTTGACTAATACAGTTACCTTTATCAAGTTTCATTAAGTTAGACAAACATATTTTACCTGTTACTAGTGTTGGAAAACTGGATACTGTCAACTTTGTCCTGTACAAACAGAAAAAAGAAAAACAGAAGCTGAATCCGTAACTGTTGATGCATTCAAGACTGTACCCATCTAGTTCTTTCATCAATACTCACGGTATGAAACTCCAATTCTGATATTTTCTCTGGCTGACCTGATCCAAAAAAATAAACTCTAATAATATGGTCAGTGCTTCCAGTGGCCAAAAACATCCCACCTGTGAAGAACAAGAGCGTCAGTTTTTATAAGTAAACCACAACTTCTCCAGATTATTAACTTTGCTGAGGCTTCTTTTGTCCTCTTCCAAACCAATCAAAGTCCTATCATACTTTTCAGTTCCAACTCCCTCTGTGATTTGCCTAGACAAACTCTGCAGTAACCCAGGACTCAACGCTCACTTATGTCACTGTACTATATAGCATGCATATTCTTTTTTAAATTCACAATCTGTATGACAATTTATTCACACTGAGAGCAGCAATAAGCATGAAGTTGTTATACACACTGAAGTATTTTAAGTACTTTTACTAAATAAACCATTCCATAGATCCTTAAAGACAACAATATACTTTTAGGAAAAGAACATAAGTCCACAGTATGATAAAAATACATATGAAGAACCTAAGTCTGTGTTAAAACTGAAACAAATACGGTCTACTGGCAACAGTACTGGATATTTTGAATTAGAAAATTGAAAAATTTTAGCAGCAGCAGATTCACAGGTGTTTACTGTCCTTTACCGGCAGCTAATACTGCAATCTACAATTATAAGTGAACAAAGGAAAGTAAAAACAGACACTGGGAACAGTATATATTAGATCTACTCATCCCAATATTCCTTATCAATTTACTTTAACTACTTAGATCATAAAGCCATCTGGCAACCATTCAAAATGCTACTGTACATCTTATGTGGAACTAGAGTATCGGCACTGCCAGAGCAAACGAGACTGGGACAAAACACATAAGCACATTTTTTTTTTTTTTTAATTTTTACTGATTTTTGTGGAATGTCTCCAAATTCCATGAAAACAAACCAACTTTAAAAATACTTCTTTTGCAATGAGAAAGTATCATTTATTCCCTCCTCCTAGAGAAGTATGGCATTCTTGTGATTATATACACTGAATTCCATAAGAGTGAAGTTCTCTAATTTGATTTCATTCTTAGCTCTAATTTATGTATAATAAGATATACAATCCAGCAGAAAATATTTTCACAATTTCATCTCTTTGAGATGTGCTTTCTAATGAACAATTTTAAGTTAAAAATTAAAATGGTTAAATAGTCATACCAGCACTGAATGAAGAACATATCATCTGAACTCCAGGCCGAGGGCGCTCTGTAAATTTTGTGGGTCTTGGACTATAATGAAATCACATAAATAATCATTTAAAAATCTCCTAATGAGCTATAAGAAATAATGCCTTCTAAAAATTTATCTTAAAAACAAAATGAATAACAGCTGGCTATCTTCCTAAAAAACATCAAAATCAAAACTCTACCAGTCCTTCTATAACTCTTGAGATAAATTCCATAGTACATTCTGATTACACACACACACACACACACACACACACCCCAATCAGTACATGGAACAATTCTAAACTCATTGTCACTCTAGAAATGAATTATAACCACCACCCTTAATCTAAGTTTCATATAGTAGACTAGCAGCATACAAATATATAATAAATCAACTGTAAAAATGAACACATTGGCAAAATAGGTGTTAGCTCTATGGTTTGTATGTTATCAGTATATAGTAATTAAGCTTTTCCTTTCTCTTTAAAGTAGTATGTATGTGTTAGAGGATTAGGGGGAGGCCTATGAATATGTGTGCAACCCATGAATGCATGTGTGGAGAAGCCAGATGCTGACAGTGTGTTTTTCTCAATGACTCCACCTCATTTTTTGAGACAAGGTCTTAGTTAACTAGATCACTTAGTTCACTTGATAGGCAGCAAACCTCACCTGTCGCTGCTCAAACCTATTCCCACTCAGGTAACAGGTGCCTCTGTGTCTAGCTTTCACAGGGTGGTGGGGCTCTACACTAAGGACCCCAGGTTTGCAGAGCAAGCACTTTACCCACTGAGCCATCTCCCCAGCTCTTGCTCATCTTCTAATATAGCAACAAGATAAAATATTCTTCCAAAACACAATTTATCCTCTGTACTAAAGGAAACCTGAACTCAATGTGAATCATGTCAACAACAAAATTCCTCCAAAATAGTATGATACACATAAAATAAAAAATTATATTCAGCTTCATTTACACTAGTTATAGCTACACTACAGATGTTTTAGATTAATATTTTTGACATTTTTAATGTTTCAACTATGTTAAAAAATAAAATTATAGATCTTAAGTATGAGTTCTGGTACATTTAACAATGTATATATAAATCTGTGATAATTATATTTAAAATCCTACTTTTGCCTATTTTTTTCTATCAGAGATGAAAACTTTAACAATCCACAGCACTAAAATTGTAGCGTTTTTCAGTTTGTGATTAAATAAAAAATAATACAAATAAATGATCCTTAATTCCAGCCCTTGGGAGGCTGAAACAGGCTGACTACTCAAAGCTCAGGAGAGCCTGGGTTACATAATTAGTTCAGGCCAACATGAGCTACAAAGTGAGAAACTTTTTCAAATAAATGCCCATAAAGCAAAATACTACCTAGAACCATATTTTTGAGAAATGGGAAAACCATTTTACCTTTCTTTACTTCAATGTCCTTTATCAACAGATTAACTGTTCTGCCACCCTGGTTTGATAAGCCAAATTTTAAAAAATTTTGTTTAAATATATTTATTTCATTTGTGTGAGTGTTCTTCCTATAAGTATGTATGTGCACTACATCATGTTTGTGCCTGATGCTTGTGAAGGTCAGAACAGGGCATCAGATTCCTGGAAGTGGAATATGATATTTGATTAATATAAGTGTTCTTAACTACTAATCCATTTCTCCACCTCTACAAACCAAGACTTTAACAGAGGTAAAAGCAAAACTGTGAAGTGCTGCTGTGGAGTATGTGTATCTTAATGTAGCATCATGATGAAAACTTCAACTGTTTTCTAAAACAAAATCTAATGTTTACAGACTCAATAATATAATTAATTCTAATAAAAATAGCATTTGTAACGCTAATATGTTCTCAGTACAAAATTAAGCTGAGGCAAAATTATACAGCATACAGAAAGACATGGTAATAAAACATATCCTTTAAGGAAACAACTGGACTTCAGAGAAAGGTAAATAAAATCAGAGAAAAAAAATTGGTACATGAGAAAACAGTGAGGCACAAAAATGAAAGAGATTAATTTTAAAAGTTCAAAGTTTATTTCTGTTATTTACTCAAGGAAAAAATTAAGTATTTCTCTTTTTTGATTTGCTATCTTCTACACTTTCAACCATTAAGCACACATATTTTATGAATTAAAAAAGCAACTGACTTTATTTTAAGGGTTCCAGCATCCCAAAGCCAAAAGCAAATAGTGCCATCCGCCCCAGTAGAAGACAGGTATCTCTTCGAGCCACTGCACAATGGTGAGAACTGAAAAGCAATCATAGGGGAAACAGTCTTTACAAGAACAGAGACAGTCCAAATAATAAAACCCTCTTTTAAAAACCAAACTGACAGAAGCTAATAGTAACCAGAAACACTACGCTAACCAAAGGCAAGATCACCATGTCATTGCGAGTTCATACAATTCCATAAAAAAATACTTTTCTGTTTTAAACCTTAGATAATACACCAAAAGTGACGTCATAAAATCTAATTAAAGTCTTTAAAAAAAAAAAAAAAAAAGGTTTAATACAATTTAAAGCAATTACCTGTAGTGATGTAATGGATGCACTATGTCCCTGAAGAACAGCCAAAGGTGCACAGGTGCGAAGACACCAGACACGAATCATTTTATCACAACTTCCAGCTGCTATCATAGTATTCTCATAGTTTACAGCCATGTCTGATATTTCAGCAGCATGTCCTCTTAAAGTAGCTAGCAATCTTCCATCGTCTGTGGCCCAGATTTTCACAAGACAATCATCAGAACCCTTGAAATTAGAATAGAAACACTGATAGAATTAATTCTATAAATAATTCAAACTGTAATATAAAAAATGTTACCTCCACATATCAACAATTACATTTTAGACCTTGAAAACTAGTAAATCTTAAGTACTATTCGTCTGAAATTCCTTATTTTATTAAATCATTCACTAAGAACTGTGTAGCTACAAACAAAAAAGCGAAATAGATTTAGGTAGTAAATCACATTCATTGTCTACACCTACCATCTACCAATTATCACTACCTCCAATCTTATAAAGGAATATGAATTACTGCAATAATAACATATAACTTAACTGCAAAATAAATATGGCTCCTAATAGGTTATTTTGCAATGGTACATGGTAACCTGGGCAACCTGGGGAAGCTGTTAGAAGCTGAAAGTGTACTGAACATGTTTACAATCACTGACCTTCAGTTAAAATTATATGACATCAGCTAAAATCACTATTCCGAGAAAAAGGCTTGGTTTTTGAAACCAGTTTTATATGCTTATCTTAAATTTAGTAAGAACTGTTAAGGAAAGGGCTAGTCATTAATTCTTTATGAAATAAATATTACAATTTCATATTCCAAACAGTGATCTGAACTTCTGGGCTTTATTTTTATCTTTTAATGCCCAAATCTTAAATATCTAAACAGCACAAACTGTGTCATTAATCATATAATGACCCTGGACTTCACAGCATCAGTATTTCTGCCACTTTAAGTTAAAACAGAAAACAGATACTGCAAAGTTAATGTCTGGCAGGATCTAGTTTTACTATAGTTTCATGTAATCATTCTTCCAAGATCTTCCAATCTAATGGTAAAAACAGCATAAAACAAAGCCAACCCTCTATATCTGAAGAGAATGTACAAAGCGGCAAATAACTCACACAAGTTTTCTGTGTCATAGGGTTAGGGTACACAGTACTGGAAGTTTGTTAGATGCATATTAATTCTAACTCTACCAACACTATCTAAAACATTCCCCGCTTAAATATAACCTAGTTGTGTGGTTAAATCCTGTGGCAAACTAGAAAAGTTACCATGTAGCAAGCTGTCTGTATACTAATATAGAATATGAAGTAATGGTATGAAAATGAAGAAATGATGATCTATAATGGACATCAAGCAAGTGAGTACCAGAACCAGATGTATTTTTCAAAGAGTACTTTGTCATCAGTGTGAATGAGGCTAGAAAACAGAAAATCAGGTCAAAGTTGGTAAAACAGTTACTAGTAAAATTAGCTTGTTAGTAGAACAATAAAGACAGTAAAAAGTAAAGCAGTAAGTTATTACTAAAGCAGAAGAAAAAGAGTAGAAAGAATCAGAGGAATAACAAACCTGAACGTCTGTGGGAAGTGAAGTAAGAATGGCAGACTTTTGACTTCTAGCAACAAAGTCTATCCCACCACATACCACAAGGACAAAAGAGCAAGTACTTGCTAAAATAAAAAGGCTTTACAAGACTCATTTGATTAAGTTCTCTTAATTCTAAAAACCGAGTAGACTCATTCACTCCATTCATTTATCCAAAACAATGTTACCATTTCCATTATCTCTTTCAATAAACAAGCATATTCGGATCAAATACATGTATACAAACATGTCCAGTCTCTTTACCATAAAAAGATGTAAGAACTAATTACAAGGTACTTGCACTACAGTAGCTATTGTTAAGTAATGCAGAGATGATTTAAAGTACATGGAAATAGAGATATAGGCTATATAGAAATTATATGCAAATTTATATAAGAAACTTGAACAATCTGAACTTGGATGTCCACAAAGAATCTGGAATAATCTTCTCCAAAATATCAAGACTACTACTGAAATCTGTATTTGGTTCTGACTTGTATTTATCACAAAAATGGAATTTTAAGTTAAATATACATACGCATAACATAGGTACAAGCAAAATTTGTGTAACTCTGCTTCCAAATATTGGTATTGCTCACTGTGTTCACATAGATCTAAATAAAAGTTTGCTTAAAACTATATTATAATTGTTTCACATGCTTTCCATGTTAATGAAATATGAACACTTCTAGTTTTCTGACAAAAATGTCAGCTTTAACAAAAATAAGTGGCAAATTGTACTCCCTCCAGAATTTTCTCACAAATTAAGTCTAACAAAAAGTCTTAAAGTATACTCCTAAGTTTACTGTTCTGTCCAATTCAAACAAGTACCAACAATAAAACTAATGTATAATTCCCCTTATATAAGTATTTAATATTCAAATTAACCTTTCTTTTCTCCTTTCAAATTACAGAAATGTTCATCATTTACATAAGCTAATCTCTACTATACTACTCAAAGACCGATTCTTACCCCCAAAGAACTCCTGACAGAATTTCAAACAGAACACCAAACATCATCCTAAGAAAACTTTACCTCATATTACTTCTGATTAGTATTTTATTTTAAAGGAAATTTGAAAGAAAAAAAATTAACTAAGCAATGACAAAATGTCTCTAAGAAATACAAGCATAGAAAATAATTAACCAGAAAAGAATAAAGAATATTGAGAAAACATGTGTTTAGCATGAGCTGGTGTTATATTCATGTATGTTTGTGCACAGCAGAGGCTAGAAAAGAACACCCATTTTCCTGGAACTGGCAGTTGTTAGACACCTTGTGTGTGCTGCAAATCATACTGAGATCCTCTAGAAGAGCAACCAATGCTTTTAACCACTCAGTCAACAGTCCAGCTCCCAGAAAACATTTCTTATAGAACAATAAACTGTGTGTGATGACAATTCTACTCAACACGTGGAAGACAGAAATGAGCTCAAGGTTTTCCTTGGCTACATATTAAGTTTGAGGTTATCTCAGGCTACCCAAAAACCTATGAATGAATGAAAGAAAGAAAGAAAGAAAGAAAGAAAGAAAGAAAGAAAGAAAGAAAGAAAGAAAGAAAGAAAGAAAGAAAGAAAGAAAGAAAGAAAGAAAGAAAGAAAGAAAGAAAGAAAGAAAGAAAAAAGAAAAATAGGGGGCTGAAAAAAAGCATAGGGAGTTGAAGCTATGACTCAGCATTAGTTAAGAGCACTTGGAACTTTGGTAGAGGACAGGGTGTGGGTCCCAGCATCCACATGGTGGCTCTCCAACTACCTCCAACTCCTACACCTTCTGAGCTCCACGGTACCAGGCACATGCTTACAAGCAAGCAGAAACACACAGTTAAAAAATAATAATAACAATGTAGTATAAATGTATTTTATTTATTCAGTGATGTTCATTATGAATTAAAACCAATGCACTGAGTCCTAGAAAAGTGTTCCACTGCTTTAGTAACTTACACATGTGTTTTATAGAGCTGTGAGAGGCTGAGTTAAAAACTGACTAAAAATTATTCTTTAAACATATCAAACTGCTGACCAAAATTTAAACAAGCTTTCTTTTCTTAAGCCTAATTCCAGCACAACAAATAATACTGAGGTTAACTATAAACCAGAGGAAGATATCAGACTCTTACAAAAGAAAAATGTTAAAACCACACTGGGTATTAAATAAGAATAATATTAAGTAAATGGTGAAAGGCATAGTATCAACATGGTATATACGAAGATGTATGAAGGAGAATCAGACAAGAAAGACTGGACTCTGTCCTCAAGAGACTAAAGCACAAGCAGCCCTATCCCAGGGCAGGTTCACAACCCTCACACACTTCAAACTCACCTGCCAACTTTGGTGAGACAGTGATTCCTCTAGTGGACAGAAAACTCATGTTTCCCCAGATGTGATGTGGGTACCATCTTGAAGGAGAGCCTATCACTAAAACCTCGGCTACAGTAAGAACCTAAGATAAAGGCTGGAAAGTCACAATGTGTTCTCTCTCCTTCAGCCGCTGAGTGAAGAAAGGCTACAGGAAGCTGATATGGAGGTCAGGATGGGTAGACAGTGACAAACCAAAGGATATAAATGGCAGGAGGCTGAGCAAAGGACAGGAAGTGCATCAGCAAAGATATCCTGCCCTTGGCTAAAAGCAGATATCACCAACTGAGAAACCCTAGCGTTTGAGAGTCCAAGCCTGTGGACAGCAAGGATCAACCCCTGCATCCCTTCATCTATACCTAAATGCTACAGAGCTAAAAACTGTTGCATGGCTCCAGGAAGATGATAAACAGGCAGGGATTCTTGAAAAACCATGAAGGTAGGTCTGTCTCAGGGTTGGTCTCTTTCCCTATTCCTGGTAAGACTTGGAAAGTATCTGTCAGATAAAGCAATACTGAGTTTGAGGACCAGGCCAGCTCTCAGACTGCAAGGCAAAGGCCCCTGGGAGGTAAAGAAGGAAAGCTACCAAGATACAGACAAAGCAGGTGAACATTGGATACGTGTCTAATACAGATGCCGTACAAGCTATAAGAAATACAAGGTCTGCTAGTTCAGCAAACACTCCCAACCTTTATATAGATGAGAACCTAGGAAGAACATATTCCAAAATCTCATTCAGTCTTTTTCTCTTATTACAAAGACCAAGATGTGTGCCACCAAGTACAAACACATTTTTTTGGTCAATACTTTTAGATGTATTTCTGTTTTGTAGCCTTTTTTTTTTTTTCAAGTTTTTTTGTTTGTTTAATTCCCCTTCATGTATCACTTGATTTTATTTAGACTGTTTTCATTCCTGAGCAGTATTTTGCTGTTTTGCCTTAACATTTTTTTTAATTGTAATCTCCTATTCTTCCCCCCACCTCCCAATAATAGTCTTCCCTTGTCATTATCTTTTCCCCTTTTTTTTTTTTTTTTTTTTTTTTTGGTTTTTTGAGACAGGGTTTCTCTGTGTAGCCCTGGCTGTCCTGGAACTCACTCTGTAGACCAGGCTGGCCTCGAACTCAGAAATCCACCTGCCTCTGCCTCCCAAGTGCTGGGATTAAAGGCGTGCGCCACCACTGCCCGGCCCCCTTTTTTATATTTAATTTTATTCTCCCTCTATTTCTCCATACTCTGGCCTCCTTCTTTTATTTCGTAAGGAAGGATGAAGGGAAGAGAGGGTAATAAATACCTATGAGATGAAAACCCAGAAGGGACTATGGAGAGGGCAGAGTAAGGAACAAGCCAAACATGGGAGCATGGGAGAGGGCCGTGGAGGGTGGCAAACTAGAACAAACAAATGATGCATATTCAAGAAAATGCCATACCGAAACTCAGTTACTTCTCTACTACACTTAAATATTAAAAGAAAATAACATTTAAAATGCATTCATAAAGGAACATCGGGATCAATTTTTAAAGCAAATCTGTAAATATTATGTAACTAACCTCAGCAATCAAACAAACAAACAAATGATTATTGTTTCCAGAAAGAGGAAAGAGAAAAAAAGAACCAAACCAAAAAAAGAGATGAAAAGTGAATATAGAACCACAGTTGAATAAAGGGAGCTAAGAAGGAAATTTTCTAAAATCAACAGTGAGAAAACACGTAGTACGAACACCTTTACTGGTATTGTTTCTTCACTAAAGTCTCACACTAGCCATCAGCTACAGGAACATTATATATCCACACACCATCAAATCTAACCTGGAAAGGCTTAACCTAAGCAAGACCAGAGAGGGGGTTACTGGCTTGATTTTAACCTAGTTAAGTAGCTGCTAGAGAATTTCAGGTGACAGGAGCATCAAGTCACTGTCTTTAGTCTGGCTCTGATAGTTTCTGAGTAGATCTGAAGCTACAACAGGCCTGAGAGCACAAAATTTAGTTATTAGTTTATAGGTGACAATGAAGCAGACATAATTACAAAGAGACAGCATTAGGAGTTCATAATTACAGGGAATGCTATAACAAAAGAATGAGGATGAAATTTTATTTGGGGGTTCTCTTTAAATCCAATTATAATGTTATATATAGTGTTAATCTCAAAATAGCATGGAGGAGCAATAAGTAGCTATTTTACTTAACAGTATATTCATACTTACTGTGAAAAGTGCTCATTGCAATATTTTTGTTGTTTATTGTCACTACACATAGTATAAGCTGAATTTTGAACAAAAATTTTGTACGGCCAGACAGTGGTGGCGCACACCTTTAATCCTAGCACTTGGGAGGCAGAGGTAGGCAGATTTCTGAGTTCGAGGCCAGCCTGGTCTACAGAGTGAGTTCCAGGACAGCCAGGGCTACACAGAGAAACCCTGTCTCAAAAACCCAAAAAAAAATTAAAAAAAAAAAAATAATTTTTTTTTTGTACAGACTTTAGCTTACGTAACCTTTAAACACAAGACATCAAACTTTGTGGGTTTAAAATTATTTCAAGATATTATTTATTTCAAGATATCTTGTCAATGAAGGATAGAGGCAGAGAAGTTAAAATATACAATAGAGTACAAAAACTTGATTTAAAAAAAAAAAAAAAAAAACAGTAAGATTTAAAATTTAGGTTTGCCCAAATCAAAGAATTTGGTTTAATGTAGTCTGTAAGTTCACTTGACTCTACTGCTGAGCTTGCAAAGACCACGCATATCATATTAAAGAAAGGTGCCTTTAAATCAGGCCTTTATTCTGGAATCACTGTAACTTATCTAATTCTTCTAAGTACTACATAAAAGTGTTGGTATTAATAATTTCTCCCTTTTAGCATGCAGCTGGATCTTTTACTTTGGACAAGATATCTATCTAAAAATTCATAAATTAATGAAGCCCCCTATAAATGGCCGTATTTTTTTTTAAAAAAAAAGTCTGAGGAACAAAACCTATGGCAGGGAGAACTACTTACATACCTTTGGATATAGGCGTAGGCAACACACAGCCAAGAAGGCACTGGCTATGCTCTTCTGAGAAAGGGACCTTCTAAGGTCTAATATGGCCTTCGTATTTTATAATGCACCACCAGACTTTCTAAGTTTCCTCAGGCTTCAGAAAATAAATGCTGTATTTACTACATAAAAAATTCATTAAGCTTCAACACAAACCTGCAAACCACACAAATCTGATGCAGAAAACAAAACACAGCCTATAATCTATATTCACAAATTTTAACTTTGTTCTGAAAAGCAAGTTTTAATGAGTTATTTCTTATCTATTTATTTATTTATTTATTTATTAAAGGGAAAAGTTGTCTCAGAATTTGAAAGTTGTTTTTCATATGGCTTATCCAGTAGATACTCTCTTGCCTATGTAAATAAATTATCTTTTCCAAATCCATTACAGTTGTTGTTATAAAACAAAGCTAGAGGATTAGAGAAGACAAGTATAGGGGCTGACAAATGACTTGGGGTTAAGCGTTCTTCCTTAGTTCAGATCCCAGGATCCATTAAGTGTTCTGCAAGTGCCTATAACCCCAGCAGCCTGTAACTTCAAAGGGCATGAGGACAGGTGGGTCACTGGGCTTGCTGCTTTCTGTAGCCTATAAGAGGAAAGAAGAGCCCCAGGCTCGGGGGAGCCTCTACTCAAGAGTGCGGAGGACACAGGCAGTCTCCTGGTGTCTGTGCACCAGCGTTCCCACACACGTGTACATACACTCACATTGCACACATTAAATACATGTGTTTTCAAGTGACAAGTATGTAAAATATTAAATGAAAATATAGTATGATAAAGAACTAAAAGTATTAAAAGTCTGCTTCATGTTTGTGCAGGCAGAAAACTGTATATATTTAGAAACAGGGCAGTTTTGCTAAGATGACCTTTAAATTAAAATGTAAGCCTGTAAATGTTTTCCCAACTTAAGGAGGGGGAAAAAAAAAAAATCACAATTATAAATTCCAATAAGAAATTATCATTTTGACAGAAAAAAACCCTTAATATCTTAAATTTCAGTTAAAAACCCACTACTGTCTAGCAGAATGAATAGAACTATAATTTTTCTCTTACTAAGGACTACAGAGTTAGTCATTTTCTCATTCTTAGAATAAAGTAAAAAACATGAATACTATCATGTACACCTCAACTTAACTTTCTTACTCAACCTAAAACTAAAAACCGCTCAAATTTTTAAAAGAAACTTACTGTTATTACGAGTCCCAGGACGCTGTGTATGGGTGTGGATGTAGGTGTGGGGGGCGTGTCCTTGCGTAATGGCAGGGGCAAGAGCACGGGTTAGTGGGCATACAGCAGGTCAAAATAGAACTTCACAGAGTCAACTCTCTCCTTCCACTTTTACTTGGGTTCCAAGGATCACAGTCAGATCACCAAGCTTATGAAACAAGTTCTTTTACCCACTGAGCCATCTTATTTGCTACTGAATTGCTTCTAATTTACGTATAAACTGTTTTTAAGGAAAGGGATTTTTCTTCTTGCAATCTACCTGGAATTCTGTTTCACTTCCCTAAAAAATTAGGCAGAAAACTCCAAGGCCAATCACTCCATTCCGTTCAATTTTCCTGTGGTCTTGTGCATCTGAACCAGTCATGACAAGACCCAGTCAACTCAGCAATCATCACAGGCTCTAAACCTACACCAATATAAGCATGCTACTTTTGCAATACTAGAAATTAAAAATCCCCATTTATTTGAAAGGCTAAGCATATTCAGCAATCTCTTCCTTCTAGATGGTTCCTACTTACCATTCTTTCTGGCTGCCAAGGTTTATCACTAACATCTAGCTCAGGACCATCCCTACCCAGGATCCTAAGCAGACACAACATTCTACATGGTAAGTAAAGTCTGTTAACTAGAGGCCTACATCAGTATTGTTCTCACCAGCTCAAATCAACAGTCCAACATTCCTACTTAAGCATTCCAACCTTCCTGTCTTCAGAGCTGTGTCTCAAGTGATCTCTCATCTTCAGGCTTCCTCCTTTAGTTCCGTCCCAGTAACAGGTTTTCCCACAATTAACGTTCCCCTAAATTTTCATACCGTCTATCCTTGACAACGCTAACAAAACATACCAAATAGCATATTATTGCTTCTATATAAATAACCTTTAATTCTTTCTTCATAAAGTGTTTTTATACCACGGATATAGCTCAGTTGTCAAGCATGTGCCTGACATGTACAAGGCCACTTCAGTTGCAGCTTCCCAGCGAGGTATTTTTTTCAATTTGAGATAATCTACAAGAATCATAAAATGCCTGTCAGAACTCAGTTACCCAGGTCCATTAATCTCTTAAAGATTTTCCCTGCATGTGCTTCAGGACCATTTCTTTCCCCAATATAATTACATACCGCTTCAGTACTGTTTTTCCCTATAACCATTACATACTTACATGCTTTGACAGACACAAACAGAGACAGACACAGAAACAGAGAGAAATGTCTTTTTCTAAACTATTTAAGAGCAGGTTACAGACCTGAAACTCTATCTCCTCCTAAGACATGGACCCCTTCTGAATAAGCAAGTAAGCTAATATAAATAACATTAATTTCAATCTGCAGGGTCCATTCAGTCTGTCAATTCTACTCATGATGAATTCTTTTTTTTTTACTGGACTCCATATAGACATTTCACTTAATTGTCATATTTCTTCAAACTCTGCTACCTAGAATCCTTTCTTATTTATGTCTTCAAAGTTTATAAATATGGTCCACATAATACCTCAGAGCCTGGCTCTCCAGAATGTATCTTTATGACCAGATGCACAAGTGTCACCACAAAGATGCAATATTCTCCTCATTATAACACTTTTAGGAATGCATAGTGTCATATATCCTACAACTAGTAAAGTTAATTTGGTCATATTATTTCTAAAGTGTCCTGTTTTTCTCACCTCCAATTTCTCCTCTTAAACAATTGGTACTTTTTGGGGCATACTGCAAGATTATGTCAATATCTTCAAACCAAGATCCTTTCTACCAGTCTCAACCTGCTAATAAAGAAATTAACCACATGAATGGTTTGAGAAACAATCCAACCACTAGCAAAGGGAATAAGTTGTGAACAATAATAAGCAAGCTTTGCATCTGATATACAGGGAAAGTAACAATGTAATTAAAACACAGACATGGCAACATTTAGCATTTGTCAATGTTGCCTGTCTTAATCTATTGGCACTACTGTAACAATACCTTTGGGTGGATAATTTATAAACAATAGCCACTTAATGCTCAGAATTCTGGACGCTGGTAATAAGTCTAAGATGCAGAGACTAAGAGATTCAGTGCCTAGTAAAAAAAATCTCTGAATCTACTTCCTAGGTGGCAACTTCTAACAGACATGACAGGAGGCAAACAAGTCCCCTTGGGCGTCTTTAGTCAGCAAGCCAACACATTCATGAAGGCATAACGTAAACATTACCAAAGGACATACCTCTTAACATAGGGGTTTGGTTTCAGGGTACTTTTAAACATGACTTTAAGAGTGGGGACTACAAACATTTAAACCAAGACAATCATTAATATCTTTGGTAAGCTGGTAAGATACTTTCAGTCTTATTTATTTTGCCTTAGTCTTGTGTCTTTCATGACAATCTCATCTCTTGGCTTTTAAGACAGACAGTTCTGCTTAGAACCAGAGGCAACTATGACAGTTACCATGTTCTCTTATCAGCTTTAAAAGTTGAAGATTAAGCTTTCTTCATCTGTAATGTTGTTTCCCATATAAATGATTTTGAAGCTGAATGTTGTAGACAAGATCTCACTCTTGTGTTCCCATTGCTGTTGAGAATGTCTACTTGGCTTCCCACACAGACTTCTCAAAGACACAAGACAGCACGTTCCACCTTGGCAGCCTTTTCTGCTTAAATGCCTGACACAGTAAGAAGATGACTTTCTGTGAAACAAGTTAAATGCATGTCCTCTCATACTTGTCCTCACATACATACATCAGTCTCTTGAATCCTATAAATCTATCTCCAATGTGCTGATCGAATTCTCATTTCCCTGTGACAGTTCAAGCTCTGCTTTGTTTCATGGCTAAGTGCCAGAACTTTTTCAATTTATACCACCCTAACATCACTTTTGTTTTAGTCCCTACACCACAATAGGATCCATTAGTCTGCCAGGCATGGTAGTATACACTCACAGTCCCAGCATTCTGGTTGAATATGAGACAGAAAGATGGTGAATTCCAGACCAGCCTGTTTTCCGTAGATCTATCTTAACAAGAAACCCGATGTGAGCTTTAAATGCACCCTCTGTTCTCCCCTGCCTTCGATGAGGACTTCTACGCATTTACTCTTCAGCAGATAGTACAGGAGCTTGATGAACTCGTTCCCGTCAGTATTTCTACTTCATGCTCAGTGCTAACCCATATATAATCCTGGGCTATATCCACTAATAAAAAATTATATATTATAGTTCCTTACATAAACACCTTTCTCTAACTCTGCAATATCCACTCAATTCAGCTAAGGTGTTGCATCTCCAGCAAATACCCTTACCATTTCTATGGTACGGATGAATTACGGACCTGTTTTAATATATCTCATTAATTTAGGTATCATCTATCAAAAAAATTCATACAGTATCATTACTGTCGGCTTATTATCTGTAAATAGATGTTTTCAAATTTTATACTTCAAATTCTTAAAATAGTGATCGGTAAAAAGATTCAAATTTATTAAAGAAATACATCAACCCATATTCTTTACTGTAACTTCTAATAAACGTAATAAATGTTCCTTTACCTTAATCTCAATTGAAAAGAAATACATTTTACCTTTCTGAAAAGATGAAGGATCTCTCTGTCTCATTCTCTCCTTCTCTTCCCCACCCCTTCCCCCTTTCTTGGAGAGACTACCAGTGTCTCACTTTATGTGCTTGGCCTAATAGAGCCAGGCCTGCCTTGTACTGGGATCACCACACCCAGCTGGCATCTGTCTTTTACGTGCTCAATGTACGTTAGTATTGTTGCCTTAGTCCTGAGAATTCATCAAGTCTGCTTTTCCTTCATAAAGATAATTTCAGGCAGTGATTCTGAAACCAAGTAAAAAGATTATAAGATTAAGTGAAAATTAGAAAGTAAAACCTAACTTGATAAGTATGCTACCTCCTTCCTCTTAAAAAATATTCTACTAGGAAAATATTAATTATTAAAACACACTAGCACAAATAACGATAGTTTCCTAACATAAAACTTCACTTACCAACTACAAGGATTTCCTCTAAAACCTTTCATAGCATTTATAAACAAGACTTTAGCTGGAGGCTGGAACATAGCTCATTGACTTAGGGCTTGACTCAAACTCTAGCATCACACAAGCGATAGAAGGGTAAAAATATATAACATTTGCTTTAAGTCTGTCTAGAAATTAACAGCAGTAGGTAAAACGTAATGGCTTTTTTCTGTAGCCCTTGATAGGTAGTAATCATTGCACTGTTTTACATACTCCCTCAAAAACCCAGTGTTGCCATTATTATGCAATCCCCTCTCTGGTCATGGTAAAGGACACGGTAAAGCTGTGACCAAGAGCATTCTAATGCCAAAGCTGATGCTTTTGTCCTTTGAAAAAGCTTTCCAGCACTAGCAACTCACCGTTAAAACGGTAAGTTTACCAAAATGTCATTCTAATAAATTACATCAACATGTTGACACATGAATTTCCTGTTGGCCATGAACTACTATCACAAGCTTTACTGATCCTTATTCAATTTTTAAGGCTAAATTTTAAGGCAAGCACCAGTCAGTTCAACATGTAGTGTGCTTCTAGTTCAATGAGAAAATACCCATCATAAGTTCAACTTTACAAAGTAATATGAGTAGTAGAGATAAATGTGCCCTGTTACGAGCTGAAGTGATAATCCAAAAAGGTAAACTATAAAAGCAGGTCTCACAGTTAAAGAGACAGCTCAGGAGTAAAGAACCAACTGAAAAACGCAGTAGTTCCCATCACCCATGAGGTCACACCCGCCTCTAACTCCATTCCAGGAAGTCTAACACCTGGGCTCTGCAGGCACACACACACAAATATATAGAAATACAAAGTGAATTTTAGAAAAGCAAAAACCAGGCTCTCTTAGTATTTCTACTCCAAAGTACTATTTTAGAGTATATTATTAAATCACCATATGAGTGAAACTATGAATTTGGCAAAATTAGCAGATTATATCACATTCTTATAAATATCTTTTAGAGCCCAGGTAAGACCATACAATTGTTACTATGTTACTTTTCTTCCCTTCTGTGTGTGCCTTCTGGACTTCAAGAAATCTGATGCTTTCTTCTGAACTACATGGGTACCAGGCATGCACATGGTGTACACATATACACGAAGGCAAAACACACCCTATGCATAAAATAAATAAATAAATCTTTAAAGTTAGCAGCAGTTGTCCAAAGTCAGAAATGGGAATTTCTTCATTTTTAAAATTTTGTATTATTATTATTGTTATTTGTTTACATCCCAATCATGGTGCCCCCCCACATCTTCCTCTAAACACTGACCCCCCCCCACCCCCACCCCACCATCCACTCCTGCTGTTTCTCTTCAGGAAAGGGTAGAATTCCCATGCACATCAACCAAACTTGGCAATTCAAGTTGCAATAAGGCTGGACAAGGCAACTCAGTATGAGGAAAAAGGCCCCAAAAGTTGTCAAGAGTCAGACAGTCCCTGCTCCCACTGTTAGGATTCCCACAAGAAGACCAAGCTACGCAACCTTAGCATATATGTAGATGGCCTAAGTCAGTCCCATGCAGGCTCCTGGTTGTCAGTTCAGTCTCTGTGAGCTCCCGATGAGCCCAGGTTAGTTGATGCTGTGGGTTTTCTTGTGGTGTCCTTGACCCCTCTCAGTCCTACAATCCTTCTTCCCCTCTTTCACAGAATTCCCCAAGCATCCCCTAATGATTGGCTGTGGGTGTCTACATCTGTTTCCATCAGTTACTGAGAAATCAGTATTTCTATAGGAAGTTCTATCTCTCATTTTCCTGGTTCAAAGGCAATTGAGGACTGTATAAATGCATACTTTCAACCCAAAGAATAGTAGTATGATAAATATTATCCTATCTGAGTATAATAGTTAAGGCACTTGAATAAATGACTTGAAATATTTTCAAAATATTTTTTCTCAATAAAGCTATAAAACCCTGTAGGTTAGGAGAAACCAAATTCCAAGCAACTCTTTAAAATCATCAGGCATTTTAAAGAATTAGGTGTTATGGATGACAAAATCCTAAGCAAAGAATGTCAAATATGCACAAAATTTCCATCACTACCTAAAGAGAATTTTCTCGGGTGAGCAAATGGTTCTCTGCAGACAATATTTTTCTACAGTTTGCCTATGCTCAGTGTAGACTTAAAAATACATGACATTTTATGAAAGCCCCACCAGCCTATTTGATATAATATTGAGAAATTCATGTATGCAGGACATAGGACATAATGTTACTTACTGTGACTACACTATAACAGGACTAAATCTAGGAACTTCTGAACTTGAAAAAGTTCAAATTTAAGTAGAAAATTGTTAGAGCATGCTTTTAAAAAATTACCTAAATTTTCATTTTCTCATTAAAAGAAAAAACAAAATTTTTACTTCAAGTTCTTGTACAAACATGGTTTCTTCAATTCTATCTACCAGTAAAGATAAGACTTTAAAAATGACTTACAGTAAATATCCGCCTGCCAGTCCGATCAAAGGTCACACAGTACACGGAGGACAAGTGCCCGAGGATCCGCTTGTGCATCTTCATGTGCTGGTAGACCGCCGTGGGGACGAGCCGCTCCAGTCTGTACCTCCCGTTCAGCCGCCTTGAAAACAGAGTGTCCGCTGCCAAGAAAAGGGGGGAGTATAAATGTACTCCAGAAACAAAATAGGCTTCTTAAATTCAGACTTCTACAACTCATTTATTTCATTTATCACAGGCTGGTTTTAAAAAAGAGGGAAAAAAAGAAAAGAGGACTTCTATATGGCTCCTAGTTTAAAGTCTTCAAGATAAACAATAAAAATAGTTAAGTTCCTTGAAATAACTGTCCTTTCCTCATTATTCTTATAAATAACCAAATGCAATAAGGCATGGAACTAGAATTAAAACTCAAACATCTTTACTCTTTAGCCAGAGTGCTTTAAAAACAAAGCATTCTATACTTTTTAAAGGTTTCTATACAAAAGCAGTTAAATGTGGATAGTAGTGATTTTTTTTCTTCATCCATTAATAATACTCAAATACTTTAAACACATCTCACAGAACGATTTTTAAAGAAAAAAAACCTTTTCATGAGTGAAAACAGAAGCTGACCTTCTGCTTTATAGGCTGACTCCAACACAAGCATCCCCGTCTAACTACATCACTACTGTATGTACTTTCTACACACAGTTTACGGACAGAGAAGGTAGTCAGTAACTCTGAGTTTGTTTTTAACAGGCTAATTTCCCCCAAAAAAGACTGCCAGCTATATTAGAGAATTAGCACTCTAGTTATTCACTTGAACTTATTCAGAAAATTTCTTAAAAATAGTGTGTATACTTTAGACACACACATACACACGTGCATGCACTCACACGCATACCTGCACACCAATAATATGTTTTTAACTTAGATCAGAGTCTAGCAATTATACCTTAGAGTTTATGAAACATAAGTATCTCAGATATATTGTAAAGAATCTCAGCAACTTTTTCACATGCAATTTTTGGCTCACACTATATTTGTGTGAGTCCTACTGAAAAAATATC
The DNA here is from genome assembly GCA_028551405.1 of Uromys caudimaculatus. Lineage (NCBI taxonomy): Eukaryota > Metazoa > Chordata > Mammalia > Rodentia > Muridae > Uromys > Uromys caudimaculatus. The sequence continues at coordinate 37,073,912 of CM052706.1, read as the reverse complement.
AAAAACACATGCATCAAAGGTTTTAAAGTAATTTTAAAGTAAAATAATTTTATGCTTGTATGTCCTATTATTACAGAATTACATATTTAAATACAACAAATAACTTCTGTTAGCCACAAATACTAAATAATGTTAACACCTGAAAAGTCTGAGAGCTGTGCATTAACGTAGTTAAGTTTAAGTAGGTTTACGCAATCATTTAGTTACAGGAAACTCAATTAAGTTCCCATGATAGTTTACTCTCTGACATGCTTTCCTTTCACACAGAAATCACCTGGTAATAAACCATCTAATGCTTGGCTTCAATCTTATTTTTTGCACACAAAACCAGTTATCAACTATCCTTTAGAAGCAAAGTCAATCTATCTTATTCAAATACCACAGACCACTGACAGAGTCATCTCCCTGTACTGTAAGAAAACAACTAATGACTTGCAGCCCAAATGAGGACAGTTGTTAATAAGATGTACTTCAATTCCTTCTACCTAAAACTTAGAAAATTCTTGGAATTTTTATAAAAATACCCAACACTGTTCAGGTATGAAGACACTATTGTTAGAGACAACTAAAAAAAATGAAACTACTATTTCACAATGATAAGCAGCAAAATTTTGAGACAACTTTAAAAAAAATCAGAGTTGATAATGTATAAAATATTTTATACATCAGAAAGTGTTACTGCTTAAAAACAGGGTTTACTCAATCTTCAAGATAGCTAGAATGAAATTTGAGTCAACTGGAAAAAAAAAAAAAAGAATCCCACTAGAATAGTGAAGTCTTCAACTAAAATGTTCTAGAAACATAATAAACTATCTTTCACTATGCTTAATGACACTTAACAAGCAATTAACTACTTAGCATTCTATCCTGTAAGTATGCTGTCAACTGACTTACAAGTCTACCATCAGTGCCAAAGAAAAGATAAAAATATAGAGCTACCAAGTAATTGAATTGGTGATTCAAACCTTGTAATTATGAGAATTAAAGAAAATATAATTGAAAAACAGCTGAGGAAGCCAAATATGAAAAACTTTGACTATATCAAAAAGGTAGGTCTTTTTTTGGGAGGGAAGGGGGTTGGTTTGTTTGGTTTTTTGGTTTTTGGTTTTTTTTTTTTTTTTTGGTTTTTTCGAGACAGGGTTTCTCTGTGTAGCCCTGGCTGTCCTGGAACTCATTCTGTAGACCAGGCTGGCCTCAAACTCAGAAATCCACCTGCCTCTGCCTCCCAAGTGCTGGGATTAAAGGCGTGCGCCACCACTGCCCGGCTAAGGTAGGTCATTTTTACAACAGAAAAGATAATCTAGGATTCAATGCCCTCAGATTTTTCTTTTATTATACTATTACTGTAACATCTATCCTACTATATCTTAACTATTTCACTGAAAAACAAAATGTGTATTTCATTCACAAGCAAATATAGAGCATTTTAAACAAAAAGGAATACAAGTGAATCCTGGTTAGTAAGGTATAAATGGCTGTTCAATGTAATGTAATTTCATGGGGAAGAAAGATAAATGGCAATTACTCACATTCTAAAAATGGGTTAATTACATTTTTGCGTAAAAAGAAAATGTCTCAATTATAGAAATTTTTAAAATTTTATTAAAGTAGAACATCAATTTTTCAAATGAGCATGGTTGAACAGATGTAAGAGGATACAAAGCACCTGTTCCTTTATATGAGATTATTTATAGCTTTAATTTTTAAATTAAATATAAATATAACTGTGGTTTAAAAGTATTTTATTTTCCTAGTTAAGGTGATAGGAAATAGTTCTAAATCCTACCAAATAACACTAAATCATTTTCCCTTGGGAATTCTTTCTTACCCTCGTAGGTAAGAGGACACCCTTCTAGGCAGACTGGTGAATTTCAAATGTATCCTAATTTCAAGTCCCATGATCACCACCTTCTCTACTCAAATCTACAATACTTTCACTTTATTCAAAATAATCACAAATGTCCTTTGATACTGACCTACCAAGGTCTTATGTAAACTTGTCTCATTCATATGATGGTTAATATTGTCAACATGACACTTAGGAAGCAGGCCTCCAGCGTATTTCTATAAAGGATTTACTACATTAAAGCTAACTTCTGAGAATGTCTGAGAGACTATCTTGATTAAATTAATTAATGTGGGAAACCCATTTTGATTGTGGGTGGGACCATTCCCTGCACAGGGGATCCAGGACTCTATAAAATGAAGAGGGCAAGTTGTGCACTGCATGCAGGAATGAATTCATTGTTGTCTGTTTTAGACTGTGAATGCGATGTAACTAATTCAAATTCTTGATGCCTTGACTTCCCTTCTACTGAGGTACTATAACCTGGAATTGTAAGCCAAGCACACCCTTTCTCCTTTAAGCTGCTTCTGTTAGGGTATTTCATCACATCAACAGGAAGCTACCTAAGAGCTGTCCATTACCTGACTGACTTCATTTGCTACTTCTTTCTCCTTTGTTACCTCCAGTTGCTAATCTAGCTCAATCTTCCAACACAACAGACAAGCTCCTAGCTTAGGGCATTTGCATTAGCTGTATCTGCTGCCAGCCATGCTGGGGTGATTTTGTTTTTTTCAATCCTTCCTTCAATGTTTGTCACCTTTTCAACGAAATCATGTCCCATTTATCCACTGAAAATTGCAACCCACCACCAGTAACTCTTGATACTCCTTATATAGTTATGTATTTGGTTATTTTTACAACATTTTCAGATAAAAGCACTTTTTTTTATGTACCATGTTTATTTCCTGCCTCCTCCCATAACACACATAACCCCACAGGTATATACTTTTGTATTTAATGCTGCTTTGTATTTTAACTACTCTGCTAAATTGACTTAATTTGCAGATAAGAGCATAACTAAATATATTTAATCAATTTTTCTAAAAATAAATCAGTAACAAAAGAAAAAGGTTGGAAATTATTTTTAGCCATTTGAAACATCACTCCCTTTAAAGTATGTATAAAAGGGGAGAAAGTAGTGGGGAAAATAGTCCTCTGTAGTAAATCATCCAAAAGTCTTTCAATCAAAATCTGTATGTACAACAACACTATAAAACTACTATAGATGAAAAGCCCACAAGATTGTAAATGTTATCTGTAAGATATAAAATACAAGTATGTGTATGTAAGGTATCAAACTTTAGAGTTCAAAATCTTTAATTTCTGTACCAGAATGACAAAACTTTCTAAACAAATCTCTTCTTCTAGTTATTTCTCAAGAATTGATTTATTTATCTAGCTACAATACTGGTGCATAGTCCATTTAGAAAATAACATATAACTGCAAAAGTACAATGCACAGTCCCCACCCAAAGCAATTTTATAATTGTACAAGTTTTCTTCACAAACAGTACTTTAGCAGCTTTACTGTATTTGTGTTCAAATCTGACAATGGAGATGTTAAGCATTTCTCTGTTTTTCCTTTCACTGACATACCCTTTCCTCACGTAATACATTCTCGTATCAACCCCCCCCCCCCAATTCCTTCCAGTTCCCCCACCTCTCCTTCCAACCCTGATCCATTCCCTTTCTGTTCATTAACAGATGGGGGGGGGTGGGGGGGAAGGCGAACAGATAAAAATTTAACAAAATAAAATATAATTAATACATAAAAACTATCACATTGAAGTTGGACAAGATGAACAAGACAAACCACAGAAGGAAAAGTGTCCAACAGAAGTCACAAGAATCAGAAACACACTTATTTGCACACTCAGGGGTTCCATAAAAACACTAAATTGAAAACCATACATTATATATCTGCTAAGGACCTGGTCTAGGCCTGTGTGGGCTATGTGCATGTTGCTTTAGACTCTATGAGTTCTTATGAGCTTAAGCAAGGTTTTCTAGTTATGGTATGAGAAATAATTTTCATTTTCCACAACATACTTGGCTTTTAAGTAATCATATTTTATACAATCACTAATATCAAATTATCCTGACTCACTTTCTCCTAGTTCAATAGTCCTCCTGAAAACACAGTAAAATAAGTACTTGTTTAACTTTTGATTTACATTCCACAGTTAATATGCATTATGTATTATAAAGTGAGTTTCTGAGAGTAACACCCATAGGTTCACATATTTAAATGCTTAGTAACCAAGGACTAGAAGTCTTTGAAAGGAGTAAAAGAATTAGGAGGTGTGCCCTTGTTGGAGGAAGCATGTCCCTGCGGGTGGGCTTTGAGGTATCAAAATCCCATACCAGGCCTGGTCTCTCTGCCTCAAGTTCTACCTCCCGACTACTTCTCCAGCATCTGCATACCTCTGCAATGTTCCCCACCATAGTGATAATGGACTAACCTCTGAAACTGTAAGCACGTCTCCAATTAAATGCTTTCTCTTATAAGAGTTGCCTTAGTCATGGTGTCTCTTAACAGCAACAGAACAGTGACTAAGACAAAGAAAGGTTTGTACCAGGAGTTTGGAGGGCTAGAAAAAACAGTTGAATACTTTAAGTGGGGCTTAATGTGCCATCTTTTTATAGGAACATGGAAGACAGTGTAGAGGGTGATTTGAAGTGTGGGGACCCACCTCAAAAAGTTGCAGAGGGGATGAATATTAGAAAGTAGCCTAAAGACGACTCTTGTGATATGGCTGCCTTCTGCCCTTGTCCTAAATATCTGCCTGAAGATAAATTGAAGAGTATAGGTTTAATGGTGTTGGCAGAAGAAATTTCAAGACAGCCTGCTATTGACTGTGCCATGTGGTTATTAGTGGTCACTCTTGTGCAGATCTGTAATAAAAAGGAGCTATGTAAGCAAGGAAAAATACAATATGCACAATGTGAAGAGAAAAAGAAGCTTCAGTAAGTGTAACAGAGCTAAGTCCTATGCTCAAGAAGATGAAAAGCTTAAAGCAAAGCCTGATGCTAAATGGAATACAGGAAGCGGATAAAGGTCAGTGCAAGACACCTTCCCAGCTAAGCTTCCAACTACCTTGTGAAGAGGAATTATATACAGGAAAGCACAAGCAGGGAAGGAAGCCATCAATAGTACAAAGCTGATGCAAATACAAACGAAAGAGGAGGCCAACTGCCAGCTTCAGCAAGAACTTAGCAGCTTCAATCATGGCCATGTGGTTCTGTCTTTAGACTCAAAGAAAACAGAGGTTCTAGAAACCCTCCCTATGTCTAAGGAAAGCCGCTGAGGTCAGGTGCATGTCAGGGGTGTCACTGCATGGAGGCCCTGAGAGGCTATTAAATGAAGCCATGAAAGTAAAGCCTGGATTGTACTAGACACTCCAAGATGTGGAGATGCCAGAGTTGTGGGTTAGCTGCTGAGGAGAGCTGTAGACAGGTGCAGAAGCAGCCCAGGAGAGAAATGTGTTAAAGCTAACAAAGCTGAAAGGAACTGGAGATCTGAAGAGCGCTATCTGAAATAAGAAGATACAGAATTTGGAGTTTGCCTATTGGTTTTCAGCCTTGTCTGGTGCAGTATTTCTTCACCATGCTCCTCTTCCTCTCTTTTGGAATGTTAATGTATATTCTATGCCATTATATGTTGAAAATATGTGATCTGCTTTTAGATTTTCATTTTACAAGGGGTTACAATTAAGAGATTGCCTGAGCCTCAGAAAGACTTTGGACTTTTAAATAGTGCTGAGACTGTGAAAGACTATGAGGATTTTAAAGCTGGGCTTTGCGTTATGACAAAGCCATAAATATATGGGCACAAGAGAGTACAACGTTGCGCTCCACCCCCATAGGTTCACGAATTTGAATGCAGAACAAAATTCTTTGAAAGAATTAAAAGGATAGTGGGTGTAGCCTTGGAGGATGTGTGTCACTGGCGGTTGGCTTTGATGCATTAAAAGCCCATGCCAGGCACTGTCTCTCTCTCTCTGTTTCTGTCTCTCTTTCTCTCTGCTTGTAGATCAGGACATGTCTCAACTGCTTCTCCAGCAACATATGGCTGCCTACATAGCCCATGCTAACTGCCACGAGGACAATAGACTACACTAAACAGTAAGTCCCCAATTAAATGCCTTGATCACAATGTCTCCTCACAGCAATAGAACAGTGAAACAGCTTGTAAGCACTTTTTATCCCCAACAACCAACCAGTGTATCTAGCCTTTCAGTTCACTCATTCTCCTCTTTTCTCTTAAACTGTTATTAACAACTGTGCTACGCTAATCTATACCATTACTAAGCATTTTAGTTTTATAATTAATGGCATTTAATATTTCTGGGTATTATGAGTCTACTTAAAAATATCTTATTCCTGATTATTTAAAACTAATTTTAAAGAACTTATGAAGTAAAAATATTTGTTGCAAGTCTAAATCCAGAATTGTTTGTTGATAAACTAACCTCTTTCATTATCAAGTTTCTATAGCTGGGCCACCAAGGCCAATGATTTTAGATAAACGTCAGCAAAGTTATCCCAGTTTCTTTCATAATACAGGTATTAGTTGTACCAAGTTTATTTAAAGAAAGGGGAAAAAAGCACACACGCTTAAGCGCATGCATAAGCACACAACTACAGCTGCCACAGAGGAGCATCGAAACAATTTTGGTAACTACATTTTTAAAGATAGTAAAAATACATATGGCAAAAATCAGTAATTAAGTACCAAAGCAGGAATACTGTTTTCCTCTCCAATGGTTAGAGTTTTTCTCTATTTGTAAAGTACTCAGTAAAACAACAAGTATTCAAGTAAACTGTGATAAATTACCCAAGTTCAAAGATCAAAATTAACCATAATTTTTAAAAGATCTTTAAGATGAATATAACATTTGGTATAATATCCATCCAATGTAGGACAGCAGCTTCTCCCGTAACGTCAGCACCGGAGAGCCTCAGAACTACAAATTTATCAAAGCAAAGCCTGTCTGTCAGCCTAACGAATACAAGAAATATAGCTGAAGATTGCAAACCCAGGGAAACAATTTATGTGACAGAACAATTGTGGAAAAAATGAAGAGCAAAATATGTAACTCAGAAAGTACCTCCACACAGTTTGAGCATCTAACCCCCTTTCTGATACAAACCAAGAACTCAGATAAGAAGCACTGGGGAACTTTAGCAGAAAGTCATTTTAAGTAATGTTTATTAAATTAATTTTATTATCCTACCTTGTCTAATGTAACTCTGCAACTGTTATTTAAAGTTCACTCATAAACTTAAAAAGTTTCTTGGTACCCTCGGAGTCAAATGCTAATGTCAGTAGGATTAGGAGTAATAACCACAATGTTTCCTAAACTAAAGCACAAAAGAGCAAACTTTGAAATATCTGTAACTAGGCTCCATTTTAGTCTCCACAATGTAAAGAAAGGCTTTCTAAATATAAGACTTAGAATCAATATCTATAAGTTAAAGACTTTTGAAATCTATGAGGCTAAATTTTAATTACAACAAATTGATAAAAACGTAAATGAGCACAAGAAAACAAATGATCAGGTATACCATCTTAAATTTTAGTGGAATAACTCTTTATTTGTGACCAAACATTTAGAAAACAATTTCTTATGATTTTAAGTTTAAACAAATGCTTGTCTTTATAGGATGACAGTAATTTCAGCATTTCTATCATACAAATATACTATATGGCATAAAGTATTTAATACGGCATAGTTACATAAAATGTTACTTACTTCAAAGGACTACAAAAAGGTTCTAATAAAAAAGGATGGACACACACACACAGTAGCACAAGTACACAAACAAAAATAAATGTATTTTTAAAAAGTAAAATATTAGCAGATGAAGTTCAATAATGCTGAAAAATGTCAAGGCAGCATATCTGTATATAATGGGTCATAGTGGCTAAAATGTGAGCGAGTGCTCTCCAACATGCAAGACACTACGCAATGCTCTTGGTATTTTTGTCATCTTTTTCATAAGAGACTAGATGGTTTACCAGTAGGAAAACTGAAAGTAAATTTTAATGATCCCTACAATATGGTGCCAGAGTATAACATTAGGAAACAAGACTAAAAGGAAATATCCCAAACTACTATCATATACCCAATTACATTCATTTTCTTAGCTTAAAATTAAAGCTTGATAGAAAATAAGATTTTAGACAAGTTTAACTCTAATCATAAAAAGCAAAAAAATAAATAAATAAGCATCTTAAAGAATATGAAAGTATATTATTCTACAGAAAATGTCCAGTGCCAATTTTAAATGGACTAAAAACTGATATAAAGAATTCACATACTGTTGGGCAAAGTGGAGCATACCTGTAAGCCCAATGTTCAGGAGACTAAGGCCGAAGAGTTCAACTGTAAGGCTAGCATAGGGCTCCATTAAGAGACCATGTCTCAAAAGTAAAATCAACAACAAAAGAATTTCACCCATCACAGAGTCTGATTTGTAAGCCAGAAGATAAACAGGCCTTCAATTTTCATTTAAGTTTTATTTATAAAAATTCACTGAGGGGCTGGCTCAGTGAGTTAAGTGTTTGCTATTCATGAAGAAGCACCTGAGTTTGGAGCACAACACTCACATAAAGCCAGACACAAGAGAGCCTTAGTGCTGAAAAGGCAGAGACAGCAATTATCTAGGAGACTTGCTGGCCAATCAGCCTAGCAGAATCAATGAGCTCCAAAGTTCAATGAGATCCAAACTCAAAAATGAGGTGAAGAGCAACAGAGTATGACATGTGACTTTACATGTGTATGCATGGGTTTGTACCTGCGCACACATACATTCACACAGATCACCCCACACACAGGCAAACAATTCACTGAGCTTTTAAAGTAAAAAAAAAAATGGATCAAAGATAGTTCTATTTTATTAAGAAAAATTTAGAAGGAAACATCTAAATCACTATACACATACAAATTATTCTGAGGTTAGTGTTAATGAAGACATTAAGGCCAGATAACATGTGGAAAACATTTCAACATAATTTGGTTCATTTCCACAGCATCACCTAGAGCAGAACAAGATAAATCACATAATGAAGAGTTGCTCGAACAGTATTAGAAAGAAAATCCCATACTCAGTTTGATGATGATGAAGAGAGTAAGGGAGAAGAGAAGGTGGAAATAATCTCTTGTGCAACAGAACAAGCAGGAAAGCTCTCCCCTTGCTCCACCTACGTGAGTAAAAGGACTAGGATATTCAAGAGCTACAAGAAATCCTCACAGTGCAGTTTGGGTGTGCAGTTGTACTACTTAAAAACAACAGATTCAGTAAATACTATAAGAGATGAATATTAACTAAAAAAGAGAAGCAAGGCAGCTAAAATTTCAGATAGGAAGAAATGATAATCCCAAGAATTACACAAAAAGTTTCATAAGCCAAGGACATATTAAAGAATAAAAGGAAAGATAGTGACTACCATTAAAATGGTATTTATTTCCCATTTTCTTTCCTAAGAATCAATCTGCTACTTCAACTAGAAGATACTACAGTGTAACAATACTTTTAAATTTTAAGTATTGGTAAAAAGATTAGTTATTTTAATAAAAATTCTTTAAATGTTTTAATTTTTGGTTGGTGCTACAGATCACACCTAGGACATCACATGTCTACCCTTAAATTTTTAGGTAGCTTTTTTTCTATGTCAAACATCTCAAGTCATTTAACTTTGTGCCTACTAATATTTATAGAGCATGTATGATACAAGTGTAGTCAACCAGATGTTAACAGAGAAAAAAAGAAGACATGGCACTTACCCTTATGAATACTGAGTCTAGCAAGGAAGAAAGACAGGAAATAAGGACTTACTTACAACAATGGTAAATGTTATCAAATAAAGGAAATTTTGGAACATATAGCAAAGGTTCCAAACATATGGGGCAGTAATTTAAGTAATTTCTCTAGAAATCAAAAAAACTGAAAAATAGCCAAAAAAATGTTGCCAGAAGGGAAATATACTTTCAGGTTGAAGGAACAGCATGTACAGTGGCCTGGGGCCATAAAACATCATTAAAAAGGTAGAACCAGGAAACGGATCAGAGGTATTTGCTGTGAAGCCAAATACTCTGAGATCAATCCCCGGGACCCACAAGGTGAAGAAAACCAAGTCCCACAACTTGTCCTCGAATCTCCATACAAATATATAGCATGCATGCACATGCAAAATACAAACAAAGTAAACACAATAAAAAAATTTAACAAGTCAGTTACAGAGCTTGTGGACAAGGTGGTACAGGTTTGTAATTCCAACTCTGCAAAGTCAGCCTGAAACACAGTGAGAGCCTATCTCAATAAAAAAGGAAAAAGAAACAACAAAAACCTCCAAACACACTAAGTCTAGTTATGATTGGCACACAAAATACAAAAGGACAATTGTCAAGAGAGGAAAATTAAGATATGACAGATGCATTTTAACTGAATTCCAGTGAAACTGTGGTTTGAAGTCTTTACAGGGAAACAGATGAAATAATGTAAGATCTGCTTTAAGAAAACTCACTGTAGCCTTGTGGTGTGGCTGCAATGAACGGAAACTGGACGTGATCTAACTAAAAGCAAAGCTACTTTAGTAAACAAATCCAACTAGCCAGACAACAAAACCTAAGGTTAGGGACAGAGCTTGGTTGGTGGAGTTCTGTGCTTTCTACAACACTGAGTTTGACCCCGAGCACAGGATAAACCAGCTGTGGTGAAGTACACACCTACAGTCTCAGCTCTCAGGAGGTACAGGGAGAAGAATCACAAGTTCAAAGTCATCCTTAGCTACAAGTCTAACATACAGAGATTCCTGTCATTTTCTTTAAAAAAAAAAAAAAAAAAAAGTGAGTACCTGACTTCAAATTCAAGTACTTAACTTGAAAGAATATACTATGCTCCATTACTTCCAGTTCCTATACTAGACAAAATAATCCAAAGATTACTACTATATTCAAATAATAAATAGATACAGCTTATACATGAATGCATAAATCATTTCACACAGGTAAAAGGGTGATATATAATAGTTATATGAATTGAATGCAGAAGCTGCAAGTCAACACTGGAGAATGCACTGACTTTGTTACCACACATCTACGATTTGGTTTCTCCATTGATAAAAGCGGTCTCTTACAGAGCCAAGGTTGAATGCAAACGACACCACTTCTTCTGCAAACTCAAAGCTAGTTTATACTAACATTTATTTATATTGGCTGTCACTAAGCAATCAAAGCATTCTAAGTTATAAAGGTTATTTTGTGGAAGATGACTTTATTTCATGGAGTGATATTTGAGGAGCTGAACAAATCACTACTATGTATATAAAAATCTACTCGGCCTATGAACTTCCTAATTTTCAAAAAATTTCCTAAGAAATGTTCAAATATTAAATTCAAAGGATGCTTAAAGAAACTTAAAAAGTCAAAGACCTTATGAAAAGATGACAATCTTTGTCATTTATAAAGATGAAAACCCAACATCAAACTCAGTAATCATTGTGGGAAAGCAGATGGTGAGGACTGAGAGGAGAACCCGGGTGTATCGTAATTAGTACTAAGTCACTTGGCAGATACATCAGGGATGGGAAAATCTGTCATCATATCTATAACTTACAAGTAAATCTGATCAATTATTTACTTAAGAAATGAAAACACTGAACTCTAAAAGCACTCAACTCTCTATGAAAATGGTTAGTTTTTTAAAAAATTAACCCCTTTGTTTTGTCACCTGGAATTTGAAATGAAAATTTAAACAAAGGAACTTTTCTATAATGCAAACACATCTTGGGAGTCTGAGAGCTATCTTCCTGTTTTATAAAGAGAAGAAAAGAAAAGAAATAACCATGAAGGGACAAGGACCCTTTCCACTAACAGAAGATAGAAAAGTGAAAAATTTTTAATGTTAACATTGTGCCAAATGAAAATATATTAAAAAAAAAAAAAAATGGCAATACAAAAAGAAAATAGTTAAGTGTCAAATGACTAAACACAAATTGTAAACCATTATATGAAAACTATGACAAGAAAAACGCAAGAAAGTAAACTGTGGAAGGAAAGCAGCTAAGAAAGCAGGCTGGCATGACTGTGCTTCCGTGAGGAGAACTAAGTGCGTGGTACAGAGAAACAGAGTGTGAGCAGAAGGGAAGAAACAATGAGCACAGAAAACTGAAAGAGAAATTGCTGAATAGGAAAAAGCAGTATATATAATCAAAATGGAATTCTTTTTAATGTTAGATTAATATCAAAATTATGTTAAATCTCACCAGGAAGATAAATAAAATATGATCAACTATGATTATGATCATACAAATATCAGGATATTATCACAGAAAGAAAAAAACAGACAAGAGAGTAACAGACTACATCAAAAAAAGTCCTGCATTTTGTTTAATTGAAGTTCTATAGAGGAAAAATGAAGCAGACATTATTTTAAAATAATGAGCATTTGTCACCTCCAATAAAGGACATCAAGCTGAGCAGTGGTGGCGCACGCCTTTAATCCCAGCACTTGGGAGGCAGAGGCAGGCGGTTCTGAGTTCGAGACCAGCCTGGCCTACAGAGTGAGTTCCAGGACAGCCAGAGCTACACAGAGAAACCCTGTCTCGGAAAACCAAAAAAAAAAAAAAAAAAAAAAAAAAAGGACATCAAGCAGGATAGTGCACAAGGGAAGAAGCTAGGACTAACACATGGCGATCACTAAATGCCAGGCGTTGACATACAGGTACAAAATATAAGTCTCTAACATGTAAGAATTGACCTTTGTGTATTTCTTTGCGAAGAGCAAGGTAACATCATACAAATTAATATTACAGTGTTAGATAATATACTGGAAAGGAGAAAGGCAAATGACAAGATCAAGACATTCAGTTCTGAGGATGGTCTAATAATTCAAAGACAAAATATAGTACTAAGAGGTGTTAGCCTGTGTCTATAAAGCAACTCAAGAGGAAAACTTATTTGCAAGTTTGTTCTCTTTGAAACTTTAGACAAAAATATGCCATGCTATTAAAAGAAAACCAAACTAGTTGTTTGCTAACTAACATTATAGCTAAATTGAATTTTAACACCAATTAACTCAACATATAATTTTAGTAAGCAAATTTTAGGACAACTAAAACATTAATGAGATAATCAGTCTTCAATTGTATGTTATGACTTTATTATTAAAACTACTTACCTAAGAAAATTTGAGAGGTTTCCATCTTTGAATGTTGATATATATAATATGTACAGATTAAAAGTTCTCTGACAGCACAGTAACTAAAAACATAACTTTCAGGAATTCTTTACCCAGAGGCTATTACAACATAGTAAATTCAACTCACCAATGCTAGGTGGGCTGCCGTAGTTAACTGGAGACTCTGGTGGCCTCCCACAGTGCAGTGCGGCCAGAGCAGACCCTTTCCATACCACATGCTTGCAGCCTATTAAAACGTACATTTCATTAATACAAAAATAAAACACAAAAAAGGGAGAAAAAGAAGATCCAAACTGTAATAGAAAACACTCATACTTTTACTTGTACGGAGCAAGGACTGTCTTCCAGCTCCTAGTAAAGTTTGTACTCCAGGAACACTCTGAGGAATTTCTTGCTCAAGAAGAGGTCCTAGTCGATGACAGATTTGCAGCAAGTGATCAGGTGCAAGGTGTCTGTAATACTTCACCTATTTTGTCAAAAACAGACACAGGCACCTATTATGTCCCACACAAACAAAAATATTTGCTCTGTAACATTAAGTAAAACAATGTTTAAAATTACAATCTCTTTAGGTCAGTCAACTCTTGAAGAGAATGTTCAGATTTTGTTAAAATACCTATTTCACAGTATCATTTAGTACACCAAGAAAGAAAAAGGTGCTATGAATCAATGTAAACTAATGTAAAAGATTCTATAAATTAACATGACGGCCAATATTAAACAGTGATAAATATACAGTCTCAGGGCTGAGGATGTACTTTGGTTGATAGAGCTTGCCTAGGATGCATGAGGCTCTGGGGCTTTTTATCTCTAGCGCTATACGGCTGGGATCTGGTGGTTTACACCTATAATCCCAGAACAACAACAACAACAAAAAAAGCATTATATGGTATATTTCAGTTGGATTTCCTAAAACCTAAGAAGCAACAACAAAACTCTCAAAAAAAAAAAAAAAAAAAAGAAATCAGTGTTTTGAAACTGCTTTTTATCTCTAAAATAATTAAAAATTAAAGACAATTAGTATTTTTGGTTCTCATTATATAAATTTTGGGGATTTTTAATATGCCATCTATGCTAACTTTTGTTGTTTTTGGAGACAGAGTTTCTTCACTTAGCCCCAGGTGTTCTAGAACTCACTATGTAGACTCTGTTGGCCTCAAACTAAGAGATCACTTGCCTTTGCATCCCAAGTGCTAGAATTAAAGATGTGCTCCGCCATGCAAAATTTTTAATTTACCAAAATCCTTTCAAAAAGTGGGAGTAAAATTCTGTGACATCATACAAGTTTCAGCAGCATTTGAAACCATAATGCTCACACTTTTTATTATTTTATCTTTCAATAAAGTCTCAAAGTCTAAACTGAATTAAGTTAGAACAAATACATACTATCTTACAACTTTATATCTACCTTTCAAAGTTAAGAAATATGTCCCATTGTAGAAGTGGTGCTCTTAAAACATGTGCTGAGAACCATGATGATTCTTCAGATAAAAACCATGACTAATAGTAAAACTTAGCTTGCCTTTTACTGCCATTTCCTTTAGTGTGCAGTTGTAGTTTCCCTAAGCCACATACACAATTTATGATTTCACAGAAGAATCAACGAAGACTAATGTTCTAAGTAGCCAGATGTTAAAGATACAGAAAAAGGTAAATTAAACGTTAATGGCAAACACCAGTAGAGTACCACACACATAAACAAGTGAACTGCCGTAATCTGTATGGGTGGGAAGAGGCCTTGAGCCCAAGTCTGAAAGTATTTCATCCATTGGGTAATCCTAATATGAATTTCTTAATTCATATTAGGGGAATGCAAATATATAAATCTTTTTATTGAATCTCATCTTTTATATTACTTTTATATTCCCTTCCTTGGTGCTGGAGACAGAGCTCAGGGCCTTGAGCACACTCAGCAAGCAATCCACCACCGAAATAAACCTCTAGGTTTTATTATACTCTGAAGACTATTGGAAATATTTTTCAGTGCTGATTAATAAACATCCTTCTAAGTTGGAGTGCATAAGAGAAACAAATCTTGCTCTAAAAATATTCCCGTTGTGAAGATAATGTGGTAGTGTCACACTGATACTTAAAAATATCAGAATCTAGGAGAGAGAGAGAGAGAGCAAGAGAGAGAGAGAGAGAGAGGGATAGACAGATAGATAAAGTGTTCAAAAAGGAAGCTTGGCAGAATACTTTTAGAAAAAATGAATCTTAATAAAATACACATTACAAATTATGTACAATATACCCTTCTCGCCAGCGTTGGTAACACTTCTGAGAAACTAGATAAATCTGTTAATGTTGATTAGCCCGCTATTTTCCTAACTTGCTTAGCTGCAGCACTATTTCTCCCTAGTATCTGTCATACAACATACTTTAGGAAACGAGTAGTAAATTCAATTATCTTTATTGTTTTAGAGGAAAAAAACAAAAGGTTTTTAAATTATATTTATACTTTTCTTTAGTTGGTCCCAGAAAATTCTGAGGCAAGAGTACAGTTAGCAAAGTTACCTCAATAGCTGAGAAGATTTTGAGTATTCTTATCACAATTCTATGCTAAGTGTGTCAGGTGATAAATGTGAGAAACTGATTTATACCATATAATGGATATGCATCCATCATTGCACTTTACCTCATAAGAATTACTGTGTTGACTAAAAATAACATTATGGGAATTTGGTTCAGCAGTAAGAGTACTTGCTGAGCAAGCAAGGGATGGGGAACAGAGTTCAAATCTCAAGAGTCCACATAAATGTAGGGTCACACATGCCTATAATCCCAGCACTGAGAACAGGGGTAGGAAGACTGCTGGAGCTTTCTGATGGGTAGTCTAGTGCCCAAACCGGCAAAAGACCGTTTCAAAGGACTAAGACAGAGTGACAGAGCAGAACACCCACAATCACCCTTCTCCCCTGCATGCACTCATGGACACACACACACACACAAACACACACACACCTTAAGTTACAAAAAATAAAGAACTAAATTTTAAATGAAAAGGCCTGGAGTATTTATAAGGTCCCTTTTGGATCAAAAGTACATAATTATTGCCTTAAAAAGTTTTTCAAATTTTTGTGTTTGTGTGTGTGCACATGCACGTGCGCGCCACCAGTGCCTGGAGAGGCAAGAAATTATTGGATCCCCAGGAACTAGTTATAAGATGCCTGTGCGGGTACTGGAATCTCAACTCAGGTCCTCAACAAGAGCTACAAATGCTCTCAAACACTGAGCACACATATAAGTATTTTAATGTGACTGCTCAAAATTCCTTCTCAATTTTTCATTTTAGTCAGATGTAGTTCATTATTTGTTAAGTTTATAATGGTCTTTGGACTTTTAAAGCTTTCTTTGATAGTACAGAATATTCTAATTTTTCAAACTGAACTTTCACTTTCAAGTTAGAAAAGACATTCAGTTCTTAGATGCTATGCTTTCTCCAGCTTTGAGGTATTAAATATAGAACCTGACTTGTCTACTGGGAATCTTTTCTTTATCCGCCCACTTCCACAGCTTACTCTCCTCCTGTGCTGCCCCTGCCTCCCATGACTGTTCCAACCACCTTAGCCTCTTCTCTGCACATTTGTTTTCATTTGAAGTTTCATTTTCACTTTCAAGTCTCCCTTAACACTTTGTAGCATGTACATATTTTGATACTTTAAACCTCAATGTGAATCTAATGGTAACTATAATCCTCATCAGAAATCCATTCACATCTCTTTATCTGGGGTTCCAGAAGACCATATACCATATTGGAATCATCAACCAACTTGTCTGTGTCCCATGTAACACACAGGATTAGAGCAGTTTGCCTGTCTACAAGGAACCTAAGAGTAAGTACTTCAAGGGGTTAAATGATTATTTAGGTAAATGAACATATTAACAACAACAACAAAAATCGCTGACTTTGCCACTATTCAATCTGAAAACATTTAATTAGCACCTATCCTAGTGCATAAAAATAGAAGAAACAAAATAATATTTCACTTTATACATTTTACTGCTTTATCTAATGGTTTCAAACATTTTTGTCACAGAAAATTCCTCAAACCAAATTCTTTTTTTTTCTTGGTTTTTCGAGACAGGGCTTCTCTGTGTAGCCCTGGCTGTCCTGGAACTCACTCTGTAGACCAGGCTGGCCTCGAACTCAGAAATCCGCCTGCCTCTGCCTCCCAAGTGCTGGGATTAAAGGCGTGTGCCACCACTGCCCGGCCCCAAACCAAATTCTAAATGAAAAAGGAAAGTACTAGTACTATTAAAGTATTCTTACATATAAGTAACCCTGGAGAATACATATCTCAGTGTTCTCATTGTCACTGTTTCTCTTCAGCAGTCTGTAAGCTGTTATCACCAAAGTTCAGGGGCAGGAGTGGGGTAAATAAAGACAAACTTTCTATAATGAGCATAGTAAAAAATGCCTTTTAGACGTGTAAAAAGAGCTTAGTCAGCATCTCCACTACACCCAAGGCTGTATCTGAACTCAATGACATCACTCACTCAAGATAACCAGACACAGTCCTAGAACCCCAGAATGGCCACTGGAGAGAATATAAGCAGATACCAAAAGCGACGCTCTGCTCTGCACATCTGGAGAGATGCCACCTTGATCTGCTCTGCAGCTGGAGAGTCTCCCAAGGTCCTGATCCTCAAATCACAGACTTCTATTAGAGACTTAACCTGACATTCAGCTAAGATCTATGGCACAGGTGAGCAGCCTTGGGGAAGAGAGGTTTCAGACCTTAGTTAGGAATTTATAGAGTGCAAACTTTGTATAATAAAATACAGCTCTTCTTATACTGTGTATATCTACCTCTTTGCTTGAGACTTCTTTTCCACATTCCCTTTCTCGCTTACTGGAAGTTGTGGGGGGTGGGGGTCATCCCCATCAAATCCTTAAAGCTACAACTGAATCTATTCTGGTTTTTAGCACAACTGTTCCTCTGATATACAAGATCTAAATCCTCTACCTATGCTTTGAATCTTGACTTCAAAGAAACCCCAAGCCATAAGCTAGTCCTCCTTATACTTCAAGTTCTTCTCTGCCATCTCCTTCCTACTCATACCTACACTAAACTTCTCATGCTCCTTCTTAGTGAAACCCTCAACTCCTGCCTGACCTGTTCTCTGTTTCCTTTCAGTTTTAATCATCCAGATGTTTCCACTGCTTGCCTCCTTAAACATATGTTTAAATGGTTTACTACCGGTGTCATTTCTTCCCTCACTTTTCTGACTCAGTCTAAAACAACTGCCACTTGCATAAACTTGATTCATGTTATATCACTTTTTGAGATACCGTTTTAGAAATAAAAGGCAAGCAAGGCATTGTAAGAGCGAGAGTAGCTATAAAAGGACAATGTGAGAGATCCCTGTACTTGGCTATGGTGATAAATGAGATGTCCTTAGTATTGCACCTGTTGTGTAAGAGTCAACTGTTACTTTAACTATACTCCAAGTTACATATTACATATAATTCATGTATCAGGGGAAAAAAATAAAGTTAATCTCACACACACACACACACACACACACACACACACACACACACACACGTAAGCGAGGACGGGAGAAACTGGGATCTAAATGAGATCCTTACATTGAAAGTCAGTATCATCACCATGATTGTACAAAATAGTCTCAGTAGACCTCAGTGCACATAGGCTCCCCTCTGCTTTCTCTTACCCATGAACCTACAAGTATATTAGTATAAAATTGTATTAAAAACATAATATTGACAGTTGGATTTCAAGTTTATTTTTGAAATAAATACAAAAGCACTAGAAAAAAAAAGCCTTGTTCATCTTTTTAATTAATCTTTATCTTAATGTCTCTGCCATCATGTAGGCCAGCTGACTACTTCCTTCCTCCTTAATTTCCAAGCTATTCTCTAGCTTTTCTCGGTGAAACCATTCCCTCTATTATGGGGTTATCCTCTTCTACCTGGCCTATCTACCTAGCAATCAAGAGCCCAAACAAGAACAAGATTTCCTCACATTACATTCCTACTTTGTTATGCTAATTCAAAAATTTACATACAATCTTAGCCTTGGCCATTCATCTTTCTCAGGACACCAGGAATCTTAGTAGTCTCTTTAAGAACTCATTTGCAAAACTACAATCGTGGATCTCCACGGCAACATTAGGCACTCATCCTTAAAAGACTTTCCCGAGGCAGTCCCCAAAGAGGAGCCATTACCTCCAGCAATGTTTCTCACATCAGGGTCAAAAAATTTCTGTGAGAGAAATGCAGCTCTTCTCACTTCTTTTCCACTTTGGTCAAAAATCACATGTTTATCCCTTCTTTCTCATATCACATATAAGAAGTACTTCTAGAATCAGCTGCAATTTGAATGATACAATCATCTGAAAATGTGAACTGCAGTATATTAGAAAAAAACACAGGAAAAAACTAAGCTGGTTGGGTAAACCATGTTTGGGAAAAACCACCTCTTTTTGGGCAGCATACTGTCCTGGTCAGTTTGTCAACTGGACAGAAGCTAACGTTATCTGAAAAGAAGTAACTCCACTGTCTATAGAACATTTTCTTAAATAATGGTTGCTGTGGAAAGTCCCAAGAGCTTATTGTGGGTGGTATACCCCTGGGCAGGGGTCCTGTTAAGAAAGCAGTCTGAGTAAGCCATGGAGAATAAGCCAGAAGGTGTATTCCTCCCTGGCTTTTCTGTTCTTGCCTCCAGATTCCTGCTTTACTCTTTACCCCACCCCCATCCCCCCAGTGAACTACCGTAATCTTAAATTGTAAGATAAAATAACCCTTTTCTCCCCCAAGCTGCTTTTGGTCATGGTGTTTATAACGAAAGAAAAGCAAACTAAGACACATGCTATCCAATACAAGCAGCTATCCCTTCTAGACAAAGAGGTTGGCAACTATTAGAAGGTGGTGTTACAAGATGTTATCAGTCAAGATATGAGTAATATGAGGAAACTGAAAGCCGCCGATTTCCACCAGACATACTATGATTCCTACCGAGCTGGGCTGTAGTGGGGTATGGTACATCTTTAACCTCTGCACTTGGGAGGCAGAAGCAGGCATACCTGAAGCCAGCCTGGTCTACAGAGCAGGATCCAAGATAGCCAAGGCTACAGAGAAATTCTGACTCAAAAAGCTAAAAGAACAACTTTTAAAGAAAAGGTCAGTAGCTTAGAAAACACCAAAACCAAGCAACCTGGCATCAGATCAGACTTGCTTGCAATGAGAAAGGAGAAAGCATGTTAAATCCAGTGTCCCCATCACCACATACAAGGCATCACTTTCTTATTTAAATAATCTGGTGTCCTCAACACTGAAACCAGTAGAGTCAATTGTTACTTTAATTATACTCCAAGAACATATTACGTATTGACCCATATACTGGTGAGAAAACTTACCTAACCCAAGAAATTGTTTTGGGTCTCTTTATCTTCTTTTTGTTTAGTTTCATGCAAGTTTACAATGTACAGTGGGCATATTTCTCCCTGGGCCCCCCCACTTGCCCTTTTCCCCTCTGTTCCCTTGCCAGTTTCTCTTCTACTTTCATGACACATACACATGAATGATATTACATATCAATAATAAAAATCTTTCCAGTGAAGTTTCATTGTGAGATTAGCTACATAGGTTCATTCCAATTACTTGATTTGCCTATGTTGACCTAAAAATGTCCTTTCCTTTAGCAAATTGGTATTTACAAAAGTGAAGTTCAATGTCTGGCATTAACATAAAGTTTTAATTAAAGTATTCACTTCATATTCATTCCTTCTAGTAATTACACCAATAAACTTTGTCAGATCAAATGGAAGGGCTGGTTACTTCTGCTCTCTATATTTTGTATTATAAAAGGCTAGTTGAATAAAATACAATCTGACTATTTTAGAATATTTTTTAAAAGTACAAATAAAAAATCATATCATTATTTATAAGCCTTAAGCTTTATCATAAAAACCCCAAATTTTTAAAACTAAAAGTCTCCAAACTTCCAGGCTTACAAGCTGCTGAAGCTTGAGTGAGTTAAATCTCATCTACCATCTTTAAAGCTATTGTCCATTTCCTAAATAGCTTTTACCAATTTCTCCACAGAAAAAAATCTGTGCCATTTTTCATAATTTAACTGTAAAGATTAAAGAATTGCAAAGAAATGTAAGGAAACTCCACCTATGTCATAGGTTAAAAAAAAAAAAAAGTAGCAAATCTGCTTAAGGATTTACCTTCAGAAAACAGGAGACGAACTAATCAAGTTCAAGTCTCCAGATTTCAATGCTGTTTATAGTACTGTTTCCTTCACAAAATTTTAGTCCCCCCACCATCACAAAAGCTTGAGCATTAAAAACTTACCATCTATAAGTAAAATCAAATCTTCTAAATTAGATTAACTAGTATTTACAAAATCATATTAATTCCTAAATTTTCATCATTTCCTTATAAACTGTTTAACAATAAATACAGAACCTTGCCAAACATCAAAACCAATCTTTGAAGTAAGTCTACTTATTAAGTACTCGGCAACAAACACAACATGAATGATTTCAAGATTTCAGTCAACCATAAGAACGCATTTAGGTAATTCAGCTGGTCTTATCATCAATACAGTATCTGTCAGTTAAAGAAAATGGCAATACAAATATTTCAAACTTTATTCATTTAAAATCTGACTGTTTTGTTAAAGCAAACAGTCTGAAAGGTTCCTCCATACAGCAAAGTTGGGAGGCTCTATTTGAATTAATTTAAAACACCACAAAATGACTTCTTAAGAGTAACATGTTCAGTTTTTAAAATCAAATCATATTTGCTAAGCAAAAGTTGTAAAATAAATTATCTCTCAAACATGTTAAGAAAAGAGTCCATGTAAAAACAGAGCAGCCAGTTTCACTCTTGGTTAGGTTTCAGTCTTCAGTACTCAAAATAATTATCACCTCACATTTAGAGACAGGGAAGTCTTACATTTCACCAAGCTGCCTACAATCCAGTGTTTCCTCACTCCAAAAGTAAACCAAAGCAAACTGACTCAGCTCACAGCAGTGAGTTCTTGCATTGTTATAACTTTTCCCAAGTTATGTATCTCGTCTCTAGCCATGACAGAAACCCACTAAGCCACGCCAGCTGTAGCAGAACCCACACATCCTTCAGCACTGTATCTGTAACATGCTACTATCAACTGAAATGTTATGACAAATCACACTACAGCTTCATTTTAAACTAAGCAGAGGACATACCAGACTATACTACTGCTTAGATTTCCTTAATATCAGAACTTCTCATCCAACCATCCGTGAAAGCTCAAAGACTGCACAAACGTGTACTGAGTAACTAAAGGTAGCCACGCCTAGAGACAAATGATGACTGCCTCTAAAGCAGACACCAAAAGTTCTCAAATTTGTACAAATGACTGTTCTCTATCATTATTTTGGACTTATAATACCTTATCTCAAATTCCACAAATAAAAGTTTAATTTTTTCCATATCATAGAATACTTATACCCTTTTGTAATCCACATGCTAAAAACCTTATAAATTGCCAAGTAATTTATAAACTTTTGCTTTCACATATTAATTTAAAATGACTTCTCAAAAGAATTTTTCAAAAAGGTTTATTCATGTCACCAAAATATCCTTTCAAACAAAATATGAAACTGAAAAACACTGTAATTTTCAGATTTCTTAAATTTGGCAGTCTTTATCACTTTTAGTTGTAATTACAAAAGTAACTTAAAGTTCCTACTGAGATGATACTTTTTTATGCCCAATGTGCTCATATAATGCCTTCTCTTCCTGAAGCCAATAAAAAATAAACTAGGAAATTGTCTGCTAATCAAAGCCACATGAGTTAATATTAAACATATTGTTCTGAGAATCCTAAAATGCACATAAGAAAACTATTCCTAAGAATGAATATACCCATTAGATTAGGTACTGCTCAAAATAAATTGCCCATACGCTGAAGTGCCACAAAATAGGTAGATAATAACAAAACTTGGGACAGAGAAAAATGCCTGCAGATAATTTCCAGATGTAATCAACAAGGACAAAAACTTGCAGCCTATCTTTACAAAGAACCTCTAAATTGGTAAAAACTTGACAATTTTTAACCTAAAACTAGCCTAAGAATTAATACAATTTTTGAATTATTAAATTGTTTGGAACACGTTCTCTTTAGTCTAAGAACAAACTACTATGGCTTTAAATGCCACAAACTTCTGAATAGAAGGAGCCAATGTTAATTCTCAGTCTCTCCTTACTTACTCCAAAGTTCCAGAAAAAGAAAAGGCTTCATTTGTTCAGGGTAGGACTTCCCTCCTCTGCTTTTTTGTTGTTTTCCCTTCTCTTACAGGGAATTAAACCCATGACCTCATTCACACTAAGCAAGTGCTTAAAACCACAGGCGCTGTAACTCCAGGCCTAAATTCAACCACCCAAATATTTAAAGCTTGCTGTTTCATAGTCATAGCAAAAATTAACAGCAAAATATTTCTACAGACCTATTTACAATACTTAAATTATTTATTGCACTCACTGACCTTTTTTCTGTCTTAGGGTTTTTTCACCTTCTAAAGTTTTAAAGTAGCTTTTTAAAACTAAAATAGTTAAGAACGCTCTAAGTACATGTGCCTCAAACAGAAAGGCTTTCCTTACGGAGACTTTAGCACACAGTTCTACCTTCCTCCTGTTACCAAGGGTGCCAAGAGCAAACCCACACCCTACACCAGCTACTCCTCCCAGACTGCTAAGGTCCATCTGTCATCTATAAACCATCACCACGCCGTTAGCCCCTCTATGCCCACATCATCTTGCAATGTAAGTACCAAGAATCTCATGTGGACTCATTCCATTTTAAAACCCCGTAAGTTTGGGGGATAAGGTAAAGAATTTAGTTTAGTCCTCAGAACTCATGTTAAAAAATACCAGGCATCCACAATAATTCTAGCTCCAGAAGGACAAACAGGTGGGTGGATCCCTGGTAGCTGCTGAACAGACAGGCTAACCTACTGGGAGAGGTGTAGGCCAGTGGAAAAAGCAGATGGTACCTGAGGAATACCCCAAGGTTGTTCTGACAACCACAATCACACATTCACGAATGCCCCCATAATAAGCACACATATAAATTTTATAAACGCATCTAATTTTAAAAAAAATGAGCACCAAGCACCAACAGAATTAACTGCATACATAAGATGAAGGTTCAGTCCTTCAGCATACAGTTTCCTCTACTCCTACTAACACATTTATCCCTCAGAATTGTAAGTCATGTCAAAAGCTCAATTTTAGAAACTACCAAGCTAAGCTTACTATTTAATTGAAACTCTTAAATTACAATTTCAAAAAATAGCTAAAATTCATCACGCACGTGTATGAAACTTTCAAAGAATTTAAAAATGAAGGAAAAAAACCACAAAGAACAAAAAACAAACAAACAAACAACCTTATAATGTTACTATTACATATCTACTTCCTCATATGCTCTCTCCCAATACTCAAGCCTTCAAAGGACCCTCATACAGACCGGAAATTCCTAGTTTAAAGACATCTAATGTTACCACTTCCTTAAGCTTACCTCTCCATTTTATTCCATGACTTTTACTTTAATCAGCATACGCTGAATCTGTGTATACCTAAGACATATACTTAAGTAAATTCTATTCATGGTTCCTCTATTCATCTCTGAATTTGAAGTTACCAGTAACTTACTTATTTACTTACAAAGTGAAAAACACAGTAATTATATAGCAATACAGAGGTATTCTACAAAGTGGCTACTATCTCAAAAATCTTCATCTTTACAAGAATAAACAATATTATAAAAGCTCAGAGGTCAGTTTGACTTCTGAGAAAAGGGAACTTTATTGAACAACTTTCCTCAATCAGAAAAGCCTGTGGCTAAATATGCAAGGTACCTTAATTGCAAATTGATGAGGGTCTAGCTCACAGTGGGTGGTGGTCAGCCTAAGCTGCATAAGAAAAGTAGCTGAGCCAGCCGGGGGAGTAAATCAATAAAAATGAGGTCTTCCATGGCCTCCAAAGACCTCCATTCAGTTCCTGCCTCCACGTTTCTGACTTCAGTTCCTCTGAATTCCCAGTGATGAACTGACTTGGGAGTTCTAGGTGGAAATAAACCCTTTCTTCCCCAAGTTGTTTTTAGTGAACAGAAACCAAAGTAGGCCAACCACCAAAGAATGGTACTGATTTCCATTCAATCACTAGCATGATTTCTATAGATTTAACTTTCCATCTTGGAAAATTAAACTCCAAAATGAATGCTAAGCACTTAATACAATGCACTGCTATTTCTAACTCAAAATCATATTTCCAGATCATTTTCCGTCCATGTTTTTACATACAGTTAGAAATAACCAAGACAAGAGTAATCAATTATAGAATTTTGCCCATATCACCTGCAAGCTATTGTCCCCCGGCTTTAAGACGCAGTCCACATCTCCTGACTTCTAATTCTTTCACTCTGACAAAAACATTTCCAATGATGTGCAATCAGTTTAAGAAAATGAAATATGGTTATTTTTAATAAAGCAAAATTATATCATATAAACAAATTAGCAAAATATTAACTCATCTGAAAAGAATAACTTATAAATAAAAATGTAATCAAAGCATCCCAAGTCTGGTGAAAATGCTTCAATAATTTGCTTTAAGATCTAATAAAATAGCAGTCAGGACTAATTAAGGAGACAACTGGGAAGCAGAATTCAAGTACACAAGTAAGAAAATGAGCCAAGTGGCTGATGTCTACAATCCCAGCTAGGGAGACTGAGGCAGGAAGACAGACAACTAAAAAAGCCAATATAAGCTGCTGCAGGTTCCAGACCACTCTAGGATGAGTGAAATCCCATTATAAAAAAAAAAAAAAAAAATGAAAATACTGTCCAAAAGCCTTCTTCATCTGTAACAATTCGGTTAGACTGAACATGTGGCTAGCTCAATTGGGAAGTGCTTATCAAGCATGCACCAAGCTGCTTGGGTCACATCCCAGTACTTCACAAAACATTCTGTAATCCCACACTCTTCGGGTGGAACCAAGAACACCAGAAAAATCAAGGACAATTTCAGCTACACACAGTTCAAGGCCAGGCTATCTAAAAATAAAACAAAAACAACAAGAAACTTTTTTGGCCTAATAGCTAGCTTCATCTAAAAGAATTCTGGCGAGTATTTGAAAAATATCCTTTACTTAAAAAAAAAAAAAAAAAAAAAAAAAAAATCCAGGTTAACAAATATAAAGTCTGAATAAACTTAAATCATGCCAAAACCAATTATCCTATCAAACTCCATTCACTTTTACAAGAATGTTTTAAGTGTTCCCACAGTTAATAATCCATCACATTCTTAATACCAAAGACAAAATTCTCAGCTTGTAAGAATTCCCTTTTTTTAATCGTATATTAAATAAATGTGTCCATTCTACTTTTCTAACTTACAAAACTTTCAAAACTGCACTAAAGATTCCATTTTCCTCTAGGCCAAAACTGAATGACACTGGAATTCTATTCAGAGGCTATCGATGTTGATAAATACTTATTTTTAAACTCATTAAGTACAAACATATATCTCTTTCCTAAAGATTTTCTAGACAATTCCAATTTCACATGAATTTTTCTGCTTAAATTACTGTTCAGTTTATCACTTAATACTCTAAACCATTTTCAAGTAGAAGTTGAAACTACACTTTTACTCACCAAATAATTTTAATCAATTTTTGTTAAATTCAATTTGATGTACAAAAAGAAAAACTTTAAGTCATGAGATTAAGTCAGAATATTTAAGTGACTATGCATGTTTACCAAAACATAAAATTTTCCTATATACCAATATGCTCAAAAACCTGACAATCAAAATGTTTTAAAGCTACCCTAAAATCAAAATTAAAGTGACATATAAAGTGAACCCATACTCTCCCACACCTCAACATGTAGCTTAGTGGATGTGAAAGCACTTCAAAGGCTGCCCTGCACCCAGTGCAGCTCTGTGCTGAGTAGATAAGAGAGTAGGAATCAAACCAAAGTTCCTAAGAATTTCTACCTGTCTTTAGAGTAAAACCATCGTTAACTGCTGAGGTAAAAACCTCTTAAAGCAAAAAAAAACCACCTTCATGCAAAACAGGTGGCTTTTGATAAATAACACATTGACAACGACAACTCATGAAGTTTGAAAAACTGACTACAAATACTTCACTTTACTACTATTTGGGCCTAAGAACCACCTCTAAAATTACATTTCAGAAAACAAAGTAAAATTCTTACACAGATTAACCATTCCCAGTATTTGGTCAAAAACACTATTAGTTGCTTTGTTCAAAAAACATAGCATTATTTAAAGTCTATTAAGTTAACAAGACAACCATTTTCAATGACTTGGAATTTGTGGGATTTTTAAAGAAAGAAAAAGATGAGTCTGGTTAAAAAAAAAAAGAAAAAAGAAAAAAAAAAAAAGCTGTATCATTGTAACAGTATTTTTAGAATTGTTTTTTTCTTAAATAGCCAGAAAGGGATGGAAATACATTGAAGATTTTTTTGTAAAAAGCATAAATGTAAAAATTTCCAATACTGCAAATAGTAAACCCAGGCGTTTACTTCAAATCTCAATCACTTTGGACCAAGTAACTGACTGAACTTCCTAATTCGATACTTGAAAATTAACTTGGAAGCATGGAAATGAAAATATTCTCCACTAGGTTTCTAAAGCCTAAACAACCACGCCGTAACCAGCAGTTTATTTTAAATCATAAGACATATACACAAAAGCTATGCGATTCGGATCCAAAACCAAGCAAAAGCTATCAAAATCATGCCATGCCATCACTTCAGAGACATCCATTCTGAACTACTAAACCTCCCTAATCACTACAGCTCTGAGAGCATTAGTAATTACAACCACCTCTAATAGTCGCAAACATCTTAAAAATGTTTTTCAACGCATTGTCTAAATTTCAACTGCTTAATGGGCCCTGCTGTGACTGACTATTCATTCAGCACATTCATACAAACAACTATATCAACTTAGATCTTAGGCAAAGAAGATACTGTGAAAACTACAGCTCCTTTACCTTACCATTCACAATACTCGTGATAGCTCCATTTTTGGAAAGCAACTGTTTGTAAATTACTACCTTTGAAAACTCACAAACTATAAAAACGTTATTTTTCAATCAACTAAACAAAAACATCTCAATATAAACAAAAATGTAAACGCCAAGGTCCACCCCACGGCAACTATGCAGATAAAAACCACAACTCTTCAATGCCCTGTATAAATGACTTTTAATAAAAGAAGGTAATATACCCCAAGAATCAGCAAAATTAGAAAACGCCTATTCAAACTTCCAGGTTTACACTTCGGCAGATCTGTTTGTATAATGCAGAGTGTGCCGCTGGGTGACTACCATCAAACATATCTGCACGCCTCCAACCAAAAATAGATTTTAAAAAATTAAAACCTAGGTCTGAATCTACAGAAAACAAAAGGAAGAAAAAAAGAAAAAAATCTTGCCAAAGGTTCCTCCGTGGCTCAAAGGCCTTCTTGTGAAATGCTAATGCCACTTCGGTGCAGTTAGTCACCAGCTATTGTGTGGGTCTGGAGAAAGCTGAGCCTGCCGCGCGTGCAGAGCAAGCGAGGAGCTGGCGAGCGCGCTCTCCAGGCTTGCGCCGCTCCCGCTGCCGCTGCCACCGCCTCGCGCGCGCACCCGCGCGCGCGCGGACACGCGCGCCGGCCCCTCCTACTCCGGCCTTGCACTGCACAACACTCATGACGTATCTTTATTTCTAGCACATTAACAAAATATCACAAATAAATTGTCCGCGGCCCCTGCGGCCCCGGGGCGTCTGCACCCCCGGCCGCCGCCCCCCCGCAGCCCCCGCTCCGGCCTCCCAACCCTCCCCGTGGCCTTTGCAGCTTTCCCGTTCTGGGGCCAAGTTTTTGTCTCTGTAAAAAATTGCGGGAAATTCAATTTTTATTCGACTCAGGGAAAAGTTTCTTTGCAGTGCGCTGTGAATGTCTCACCAGATTCTGGTAGGTCCTGGGGTGCTCCTTCCCGGTCCAGTCGGTGCGCCGGGGCAGCAGCTGCGGGGACAGGACGCCCGGTGAGCGCGACCCCCGGCCCGGCCCGCCGCCGCTCCCCTCCCTAGCCCGCCCCGCGCCCCGCCGGGGACCCCCCGCGCCCCGCGCCCCGCCGGACGCCCAGGCTTGCGCAGCGGCCTGGGGAGGCCGTGCGGCGGCGGGACGGCGCCGGGCCGCCGCGCCCTTACCTCCTTCTCGGCCACTTCGCGGATCAGCACCTGCAACAACAAAGCAGGGACACTGAGCCCCGCGCCCCGGGCCGCGGCCCCGCCGCCGCCGCCGCCCTCCCCCACGCCCGCGGGCGGCCACCGCGAGCGCCCGCCCGGCCCGCGCCGCGCGCCGCCTACCTGAGCCGCCTGCTGACAGGGTCCATCTTCCAGGAACCGGGCGATGAGGAAGTAGAGCTCTGCGCGGGAGAGAAGGACGGGGAGACACGGGCTGAGCGGCCGCGGGGGGCGGGGGCCCGCGGGCGAGTCCGCCCGGCGCGGCGGCCCCGCAGCGCCCGACTTACCCGATCGGAGCTCCGAGAGGCCTTTCCTCTCACGAGACATGTTTGCGGGTCACTTCGGGGCCGCCGGCGGGACACCCCGCCGCCGAGGGGAAGCGGGGACGGTGCCGCCGCCTGCCCTGTAGCTGTCAGTGTGTGCTCACGAGCCGAGCCTCGGCTCCACCATTCAAGCAACGGCGGCGGAGGCGGAGGAGGAGGAGGAGGAAACAACAACTCTCAGGCAGCGGCCCCGGCTGCGGCCGCCTCCGCCAGGATCCCTCCGCCACAGAAAGGAGTCCGCGCCTTCGCGGCCCGCACTCGCCGCCCCCGCCCCCCGCGGGAAAAGGAGTGCCTCAGCCTAGGCCTGCGCCCGCGCGGTCGTCACTCCGCGCGGCTCGGGCCGCGACTTATTTATTTATTTCCAGCCCGAGAAGATGCCGGAGCCGAAGCGGCGGGCTGCCTGGCAGGCGCTTTCTCTAAGGAGGCCGCCGGCGGGAGGGAGAAAGGGAGGGAGGGAAGGAGGGGGCTGGCACGGCTGCGCGGAGGGATCTGACGCACACGGAGCCGCAGCACAGGATCTTTTCAGCGGCGCTGGCTGGGCTGAGATGGAAGTTAGTTTCTATGTAGCAGAAATAGGAAACAAATGAAGC
This sequence comes from Uromys caudimaculatus, assembly GCA_028551405.1. Taxonomy (NCBI): domain Eukaryota; kingdom Metazoa; phylum Chordata; class Mammalia; order Rodentia; family Muridae; genus Uromys; species Uromys caudimaculatus. The sequence continues at coordinate 37,043,673 of CM052706.1, read as the reverse complement.
AAAACTGCCCAAAGAGGGGAAATGCCGGGAGGATCGGGCTCACTCTCACGCACGCACAGAGACACTCAGGGAGCACTCTCAAGCTGGGCCAAGTCGGGATCGCGCCGCCCTGCCCGACTTGAACGCTAGTGTTTGCTTTCTGTCTTGCCATGTGCATGAGTATAAATGCTGCGGATTGGCATCCGTGTAAGTCTTGTCCTGCGATATTTCTGCAGCCTGGGCAAGTGTTGTGTAATTTATTGGAGTGCCGTGGGTTGCAATAGAGGTTCGGGCTGCTTTTTTGTGTGTGTGTGAGCCACTTGCGTTCTGCAAACCCGTTATTCCCCGAAGCCACCTCTGCATATTTCTTTTATTACTACCATCGCCTGAAGCGTTCGTTTAAAAAAAAAAAAATGTTTTTGTTTTGATAAACCGGCAAGAGGAACTTCAGATTTGTACTTCAGCTCATCTTCCCACTCCCACCCCCCTTATGACAAAAAGGCTAGTGATGGCTAATTAGGGATTTGGAAGTGAAGAACCTTAAAGCTTTTTTAAAGTGTTTACAAGAAGGGCTAATATAAACCTGAGGGAAAGGAAAGGGCGCTAGCTAATACTTATCTCTAACTGATATGGAGGTAAATTTCTGACCGGTCGATAACCTACCGAACGTTATTGAAAGAGTATATTACAGTTTAGCAAAGGTGATTAGTGATTAAATAATTTAAATTATCTGTGTATCTTGCAGTTGACTTCGTCATGCTAATTAATGGCTTCTAATTTGCGGTGTAAACCATTCCTGTTTACAGTTAATCATGGGAGGACTTCTTTAAAACTGGCGAAAAGCAGAAACAAAAATCTTTCGTAAATCCTAATGTAATTACTGATTTTATATGCTACATCGTTCATCTGTGTTTTGCTGATGAGGATAGGGGCCTTGTTATTTTAAAACGAATATGGGTGAAATTAATGGAAACAATGGGAAAGGCCGTTTGTTAGAAAACAAGGACACCGAGTGATATTTATCTCCGGATGAATTAAGCACTTTCCAAAAAGACTTTGAGAGTTCAATTTTTTTTAAGGTTGACATTTTAAAGAGAATTAGGATAGTCATTCTTTTGTTAATCCTTAACAAAAGATCCTCTTTGAATTTTTTAGATAATAAGCTGCAGTTTATGGGTCTGATTTTAAAAGGTAATTTGTGAGGTAAGGACCAAGAAGCTGTATTGTGGTTTTCCGGGTCGTTTCCTCTAGCCTCGCACCCTCCTAGCTCCTTGCCTTCCTAGTGGGAAATGCTGCCACCGCCTCGAGCTGTACTGCAAGAGCACTAAAACACCAGAAATCCTCACACATGTAAGCAAGAGGAAACATCTCAACCCCTTTTGGAATAATGGATGTAAAATTGCCTTTTGTAACTCAATAAAATAACAATAAGAGGTTACCATGATTGGCCCTATTGCTAGTTTATTATCAGAATTGCCCCTAGACTGGTGTGGCTATCCTCAGAATCTGGACATGTTTGCATTTTTAAAACATGTAATCCTATTCTTACAATGATAGGTAAAGTAGCCTGCTTCTGGATAATTAGGCATGAAAACATATTTTATATGCCTTTGCAATTGTATTTATTTATATGACTGATGTTGTTTTGTCTTAACTTTTTAAAATGTATTATGTCCTTCAAATAATTTCGATACTTCTTTGAGAAGGTCTTTAAATGAACAGATTTTGAGAACTAAAAATTCTACTTGAGGTTTGCTGGTTCTGAATGCAACACTAATCTAATTCTTCCTCTTAGATGTTTTGTCCTTGTGAGGTAAAATCAAATTTTGACATGTAATGTAAAATTTATCTGGATAAAGTTTTGTAAGTGTTGGGAGACATGCACAGCTAACATGATATCATGTATGATTTCCATGAAGAAGCCATGGAAGCTTTTTCGTGAGACTGAAACACAAAAATAAACAACTGTCTAAGGAAAGCCTGCTGCCTTCTAAACATGTCACTGCTAACATTTTGGCTAATTCGACAATGCTTTTAGTTTCTTTTTGAAATACTTAGTTAGGAAACAGTTGTAAGCTTGCCTTTAAAATAATTCCTATCAATGTTTTGTGTAAATATACAGAGTGCTTGACAAAAATTAGGATTTCTCTCATTCCCTCAGTCCAATAAAGCGCTTTGTTTAGCTCTTGTTGTTAAATTGCATCTTTCTAAGTCCATTAAATGTTCACTTCACATTCTTTAACATCAAGCATAAAACAATTCAGTTAACTGGAGATTGCTAAGTCATTTATTGTGCATATGTATGCAAAATGTCTGTGCTTATCAAATACAAGTTCTTCTTTAGAAATCCTATATTTGGTTCCCAAAGCAGAGGTGTGCACAGTTCTTTCCACAGGTGATTTGTTTCTATATATATAAAGACAGTTTTAATTCAATCCATACCCCCTTTCTATTCCTTTATGTTTTTTATGTACTCCAAAAAATAACATTAAAAAAATACCTCTCAGTGCATTTTAACTAAGTAAATAAGAAAAACAGAAACAAACAAACAAACAAAATCAAGAAGAAAAGAACTCTTGGAAGCAAAAACTAATTTTTATATGACAGTCTCTTTAGTAGAATTATAAACTTTTTCAAAGTTTCTATGAAATTCTGTACTGGATCCTTGGCATTACATGAAACAAGCTAAGCATTTAACAGAAATTTTGTATTGATCTTGATAAGCAATAATTCTTAAAAAAATAATAATAAACTCTGCCATTTAAGTCTTCTCTAGAATAAGATGGATGCTAATTACAAACTTTAACTTTCAAGTTCTACTACTTTTATGAAATTTGATTTGTCTCCTATAGTATGGTGTCTGACATAAAACTACAGCTCATGGCTTCAGTGTGTTACCTTCTATGTAAGTCACGCTTTGGTACTGGCCTTCCGTTGCCCCTGTGAGGTCTGGGGAAGCAGTTACATTGTTTTGTTTGTTCTTTTGTAAGACCAGGCAGTGAACCCAGGTTCTCCAACGCTCTGCAGGCCATCCACCACTTAGCTAGATATTCTCTGTTCATGTGCTACTGTTCATAGCAGAAAGTTTCGCTCAGTCAAAGCAGAAAGCATCCTTTTCCAAGGAATACAAAAAAATTAATTAATTAAATTAAATTAAAAAATAAAATAAAATCACTTATGTGCCCTGAAGAACAAAGTGCACCACGCTACTAGAAGGGCATTTATTTTTTTTCTGATAACCCACACTGCTGTGGCTTGCTCTCTACCTCTGTGTTTTCTGCCATGCCTGTCTGTTTCTTCTCACACCATATTGTCTCTGAAACCTGTGAATATCAAATCTGAACCTCATGAGCAGCTATAATGTTTTGATACCTTCAGAAAGAACAGGGTTAATTTACTTTAGTAAACCACTCCATCATTTAATAAGGTGTTTGTTGTTGGTTTGGTTGGCTTTTTGGGGATTTTGTTTTGTTTTGGTATTAATTTTATTTAATGATTTCTCCTTACGAGATCACTGGAAGCTTTTCCCATAAATTGTAGTTCATGTTCTTATAATCTGTAAAAAATATTAACTAAATTCCAATAATCATATGCTCCCTTTCTTATTTTAATGTTAGTAATTTATTCAAGCTTTTTTCCCTCCTAATTAAATAACCCTTGTAGTTTACAATTGTTACATGTTAGTTTGTAAAAGAAATACATACCTTCATGGATAATTTCATATACATTTTTAAAAACCACTTTATGACTTTAACAGTACAGTTAGATATTACAGAAGAAAAACAGTTTTAGGACATATTCCTCCAAGATTCGGAGCAGCACAGTAGATGATATAGAAAAAGACTGTTCCAGAGGGGAGAACACATGAAGAAGTCTGCAGGCATGTATATCCTAGCAAGGAGTTTGATGGACAGGGAGGGGCTGGACTCACAGAGAACACTGGAGAGGAGATGGAGAGGAGAATGCCCGGGCTCCAGGAAGCTGCTACTGGTGGTATTTTAAATAAAATATATTATTGTGATTTTTAAGACAGGATTTCACGACCAGAGCCAAGACATCTCTTGCATTTATATATACGTAATTCATAAACTTCAAGACCCCCAAGGGATGAAAATCAACTTAATTAGGGAGAAGGGAGGGGGGCTTAGTCAACAACTATTGGGAAATTTCTTCATAAGAAAAATACTGGGAATCAAGAACACCAAAGTCGGCCTGGTGCTGAGGAAGGAAAACTTCAGAGGAATAAGACCTACATTTTCAGATTGCCAGCAGAAGTCATATCTAACTCAAAATTGAGAATTTTAGTTTTTAGTGAAGTTTAAAGAGATGACATTAGGTTTAACCCACTCAGTTAATCAAAAATTTTCTTCCCAATTTCAGAATTTTAGAAAATAGGAGGCCTATCTATAGTGTATTTGCAAATGGCTTTTGTTTCTATACAAGTACCTACATCTTGCAAAGTCCTCCTCTCCTGACTCCTGTTGCTTTATCTACTGAAGCAAGCGGTACTGGCTAGCTAGCGCCAGGCTGTCCGTCATGCACTTACAGAATAATACCAACATTATCCTATTGAGATATGTGTGCAGAAGTTTATGAAAAGCTTATAATTAGATTCTGGGATTACAAATCCTATTACCTTCGTAACTCTCATGCTTACATTCAGGTGTGGAAAACCCATACTGAACGGGAATGATTCACGGGCAAGCAGCCTTTCTGCAGAATGTTGTAGTGAGAACACCCTTGCTGTTTTCCTTGCATGGCGACAACATGCCGCATCGCTGGGCATTCCTGAAGAACTATCTTTTTTTTTTTTTTTTTTGATACTTTATTTACATTTCAAATGTTTTCCCCTTTCCAGGTCTCCCCTTTCTATCCCCCTGAGGGACTATCTTAAGAATATTAAGAAAGTAGTATCACGTGAGAAGATAGAACCACATTGTCTTTTTCTACTACCCTCATCCTGACTCAGCATCTTGTTAACTTTTAAAGCTTATTTTACAAAAAATTAAAATGAACAGTTCCCATTCTTCAAAACTCTGCTCTTTCCTCTTTGTTCCCTGGTCGGTGAATGTCACACAGTGTGCTTTTTATCTAATCCTTCACCGTTGGGTTTCTTGGTAAGTTCATGCTCCTGATTTCCAGCTTCCCCAACACTTCGTTTCCAGTCATTTCCCAAGTATCTACATGTTCCTTCTCTGCCATCGCCGAGACTTTGGTGTCTAATGGTAAATCCAGTATGAGAAAGAAGATCCGATTTCCATTTGATGGGATCGGTTTGGATCTACCTGAAGAACCCTAAAATTCATATAAAGATGGATCTGGTCCCCAAGTTTTAAAATTGAGGCATCATACATTAGAGTCTTCAATATATCTAACTTTTGACAGTTCTGGATGTTAAAGGAAAAGCTAGGAACAATTTTTTGCAAAAAGAAAACAGATCAGGAAGGCAAGGCCCCTTCCTCTCTCCTTCATTCCCTCCTCCTTTCTTTCCTTTCTCTATTTTGTCATAGATGTGAACAAGGGCAGTCTTAGCCACAGCGTTTTCTTTTGTGCAATGTGTACATGCATTGTCATATTAGTATTTATTTTCTTTTCCAACATGTTTGGCCAAGTCAAGACAAACCAGGCCTCTTCAGATGTTAGATTTCACTTAGAGGAATTACCGAATATGTTTGCTTCTCTCTGATTCTTAGATTGTGATGTTTCTAGAACTTACATAGGCTTGAATTTCTTTATGACTAATGTTGCTAATAAACTATTTCAATAGAACTTGACTTTTTAAAAGTTGTTTAAAAACACAGATAGGAGTATCTATCTATTACAAGTTCTGGTATTGTGTACTCCTTCTGTGAAGCTGTATGTCTTTTTCCAGACAAAAGTGAGTTGACGTGGAAATCCCAAGTCCATCTCTAGCATCTGGTCCTTGCCCCATCTGCCTTGCTTCATGTAATAGTATTCTCATTGCAAATTCTTACTGTCTATGTGTCATTTAAATGCTAGTTTGCAGTGTGGGCCCTCATTAGGTGCCTCATCCCAACACCCATGGTGCACAGATCAGCACAGGTGGTCCAGAGGCTGAGAGTGAGCATGAGGCAACAGCATCAACTCCTAAGCACAGGTGAAACCTGGAAAGGGCTGTATCTGGAAAGCACAGGTTTCGTCGATGGTCTGGCCCATCTCCATAAGTGATCAATTATTAAAATTGGACTTTATTTAGCAGCCATAAATCAATTTATTGCATGGCCTGCAAGAGATATGAATCGATGGCTATATATTTATACCTCTCCAGTATAGCTTTAGAGAATTCAGAGACCTGAAATAGAAACAATGGGTGTGCTTATTACATGTAGACTCTGTTTTTGCATCTTAACCTAATTTCTTATAGTTCAAAATATAACTTTCACAAATCCATGAAAAAGTATTTTTAACAAATTCTGTCAAATAATCACCTAAGTACAACACAGACCCCTGGACAGCTTTACAAGACTTTTGGTAGTGAGGATAGGACTCCCATATTTGAAAATTAACAACTAATTTCTAGTGAGTTAGTCTTAGTCATGCAAACTGGATGTGGAGAGGTTTGGAGCCAAAAGATCCTATAGCCACAATGAAAGTGAAACTTATACACTGCAGTCAGCGTCTCTTCTGCACTGACAGGTGGACGAGGTGATTCAGTAAGTAAGGACACCTGCCTTCCCAGGCTGCAACTTGAGTTTCATCTCCAGGACCTACATGTGGAGAGAGCGAGCTGACACCTGTTCCCTGATTCCCCTCCCCCAACACACATACACACAAGCACATATTAAATACAAATGTAATAATTTTAAAGTTGTATTGACTACAGAAATGTTTATTATGTGCAGGGTTTTCCTTACCTTTTAGTTTTCAAAGTTGCAAACCTACACTCTCACTTTTTAAAAGATTAATTCTTGGGCTGAGGAATGCAGATCAGTAGAAGAACAATAGTCTAGTATGTGCAAGGCCCTGGCTTCAGTGCCCAAACCTTAAAAAAAAAAAAAAATTAATTCTTTCTTAAACCAAGATATATATTCTTTCAGAAATTGAGAAAAATCTCAATTTAAAAATACTTCATTGTGACAAATTTTCCAATACTCAAAAATAAATAAAATAATTTTATTTATTTTATTGCCCCCCAAATCTCTATGCTCAACTGTATCCCATGGTTCATGATCTCTTTACTACCCTCCAGATAAACATTTAGTTTTTCAACGATGATGTATTAACTTTTTATAAATATTGGTATCTCTTTTTAGAGTCTTCAGCTCCAAACTAGGCCAATCTTATGCAGTTTTCAAGATGCATAGCACAAAATTTGCCTGTTTGGGAAACCTTATTTTCCAAAGAAAGAACAGGTAAAGAGCTACTAGCAAACAAAGGATAAGCTGTCCATACTCTGTGCTTCCAGACAAACTTCATGAGAGTCTATAGTCACAAAACATTCAAATATATAAAAGTTGGTTTTGGTTTTTGTCTTTGGTTTGTTACTAACTGTATGTTCATTTTCTTTGTCTCGCCGGGACAGTCACCATGAACAAAATCATCTTAGGAGAGGGAAATATTTATTTGGCTTACGCTTGCAAGTCAAGTCACTTCACTGAGAGAAGTCATAGCAGGAACGCAAGAAGGAAGGTGGGGCAGAAACCGTAAAAGAACGCTGCCTGCTGTCTTGTTCACGCAGTCATGCTTAGCTGGAATCCTTATGCAGCCCAGGACTACCTGGCTGTGGAATGCTGCTGCCCATAGTGGGCTGATCCCTCTTATGTCAATCAACAGAAAACCCCCAGGAGCATTCCTTCAATACAATCTGATCTCCGCAGTTTTCAGTAAAGACTTCCTTCTCGGTGACTCTGGGCCATTTCAGATTTAACACTGAAGGCTAACACTGTCCTAAGAGGGTTTTTTTTTTATTTGTTTGTTTTTTCTTTTCTCATCTTTTTAAGGACAATTCCTGAACTTTGGGTTTCTGCATCTTTATTGTGTACACAATTCAAAATATACAATAGACAATAATTTGTGATATTTTTTTCTTGAGATATCTGTTTGAAATAAATGGCAATGGAGAGGTAGAGTAGGGCGACTATCAACAATGACCCTAGTTTTCCATAATTTCATAAGACTAACAGCGTATGGAACCACTGGTAGTTTATTTGTAGAGGGAAGGAAACAGAAGGTTGGTTGCATTTAGATGGAATGCCAGAAAATCATGTGACATTTATATATCAGCTTTGCCCTTTCCAAGTATTTATAACAGTATTAGTTGAATACAAAATGAAGAAATGATATGACTTATAAAAGGCCACAGAATACAAAACAAGCCTAATTTAAATTAATGAACATAACTTTTTCTCCCCTCATAGTTTTTTTGCCACTTGACTTTATAATGTCTTTTGTAGTATAATTTTCTTAAATGTCTTTATCCCCATTTTATATTTTTCTATATACCAAGTGTAAAATAGGGTCTAAAACTTTGGTAGTTCCACATTTAAAATAGAATATAGGGCTTGGAGAGGTGGCTCAGAGGTTAAGAGTACTTGCTGCTCCTGCAGAGAACTCTGTATTGACAATCTTGGGGAAATTTTATAAGAATATGTTTTCATTTTAATGCCAGGTGTTGAGGATATGGGGCTGCTTCAAGGCAGCTGACTATGATTTGCCTCGTGCTCTAGTAGACATGGTTTTGCCAGCTGCAGATAGTTCCTGCAATTGTGCGATGTTTGATCTTCTGGGGTCCTGTTAGAGGGCCCATTGTTAGTTGTTTGGTTGTTGTTAGTCTTGGTTTGTTAAGTAGTCGTGCACAAAGACAAAACAAGAAGAAGTTAGATATCTTGACATCACAGATTAAACTTGCCCCAAGGAACTCGATGACCCTAATCAGCAGCAAGTAGTCTAACAATAACATTGTCCTCTCTTCAGCCCCTGACTTTATTCTGGGATCTAGTTCCTTTCCTCTCTGTTCTTTTTTCTCTCTTATCTAGTGTTAGGGAGTTGAAAGGGTAGAAGAAAGAACCCACAACATAGCTGAAAGCAAGCTACAGAACCCAGGTCTATTTCCTTGTTCCCAGAGGTTCTGATGTCCCTTCTGACCAACATATATTCTATATCCCCTCCCTCGAAAGGCTCTTTCCACTGGCCCTTAGTAATTTTCTGACCTCTCTGGGTATTCCAAATGAACCACAGAAAGCTAAAGATTCAAAGCTAACCTGCACAAATGAGGGAAACTGTGGCCTTTGTCCCTCTCAGCCTGGACTGTCACACTCACAATGATTGTTTTCAGCTCCACTCATTTCATAATTTCATTCTCTCTTAATAGCTGAGTAATATTCCAATGTGTAAATATACCACATTTTCATGATCCACTCATCAGTTGATGGCCAGCTAAACTATCCCCATTTCCTAGACATTGCGACTAGAGCTCCAATAGAATAAGAACAAATAGGCATCTTTATATTAGCATATAGAGTCTTTGGAGCATATGCCCAAGAGTGATGTAGCTGGATCGTATGGTAGATCTAGTTTTAGATTTTTAACGCTCCTCCATACTAATTTCCATAGTGGCTGAACCAGTTTGTCTCCCACCAACCGTGAATAAATGCTCCCCTTTCCTTCCATCAATACTAGTAATTGTAGTTGTTTGGGTTTTTTTTTTTTCTTTTCTTTTCTTTTGTTTTTTTACCTCAGCCATTCTGACTGTGGTAAGATGAAATCTAAAAGTAAATTTAATTTACACTTTCCTGATAGCTAAAGGTGTTGGACATGTTTTTTTAAAGTTTTTTTTCAGCCATTTCTTTTTCATTTTTGAGAACTCTTTATTTAGTTCCATGTCCTACTTTTTAGGTGGAGAGTTTGCTATCTTGATATCTATTTTTTTTTTTTTTAGTTCTTTATATATTCCAGATACAAGAGCTCCCTGTCAGATGTGTAACTAGTGAATGTTTCCTTATTTTATAGGTCTCCTCCTCACCCTAATGAGTGTCCTTTGTTGTCCAAGAACCATTTTGGCTTCATGAGATTCCATTTACTAATTGTTGGGTTTAATGCCTGTGTTAACAGGGTCTGTTGGAAACATCCTTTCCTGTGCCAATGAGTTCGAATGCATTTTCTACTTTCTCCTTTATCAAATTCAGGATATCTGGTCTTATGTTAAAGTCCTTGATCCATTCAGACTTGAGTTTTTTGTTCAGGGTCAGAGATAATTATTAAGTTTCATTCTTCTACATATAGCTCTGCAGGTTAACCAGCACCATCTGTTGAAGATGCTGTCTTTGATTAAAATGGGGGTTTACATGGGTCTTGAATCTGGTTTTGCCAGTACCATGCTGCTTTTGTTACTATCGCTCTATGGTATAACTTCAAATCTGCTATGGTGAGACCTCCAGCATTTTTCTTTTTGTTGTTCAGGGTTGTTTCGGCTCTCCTGAATGTTCATATACATAAAATAAAAATATATAAGTCTTTAAAAAATATTGCAGTATGGAGGTAGAAAAGATGTTTAAGGATTGTCTGGTTCAAATCCCCCTTCAAAGATGTTAAGTAATTTGAAATCATTTATCCAAACCTATATTCTCTTTTCCAAATTTTAATCAACACTGAAGTCCTTCTGCTATGCTTGGTTAAAGGGAAGGTGAAAAGAATCTTGAAATGAGAATAGTTTATCACAAAACAATCAACATGATATCTGCAAGAGAGATGACATTTGTTGATTTCACTGGAGTTGTGTAAGGGGATAACCAAACATAACTAAGAAATCTGGGGAGAAAGCTGATATTCCAACTTTCAAAATGGTTTCTACAAGACTATCAAAGACTATTTAACCAATCCCCATTATAAATCAGTCAGGGGGTTTCATTGTCTGCTTGATATAAGAAGTATCTACCTTGTATTCTGCCAGGCTCTCCCTTCATTATGGGCTGACTGTATGCTCTGAAACCATGAGGCAAAATAAACCAGGGGGTGGGTAGAGAAGGAAGGTGAAGAAGAAGGGGAGGAAGAAGGAGGAGGAAGAAGAGGAGGAAGAGGAGGAGCAGTAGAAAGAGAAAGAGAGAGCTTAGAGAGAAATGAGGAAAGATCTGAAGAGTTAAAATAACATAAACAAGAATTATATCAGTGGCCTTAGGGGATTTAACTGTACTTAGAATTGCTTTCCCATACATATTATAAGAATAGAGATATTACCTAACTCATAAGGCCATCATGAGGACTGAATTAGATAATACTATTCATACTAAAAAGTTAACACTGTGTACTCAAACACAGTACTGAGCATTGAGAATGGTCAGACACTATTCTTAGTATTTAATAAATACCATCTTTCTTCATCTTCGCAAGACCCTACGATAAAGGTACTACTCTCATTTACATGCCTTAAAAACTAGTGAAGTGAGGTAGCATGTTCTGTGTCAAGCTAGTAACTTGAAAATCCAAGAAACAAATCTTACAAGGATAGCCAGCCCCAGAGTCCTACTTAGCCAGTGAATCTACTGACTCCTGTGTTATTAGTATGTCCAAATCTTTTTCAATATTCAGAACTAGGTACATAATAAGAGCTTAATAAATGCTAGCTCTTACTGTTTCGTACTTTCTTATCTGAAGAAGAAAGAGTCACCCATTGAATGAAGAACTATCTCATTGCATTGACCTGATATGGTGTTTTATTTTCCCTTAGCCTGGAACAAGTTGTCCAGCCTTTCACATTTTTCATGACATGACAGTTTGCGGGTTTAGTGTTTTGTGGGGGTTTTGGTGTTTGCATATTGTTTGTTCATTTGGGTGTATTCTTACCTGTGCACACATGTGTGCAGGTATGCAAACATTTGTGCACGCATGTGTATGGAGGCCAGAAGTCAATCTTAATGTCATCCATTGGAAGTAGCCATCTTGTTTTTTGAAGGAGGGTCTCTCATTGGCCCATAGTTTTCCAAGTAGGCTGTGTTAGCTGGCCTGAGAGCCCCAGGGATGTGGCTTCTGGAGTCTGGGGATTACACTGACTTCCCAGAGCTTACATGGCAAGCACTTTAGCAACAGGGCTATCTCCGTATCCAGTCTCACTATTGATAGTTTTCAAGAACCCCCCAAAAATATTTTCAAAAGAAAAATATTTCTTAGCTTGAATTTCACCAATTGTTTCTTTGTGATTAGAGTATAAAATTTTGGAAAGACTACTACCTAGGTATTGTACCCATTAAGAATTTCTTAAAGCTTGACCTAAGAAGGATTCCTGACTGTTGACATCCTGTTATATTTCAAAAGGTGTTTATTATCTCTTAGAGAAGACCAAGAAAGAATATCATTTGTTTAGAATACTTAAATAGAGCTGATGAGCTGGCTCAGAGGGTAAAAGTGCTTGCCATACAAACCCGACAGTTTGAGTTTGATCTCCTGAACCTATAATGTAAAGAGAGTATCAACTCCTGAAAGTAGACACACACACACACACACACACACACACACACACACACACACACACATACAGGCACAAAATAATAATAAGTTAAATAGTTTTAAATGATTTAAAAATATGCCAAATCAGCATAATCTATAAGAGTTGGCTCTGGTAAGGAATGAGGGAATGATTACAAACACCTCTTTTGCAGGCAGTGTTATAGAGGAAAGTAGTGTTCTCTACAACTATCTCTTCACGTTATTATTCTCATAAACAGAGTGCTGACTTTACCTGACCCAAAAAGTGGTATTTTCTAATATCCTTCTCATCACAAAATCAAATCATAGTGTGTTAGGTATTTCAACATTGATCCTAAGTGTACTTTTAGAATGTAGTTGAAGATACAATGTTTGAGAAAGAGGAGGGTTTATAGTCAACAATATTCAGTCCCAAACAACCTATATTTCTAGTGACCCTGAGTGTAAAGTCCCCCAATCTCAAGTAGATTTGAAGCACACAAAATATACAGAGCATCATTAACTTTCAGAATTTCCAAATCCACTTATTTATACTGATGAATGTGGACAACATGGTAAACAATAAAATAATAATGAATTTTGGGATACAGAAAGAGTGTAACCCTCAACATACCAGGCCATACACACAAAATCAAACCGTGATCAGTCTGCTAGGCGTTCTGACCCAGATTCTAACTGCACTTTGAGAGTGCAGCTGAAGACATGATCTCTTAGAGACAACGGTTCATAATTAACAGCACTGTTCACAAACCAGATTTTTGTCCAGCCACTTTTCTGTACTTTTAGTCCTTTAGGTTATTTTTCAATAATGATGGAAACGATAACACCTATCTTCCATGCTATGAATATTTGTAGATTCTTATAAAGTTTCAGCCTATGCACTGGAGAGATAGCTCAGGGGTTTAGAGTGCATACTACTTTTGTAGAGAACTGAGTTCAGGTCCTATCACCCGTGATTATCAGCTCACTACTCACTCCAGCTTCAGGGGTTGAATGCCTTCTTCTGGTGACTGTGGGCACCTACATTGGGGGAATGTACACACACGCATACTCACACACATATACACACACACACACACACACACACACACACACACACTTAAAGATAAAAATAAGTCCTTAAGAAGTTTCAGTTTGAATTATTTATTGTTGTAGTTACTAACAAGAGAAAAGTCTTATTTGATTCAAGAACCGAATGGTTCATTTGCTTGACCATATTTACTCTTTACTAAATTTTCTTCCAGGTAAAAAATTTGAAATCAAACATTTCTCCAAGTTTGTTTGTTTGTTTTTGTTTTTGTTTTTTTTGAAAATAGAGTTTCTAACCATGAATTGAGTAAGACAGTACAGTATTGATATCATAAATTCTTCTTTGTTTAAACTATGTTTGGTTCTGCAACCTATAAGCAAAAAGTCTAAACTAATGACAACATTTAAGAGAAGATTAGATGTACAATATATAGTTTATAACTATATATTGTGTACTATTCTATAGTGTAATTTTGCATTAGTCTGTAAAAAAGCATTGTTTTGCTTTTAGTCGGCGGCTGCTAGGAATAAGATGACTATTGTGCATGACCGTTATCATATGACTATTTACTATGTGCAAGCCTTTTGGGTATTTATATATCAGTACAGAATTGGTGAATTACAGGTTGAATATATTTTTGACATTTGTAAAGAATCCCAAGTATTTTAATATATTTTTTAAAATTACAGCATTTACCCTGTTATCAGTTCCCAATTGTTTCAAATCCCTATTGAAAATATTTTATTATAGTAATACTTTTGGATATTGTCTTAGGGTTACTATTGCTATGATGAACCACCATGACCAAAAGCAACTTGGAGAAGAAAGAATTTATTTGGCTTACACTTTCACATCATGTTCATCATTGAAGGAAGTCAGGACAATAATTCAAGCAGGGCAGGAACCTGGAGGCAGGATCTGATGCAGAGGCCATGCAGGAGTGCTGCTTACTGGCTTTTTTTCTTCTAGAACCCAGGACCACAACCAGGGACACTACCCACAGTGGGCTGGGCTCTCCTCCATTAATCACTAATTAAGAAAATGATCCACAGACTTGTCCTGTCTTTTGGAGACATTTTCTCATTCTAGGTTCCCTCCTCCCAGATGACTATAGCTTGTGTCAGGTTGACATAAAACTAGCCAGCACAGACAAGTAGTAGATTCTCATTAAAGTTCTAACTTTCATTTCCCTGGTGAGACATTTCAAGAGTCAATTTGAATATATGAGAAACAATGTGGATAGTCATAAAAATATTGAAGAATCAGGTGAAACTGAAAAGACTTATACTACCATATTTAAGGAAGCCCTAGGCCGGGTTTGGTGATGCATGCCTTTAATCCCAGCACTTGTGAGTTTGAAACCAGCCTGTCTACCAAGTGAGTTCCAGGACAGCCAGAACTACTACACAGAGAAATCAGTCTTGAAAAGCAAACAAACAAACAAACACACAAACCAACAACAACAACTGTCCTAAAGCTACTGTCATGAGGACAGTGTGCAACAAAGTCCAGATGGTACACCTAATATGTAGTCTCCTGAATTTTGTCAGTCATGTTAACCAATCAATGCAGTAGATAAAGTGTTCTTCACAATAAATAGTTCTGGTGCTACTGAGTTTTTAAATTAAATTTGTGTTAATAAAATTGTAACAATAAGCAATAAAACTTCTTTTAAAAATCTAATGATATTTTTATGTTTATGAAATAGTAAGAAAATAAGAAAACAACAATGTAGGTGTAGCAGTAGATTATTAATTCAGTCTATACTTTGCAGCATATGTGCGTGCCTCCTCTACACCCACCCAAATGTTTTGGATTCCCAAAACACACACACACACACACACACACACACACACACACACACACACACACACACACACAAACAGAGTTTTATTTTTAATATGCCATAAACAACGCAATGGCTGGACACTTCCAAACCTCCCCACAGCTAGTACACTCTCCTCTCTGGTATTCCTGAATTATTACTTACTAAAATCTATATTCCATTTCTGCTACTCCAGACCCAATGGGGGAGTGGTCCTTGGGGCCGCTTCCCTGACTCTCACATGGTTGAATGCTTTCTCTCCTGCTCCCTCAAGTCTGATCTCTCTGCTTCCCCATCATGGTGACTCTGTCTCTGTCTCTCTCTCTCTCTCTCTCTCTCTCTCTCTCTCTCTCTCTCTCTCTCTGTCTCTCTCTCTCTCTCTCTCTCTCTCTCTCTCTCCTGCATTTCCTGCCCAGGAATCCTGGCTAGAGTCCTGGGTTGTCTTTCTGCCCAACCGTTAGCTACTGGTAACTTTATTTCCCAACCAGAGTGCAGATGTGCAGGTTCCTGTGTGATTTCAAGAGCCAAATTAACACAAATAGCATTAGAACCAAACCGTAACATGCAGAAGTACATTTGGAGGCTTTATACCCATTCTGGCTTCTAAATAATGACAGTCATATTTACTGATGTGAATTAAGCACTGTAGCTGAGCAGATAATTATGTATTCTAACCCTCTGTGACTGCCCACTACCCAGTCATGTGGCCCTTTACCTGCCATCTTAGCCTTGGCCTGGTTGCTTCTGCTCCATTAGTGTCCTTACGGCAATTCCCCTGGTGACTTGCTCATGGCAAATTTTCTTGGTGAATCCTTTCTGCCTCTGGTCTCCATCACAGACCCCTCTCACTGGGACAGGAAATCCTGCCTCCTCTCTCCTCTGTCCAGCTATTGGTTGATCAGCTCTTTCTTAACCAATCAGATATGGTAGAAAACAATTTTTATACAACATTGAGAGACAGAAGATGCTTGTCAATGCCAACATCTGGACTGTGACCATATCTCTGGGGCACAGAAATCAGCATCTAAATACTTAGTACACAAAACCATCCCCAAACATCTCCCCCTTTTAGCTCAATAAAGGCACTTTCTCTTATAATAATAAAATATATACAATAAGAATAATTATGAAAACTCTCAGATAAGAATTACATTAGCAATGCCCCGCCCATTTGTATTTGGTAATGCTGGATAAACTATTTTATTATTTATCCTATCTTGGTGAGTTCAGAGTTCTGTACTTAAATAATTTTCTTAAATCCTTAACTTCACAACTTAAGCTTAATTGTGAATCTATAACTATCTAGTCTTCAACCCCATCAGAGACCTGAGTTTGCAGGAAGTGCAGAGCAAGCAGTTTCCAAAACTATAGAAATGACAGAGACAGCTGGCTATGTGGAGAATAACCCAAGGTTCCTCCACAACATTGGGGCGTCATTTTTGGCCTTCTGGCCCAATATATTTGACAGACTTTTCTGTGAAGCAGGAATTATGAAGGACTGCTTACCTTGTATTGGCAGAGCTTGGCAATCGACTTCCCTGTGTCCTGCTTGTCTAGTTTGGACAGCTTTCTGTCAGCAGTTGAAGCAAGGGCAGTTTCTTGCCCTGTGGCTAGCTTGTAAACTCCATATGGAGGTTTTTTAATGCTCTTCACCTTCTTTGAAGTAGAATGGGGATACTGCCAGGAGTTGACAACTGTCCCCCAACACATCATAGACAGCATCATCATAGATATGAAAATTAGAAATTATCAAACTTAATATCAGATCACCAATAAAATAAGCAGATTTTAGACTAAGTAGCAATCCACAGCTGGGAGAATGCATCTGCATTTAAAACATACTTATCTGATAAAGAATTTGTATTCAGAAAACATAGGTTTCAATTTTTTAAAAATCTAAGCAATCTAATAAAAATGAAGTGGGTAACATTCATTATCTACTCAATGATATCTAGAGTCACCTAGAAGTCAAACTTCTGGACATGATAGTGAATTTCTAGATTCCATTAATTGACAATTGAGATGGGAAGACCCATACTACATGTAAGTGGCATGTTCCATTGGCTAGAGTCTTGATGGCATATGAATGAGAAAGAGAACTAAGTGTGGCCATTCATCTCTTTCTGCTTCATCACTATGAATGCAATTTGACCAGGTGCCATTTTGCCTGCCTCTCTTTTTTTCTTTCTTTCTTTCTTTCTTTCTTTCTTTCTTTCTTTCTTTCTTTCTTTCTTTCTTTCTTTCTTTTCTTTTCTTTTCTTTTCTTTTTACTTTATCTGCTTTTATTTTATGTTGAATTCATTCCCATGCCATGAGTTTTTGTTTCTTCAGTTTCTTCTGGGATATCTTTTTCTTCTGTGCAACCTCCTCTTATGGCTTTGGAACAATCTGTTCCTTCTCAGTGAGGAGCATCTCAATGTGGCAGGTGGAGCTCATATATGGGTTAATCCAGCCATAAACTCTGTAGATTCATCGGTGCATCTTAGGCGCCTTGTTCACCTGGATGTGTTCAATGACTAGAGAATCTCTGTCTAAACCCTTAAGTTCAGCATTACTCTCTGTGGTTTTTAAGCATGTGCAATAAAAATTCAGCACTCTTTTTTTGGTCACCGTCCCCATGTCCAGCCCCACTAGTTGGCCAGGGCGCACCTACGGACTCCAACATTATACCACCAGAATGGCACACATTGCTTCTTTAAAGTGACATCCTTTAGATATTTTGTGGCTTTGCAGATACGCATACCCTTGATGGCCTGGGCAGTTTCCTGGGTGTTCTTAAAGTTAACACAAAGGTTTGAACCTCTTGAATTGCATGGTTTTGTGGGGTTTTCTGGGTCAAGAGAGTAGCAAACCATCTTCACAGGTCACCTCTGGCTGCTTACAGGAAAAGTGCCATTTTGCCTTTACCACCATCATGGATTGAACACTGATGTTATATGTGTTAACCTCTCTAAACAATAGTAATTCACTTTTTCAACATAATGTTGTTTTTGATTCTTTGGGAATTTCACATCATGTAGCCCAATCATACTCACTTCCCAGTCCTTCCAGGTCCACTCCTCAACCCTTGTGACTGCCCCCCCCCCAATGAAAATAAAAATAAAAAATAGAAAAAAAAGCAAATCCAACTTGTGTTGTCTATATACTCACTGGAGCATGGTCAAACTCCTGGTGGTCTGCCTCTTAAATAGAACTGAGTCCTGCCCCTCTCACGCCCCCACCAGAAGTCATAAAGAAGAACATCCGTCAGCATCCTTACCACACTTTTTAAGGGTTCTCTTCTGTGGCTTCCTGTTTAGACTGTTAATTTTTTAGGGAGTGGGTTGGGATGGGAGTGGGGTTTGTCACAGAAGCATTCCACATCCCTCTTTCTCAACTGTGTGTCTGCAGTCATTATTATCATTGCAAAAGTAGCTTCCTTGCCCTTTACAGTCAGTGGGAGCGTGGATCGTAGGCTAATACATGGTTTCTGATAACATCACAGTGTATGAACATGGCCCCTAGCTATAGTAGGACCACAGACTCAGACTAGGCTGGAGGTAGCCCAGACCATGACATCAACATGGCCTCAGGTGGGTGCATAGGCCACATCAACATGGCCAGCCCAGGGTTATAAACATGGCCTCAGGCAGCAGCAGAAACCACATATATCCATATGGCCCTTGAGGCCAACATGGGTCATGGACTCAGCCCTTAGCCACATCATGACCATGGACCCATTCATGGCCGTCAGTGCCAACAGGGAGCCTGGGCATCAACATGGCCTCAGATATGAACCGCAACCCTCGCTCACACCTGTGACAGTTGCATATTCACAATGCACTTTTGCTCAGTTTTTTGTTTTTGTTTTTGCTTTGCATCTTTCCTGCCTCTTCATCATAGTGGTACTGGACTCTGCAGTGTGTCAGACAGTGTATTTTTTGCCTAAACAGCTTTACATACATACATTCATTGCAATGATTCAAGGTCCCTGGGTGTCAACACACTACGATTGCTGGAACCTCTCTGAGACTCATCTTGGATATCCTGCTGTTGCTCAGTCAAGGTGATCCTGTAGATAGATGGAGGACCTGAGGGCAGCTTCTGTGCAATCTCCCCTTCTGGTTCTTGCTCTAGGTGTCAGCTATCCTGAGGCACGCTGGGCTCCATCTTTATGCTTGTAGCCTACAGGTTGAGCATCACTGCTCTGCTTTCCTTGTCTTCCAGCGGGGAAAGCTGAGTGAGGGACCTGCATCTGCCAGCAGGCACAGGACCATTCACACTTAGCAACTAGGCCTGGATGGTAGCTGAGTTGGTTGGTCAGCCTGTGCTGGGCTTCTGCTGCCTGCCTTTGCCAGCAGTAGATATTCTAATAGGTGGGTTTTTTTGTGTGTGATTTCCAATTTTTTCCACATAGAATAAACATGCTAACAAAATCAGGACCATGCCTTTCTTTCTTTCTTTCTTTCTTTCTTTCTTTTTTTTTTTTTTTTTTATTTTTTTTTTATTTTTGATACTTTATTTACATTTCCAATGTTTCCCCTTTTCTGGGTCTCCTCTTTGGAAACCCCCTATCCCCTCCCACCTACCTGCCCACCCATCCCCATATTCCCACCTTAACATTCCCCTTTACTGGGGCCTCTAACACCCTCAGGCCCAAGGGCCTCTCCTCTCTCCCTGATGGCCATCGAGGTCATCCTCTGCCACATATGTGGTCCGAACCATGGGTCCATAGATGTGTATTCTTTAGTTGGTGGTTCAAACTCCAGGACGACCGAGGGGGGGGGGGTCAGGCCCATTGACGCTCTTGCTCCCTCCATGGGGCTGCAAATTCCCTCAGCTCCTTCAGACCTTTCTCCAACTCCTCCATCTGGGACCTCACTCTCAATCCAGCGGTTACTGTTAAGTGAAACTTGGGAATGCCTTTCTTTCTAGTCTCTCCTTTACTTTCTTTTTCTTACTCCAAACTTCAGCAAACTGTTGGATAAAAATACTGAGAGCCAACAGACTTGCTTTTCTGATGATCTCAGAGAAAAACTATTTAACCTTTTACCATTAAGTCTTGTGTTTTTCGTAAGCTCCTGTAGGTACTCTACTTTCTCTTCTATTTCTAGTTTGCTGAGAAGGTTTACTTTTTTGTTTGTTTGTTTGTTTGTTTGCTTGTTTGTTTGTTGTATTTTTGTATTTGTTTGGTTTTACCAAGAATGGCTGCAAATTTTGTTCTGATTTTTTATTTGTTTAGTTGGTTGGTTTTGTGTTGTTGTTTTTGTACTTTATGAGAGGATCATGTGGGTTTCACTTTCAGTCTGTTAGTATGTTAAGTAACATTGATGGAGTTTAGAAAGTTAAACTATCCTTGCATTCTTGAGAAAAAGCTTCACTTGAAATATACCCTTTGGTCCGAACTGCTGTAAGTTTTTGTTATGAAATTTTCAATCTAAGCTCATAAAAAATAATGTTCTGTATTTGTTTTCCTGTAGAGTTTTGTATTGGTTGTTACGTCTCAGGGAAACTAGGATCTCAGAGAGAGTTGGGAACAGTGTGCTTCTTTTTAATTGTCTGACTAAAAGATGCTTGTTTTTATCTTCTTTGAATGTTTGGGCAGAATTCACCTACAGAGCCATCTAGACTCTATGTTTTCTCTGCAAAAATTTAATCAAAAATTCATTCTATTTAACAGATACATGAAATTTAAGCAATTAATTTTTTTGGCCTGAAAGAGTTTTATAATTATATGTAGGCAATCTCTTTTTTTATACAGTTTCATGCCCTGCAGACTTTAGCATGTTGGCTCCCCTGGGTCCCCCACCAGCCTTTACTCAAGGACACTTTAATCCAGTGTCCATTTGGATTCCTCTGCTAAGTGACACAGTCTGGAAATAGTTTCTGGGCCACAATTTAACACAGTGTTGCTGTTCATCTCATTTGTATTTGGTCTTGTAAGTCATGGTCGTTCACTCCCTGCTGTCTTTCTGCTTTCTACGTTTCTCTTTTGAGATAATGTCTTACTCACTATGTAACCCAGGCAGACTGGCCTCTGCCCTGGTTCTCCCAAGTGTTGGAATTGCAGACATGAGCTACCAAGTCCAACCTGATATCCAATTTCTTAAAAAGCAATGCTTCACACATTTTATTTATTTCAGAGAGTCGAGAGAACTCAGTTTCTGCTCCTTCACCTTGGCTGAAAGCCCAAGTCCATTCTTCAACTTTTAATACATTTATCTTACCCAAACCTAAACAACTTATCTCTCTTACATTGTAGTTAAAGTTTTCTTAGTAATACTTCAGACTTTGACATATTAAAAACAAAAACAAAAACAAAAAACAGTATCTTCTCTCCAGGAAGGGGAGAAGCACACTTTTGACTGTTTTATTTAGCTCAGTGCTTGGCCCATAATTTCCACTGACTAGCTTCATAAAAGGTCTTCAGTGTAAGCTATTGGGATCAATTTGACAGAAACACTATGTGTGATGAATGCATTCCCTAATTGTTAAAAAATAATCCAAGCAAAAGACTTAACTGCTGCACCCAATTCTTCTTTACTACTACACCACTCTTGGCAGAAAACTTGGAAACCAACCAAATATTCTCTTTTGTGTCTATTTTTCCCACCACAGTAAGTTGGAATGTCATAAAGACATTTTGTCTATTTTTTTTTTAAAGTAGAAATTCTTAATATGGACTTGTATCAAGCATGCGTTTATCTATTAAAATTGTAAATTTAAGAACTAAAATTTGAACATTAGACAACTTTGAGGATGTCAGTGAGTCTAAGTGCTGTCTAATATTTAGGCTTGATTATCTCCTTTTGGGTGATGTGTACCCCAGGCATTTACTGCAGGCTGGCAAAGTTCTTCTCTTCTGACCTATCTTCCAGTAAGCATTATTCCTACTGGCAGGTAAGATATTACATTATGGGAGTTGGATAGATTTCAATGGCAGGAAAAGGCTGAGCTCACAGCAGGTTCATTGCACACAGAATGCTGCAAACAGTTTCTTAAAAAAATAAATAAAAACTTCTGAGTGATTGTGTGTGTGTGTATGTGTGTGTGTGTGTGTGTGTGTGTGTTTGCATTTATGTGGGCATGGACAAATGTGTGTATACTTATGTATGTCTGTACACATGTACATATGTACTTGTTTGTGTGTGTGTACTTGTACTATGGGTATGGGCATGTGTGTATTCTCACATATGTGTGCACACATGTGTGTGAATTCTGATGTATGTGTGTGTGTGCTTGCATTTATGTGGGCATATGTGGGCATACTTATGTGTGTGTGTGCGCACATGTGTATATACTTGTACTTATAGGTATGGGCATGTGTGTATTCTCACATATATGTGCACATATGTATATAAATTCTGGTGTGTGTGTGTGTGTGTGTGTGCGCACACACACATGTATACTCATGCAGGAGTACAGAGTAGAAAGGGGAAATCCTCATCTCATCAGCTAGGAGGCAAAAGAGAAGAAAGAGAGATCAAAGTACCATTATCCAATTCACCAACACACTCCCGATGACCTAAGGAATGTGTACCAAACCCACCGCATAAATATCTACCAGTTCCAAATACCATCGTCTTTGGAGTCGAGCCATTAACACAGCAGTCTTTGGAGGACTTTCAAGACCCCAAGCTATAGAACACTCAAAGAGGGATTTGTGTTCTTAAAGTGCTAGCGTCCTCCATGGAATTGTGTTTCAGGCTAGAGACAGAGAGCAACCAGACAATTGTCACAGTGTTGAAGAGCGGCATCCAGGGTGGTTTTGGACTGTTCCTTGCCACATTCCCAACTGGAGCTGATGGCATATGAGCAGAACAATCAGGTCTTTCAGTAGCTTCAAAGTATAGCTATTTTGTATTTTGTTTTAATTTTTTCTTAAATTAAAAATAATAAAAACATACTTAGACATATATAACATATTTCTAAGAAACTGACATAAAAAAAAAAAAAAAAAGACAAAGTTGCCCATTCACACGTGTTCAACTTGTAAGGGAAAGCAGCTAGGTGTTGTTTTCCCAGCTGCCTCTGCCAAATCTTGGAGCCAAGTTGATAAGGTTAATTGTGCTTTAGAGTAAGACATGAGTGACTGCTTTCCTTACAGCAGATGATTTTTTACTTTTTCCCTTTCTAGACAAACAGCACCAGATTTCTGAATGTAGGACAGTCACTCTGATCATTTAAAAATAATCCACTCTGTCTTGATTTTTGTAAACGGGGTGTTATTATTTATGCCATTTTAAAAAGCCAAGCCTTGAAAATAGCTTATGTTTGTGATAGAGCCTACACTGATTTTTCTGAATAGTTCTTTCTAGACACTACCTTTTTCAGCTTTAACGAGTGACTTAAGTTCACAGCACACAGTGTGATGTTTTGCTGCTTGGATAGGAAGGGATTCCTATAAAGGGCTAATCACTTGTCACCTCGTAGTTACTGTATTAACTACTTTTTTCCTTGTGGCATAAGATCTGACAAAAGTCAGCTATGGTGGATTGTGCCTATAACCATTCAGGAAGCTGAAGCCAGGTAAGTTTGAGATCAAAGTAGTCCCTACCTTAAGTACTAGGCAACCCAGTAGTACACAGCAAGACTGGGGACGAGGGGAGCAGAAAAACAGATAGGAGGAGAAAGGAGAAAGAGGAGAGCGTTGGGGAGAAAAGTGTCTTCTTCTCTGGTACATCCTTCTGCTGTATCTATAATCCTTGCATGTTCTGTGTCATGGAAGCTTGTGGACTGACTCTCCCAAGTCCTTGCTGGTATCCTCTCTTTCTGAGATGTCTTTGCCTCTTCATTCACCTGCTTCGTTTACTTTAACCCTTGTGGGATTATTAAATGTTACGCCTTTACTGGAATCATGGTTTCTAGAAAGCTCTTCTGTTCCTGTTCGAACTTTGCTTGTGGCCACTGCACCTTGGTGGCCATTTTTGTCCCAACATGGTTCTTTGAGCATAGGAATGAGACCTGAGTCCCCATTGGTTGTCTCAAGACTCAGGTCAGGTGAGCATCTATAGAAGGTACCAGCCCTCAGAGAAGAGACACACATCTTGGTTCTGATCCTGGCTCTATCACTGATGATATAGACAATTTCTTTTCATATTACTAGCTTGCTGCTAAGTAAAATTGTCTTCTGACTCCATAAATGGTATTCTAAACTACTAGGATAAATTGACAAGACAGTCATTATCCCTCTACCCCAAGGGCAGCAGGGCAGGAGAGGGTCCTTAATATCTGCAATCTGAAATCAGATATGGTTGCTCATGCCTATACACCCACCCCCACTCTGCCCCCCAAGTTGGGAGGCTGAGTCAGGAGAATTGCTTCAAGTTCAAGGCTAGCCTGGCATAATGAGTTCATGGCCTAGTGCCTCATAGTGGAACCTCATCTCAATAAAACAAAATAAACAAATGAATTAAAAATATGCAACCTACACCTGGGAATCCATGAAGCTAGACTATGGAGGAGGGGCATTATTCTAGAATTTTCCTTTTCAGCACCATGCTGATGACTTCTTCTATCCCAAAGCCATGTAGAGTACAAATAATATTTTATTTGGGAGGTTGAAACCCAAAATGACAAAGTGCAACTGGCATTGGCAAGAGCGGGAAACAGTAGCAGAGCCAGGTGATGCCTTTTCTAGCTTTCACTGCTTTGTGACCAGCCATGATGAGGCACAGGGGTGTCCCAGGTGGCTTTGGAGATATTCCCATAGGCTATATGGGGAGAAGGACTGCCTTGCACCAATTTGTGGAAAGAAACCAAGAAGGCAGAATTTTTCTATCTTCCATTCTCCCACTAATTAAGTTTTACACTGTGAGTATTAGCTCCTCTCCAAGTCCAGGTTGCTGTGGCCACATGTTCTGTGGCATTCCATTTAAGTCCGGTGGGAAGAAACCAAAACTCCGGGCATGTGGCTAGTAAGTGCCAGGAAGCATCTGCTGCGGAACATATGACAGGGGCAGTGAACTCCAGCAGCACTTTTCTCATTTTCCAATAGACGAATAACATGCAATGTTCAAAGACTTTTCCCAAGGTCATATTGCTACTGAGTGGTGGTTTCAAGGCTTTAGCATAGTCTGTCTCTGGAAACTGTAGAAGACCAAGGTCAAGAACTTGTCACACACGCCTGACAACTGATCCCAGGACCCACAAAAAGCCAAATTAGATTCTCTAATCTCAGCACTCACTGGGAGATGGAAGGGAGAGAGAGAATAGTTACAGTAGGGAAGGCTAGTCTGGGGTATGAAGACGGATAGAAACAAGAAGGACCTTGCCTCAACAAGGTAGAAGGAGAGACCTAACTCCTGAAAGGTGTCCTCTGACGTCCATGCATGCACTGTGCCGTGCCCAGCACTCCCCCCCTCCAAAAAATTTTAAAATATTGGATTTTATGAGGCATGAAAAACAGATTCACTAAAGGTTTTCCAGCTTCAGAATGACATGAGTTAAGAACTTTTAAACAAAGCCCTCTATCTCTGTGCTCTGTTATCTTATCTGACAAAGTGGCGGAAGTGGGCGATTGCAGAGAGGTGCTGGCATTGAGAGAGTATCCCAGGGTTTGGAGGAATCCGGATGGGATCTAGAGCCTCACTTGGCTTTCAGCACTGCACACCAACCATCCTGTCTCCTTTTAAGCTGTACCTACCAAGGAAAGGAATGAAGCAGATGTCACAGATACAGTTTTAAAAAGCCAAAGGGCAAAGAGGAGAGGGCCTCAAAGGCCCGGAACAAGAGGACTGAAAGGATCAGGTCTCTCCCAAGGTCACCTGAGGTTCGAGGAATCTGCCCTATTCATGTGCTGAGAGACTGACTGTCACTCCCCTCTACCCACATTCTGTCTGAATTCTTCAACAAAGAATTGCCCCAGATACCCACATGTACTCCACTGCTTCTGAATGTTAGAGTTGCATCTAAGACTGGCCTTGACTTCTCATAATGAGTGGCAAAATATTCTACTGGCTCATCTCCACCGTGGGTCAGCGGCACCTTGGGGCTGTGGAGGTCCAGACCTGCCTCAGTCGGGGTGTGAGGCTGCCCACAGTGGTGCTGTCTCAAGTAGGTATCCCAACGCCGTATGTTCCCCTTTGTAAAGCTTACTGAATTCTATATTCACACGTTTATTTCTGGAAAGCTCACTTTTTGATGTAATTTCTTTAATTTTTAGGGTTTTGTTTGTTTGTTTGTTTGTTTGTTTGTTTGTTTTTGGTTTTTCGAGACAGGGTTTCTCTGTGTAGCCCTGGCTGTCCTGGAACTCACTCTGTAATCCAGGCCGGCCTCAAACTCAGAAATCCACCTGCCTCTGCCTCCCAAGTGCTGGGATTAAAGGCGTGCGCCACCACTGCCTGGCCTTAATTTTAGTTTTAATTTTTGGGATTTGGCAAAGATTCTTCAGTGAAAAAAATAGTACAAGTTAAGGCATACTTTTAAGGTATATCTCATCAGGCTGAAGAGATGACTGAACAGTTAAGAGCACTTGTTGTTCTTACAGAGGACCTGGGCTCAATTCCCAGCACCCACATGGTAGCTCATAGCCATCTACGACTCTAGTTCCAGGGGATTCAACACCCTCCTCTGACCTTAGTGGGTACCAGGCATGCATGTGGCATAAAGACATACACATGTGCAAAATACTTATACATATAAAAATAAAATATTTAAAAATGTATCTTAGCATCTACTCACAATCTTAAGTTTTGCGTGCGTATTTCAGATTCAAATTATACTTAGTTCTTACTTTGACAGTTTCTCATTTGCAATCTTAAATGCAAGAATTAAATTGTGTGTGTATTTGTATGTGTGTATGTGTGCATTTCTTTGACATATCAGAGTCATTAATCTACCAAAATACAATTACACTGAAGCATTTTACTGTATCTTTACTATTCATGGGTGCATGTGACTTGCCACTTGTGTGATCCAATAAATAAAACCAGACTCTGAGTTTGTACTACCAACTCCCCTCCCCTGTTTTATACTGATAAAAGATAATCATGTATTTTCTAAACTTAGTAATCCTTAACTTTGTCTGCTATAACCACTGGGTGAGGCAGTTTTCCCTTGAAAAGAAACTCTCTGTGTATTATTAACATAAAATGTCAAGATGAGAAAAGAAGAAAAAAAAAATAGTAGCAGCAATTATAGTCTCAAAAGTAATATGTGATTATAAGAAATACTGTCAGTATATTTGATTTATGTATATTATATTAATGACAGAGATAATATGGTTTGGTCATACTGGCATGTGGCTTTCCTTGAATAGTGGGAGGCAGTTGGTGGCGCAGGTGGTAATAACAAGTTGTAGATCTTAGCATGATATAAGTACTATTTTAAGATCCATCTCTGAAACATAAGCAGATCAAAGGAATTGAAACTGATCTGTTGGTATCAAACTACAATTTCCATGCTGTTTCCAGCTAGAGCACTGATAAACAAAAGTATTCGATTACTTTTAAAAAATTAAGTGTATTTACATAATAAAATTTGTTTTACAAAAGGTCACATTAACATTGTTATATTATGAAACAATTATTCATAAAAACAAAATATAAAAGATGAAAAGACAAAAACTATAGGTTTTTTGTTTGTTTGTTTGTTTGTTTTTTGTTTTACCTAGAACACAAATTTTGATCAGATAATGGAATTCAATTAAATGGCAGATTTTAAAATTAAAAAAGTAATCTCAATGCAACATGGGCTAGAAATCAATGAACTATTCTCTTTCAGTTCAATTGATACTGGAATAAATCAAGGGTATATAGAGACGTTGTTGGTTAACCTGCTATGGATTCATTATTTAATCTTGCCATTTCAGTTGTCATGAACCTCAAAGCACATAGTTTTCAGCCTTTACAAAACCAGGTCATTTAAGTGTTTGTACATTTTGACTCATTTCAAAAATACCAATTGCCCCTAATTTCTATGAGAAATTAAAAAGAGCCACTAAAATGGCAAGGAAATCTCTTCAACACCGCTAGTTGCTTTTAGTATATTTCCTGGTGAAAATCTCTCACAAAAACATCAAAGACGTCTTTTATTAAAAATATTTAAAAATTAAATATAGGAGCAAACCTTACATAGTCGTCAATCAGCAATGTGCATGAATTAATGATGGAATGGAAGTTTTCACAGAGAAAAGAATAATATTAGTCACTAAGCAATTCAGTTGAGCCTGCTATTCTTAATCTAACATTGTTAAAAGATATGTTTATTTGAGAAACAGAAGTCTAGTCACAGTTAATGAACTGGCAGGAGTATACAGCAAAGCAAAGATCCCTGAATTGCATGTTGGGAGCAATTCTGATCCATCTCATCCATCTGAGGGTAGCTTCAGGAGGTGGGAAGGAAGGATAAGGTAAATGAAGATATTTTTTAGCTGCAAATAATTTTATCTCATCCATGTAGTTACAGACTTTTTTCTTTCAGTAGCAAATCATAACCTAAGAGTAAATATGTACGTGTGATATTTAAGAATTTTTCAGAATAGCGTTAGGCTGTTGTCGTTGTAACACCATGGTAACCTGTGGCATGTCTAATCCACGTTCAAACCTTGACCCTTCAGTCCCTTCGGCCTGACAGAATTTCTATGCAGCTGAGAAATAGCAGTGTTTTTTTCTCTTTTTCTTCTATGCATATCCTCTCTGACTACCACCCCACTTCTTTTTTTTTTTAATTAAAAATTGCTTTTCTAAAAAGCCAGCTGGGTATTTTGATGGACAGATATTCAGTGCTTTAATGAAAGGCTTTCATTTCATAAGCGAGATCCCAATTTAACTTTGGAATTAAACATTAGATAACTGTCGAACAGCTTCTTTGTACACACAGGGTTGCACATGGATAAATCAACCACGGATTCCTGCTTTTCTAAACGGCTGAGGAGTTTATAAGTGAACATCCCTCTAAAACGTAATCTGACATTAGACATACTGACTGTGAAGCACAGACGACCCAGAATTGAGAAAATAGTGTGTCTTAACTTCTCTGAGTAGCATTCCGAGTCCTCAAGTCACATGTTTGGATGCTAGAGCCAGGGCAGCAGGCTGAAAAGGTCAAAGACCTGAAACAACACTAAACAACTCTAGCATAACTGACAGCACCTATATGGCTACACGGCACAGTGTGCTGAACTCAGGCCACCATTGCTGCACTGTCAGGTCTTGGTTGCTGGTGTCTCAATTATGAACACTGTAATACCTATTAGGAAAAATCCTTGAAAATTCTAATAAAATATCACGTTTTAAAAGATTCATTTTCATTATTTTTACTTGTGGTATGTGTGTGTGTGCGTGCATGTGCATGTGTGTGAAAGTGCATACGTGAGTGTGTGTGATATGCATGTACATATGAATACAAGTGCTCAGGTGAGAGGCACTGGATTCTCCTGGAGCTGGAGTGATGGGTAATTGTAAGCCAGCCAATGCTGTGTACGATGGGAGCTGAAGCTGAGTCTTCTGCAAGAACAGCGTGTTCTCTCAGCTTCTGAGCCACCTCCCCGGCCATCATAATGCATTAAAAAGGATGTACTTTAATTATTTATAATTATATGTGTCTTGTGGGTTGTCATATGAATGCAGGTGCCAGGGCAGAGGCACTGGATTCCCCTGGAACTAGAGTTACAAGTAATTGTGATTTGCCCATCTTGGATGCTGGTAACCAAACTCAGGTCCTATGCAAGAGCAGTATGCACCCTTAAATACCAAGCCATCTCTCCATACCCCATAATGCATGGTTTTGGTTGTGTTTTTAGATCAGCCATTCACTCCTGCTTTAGGATTTCCCACTGGACCTGTTCAGATCTGCTGTATACCTGACTGATACCTTACCTATGTGAACTTCAAGTATCAGGTGGTAATAGACAGTTAACAATTCTACCAAACTCAGGAAAAAGATGGATTAAATTGGCTCTTGTAATTGAAGAAAGTGTTGGACAGCCAAGTCATAAGTTAGGAAAAGATACAACTTAGTCACAAGAAACCTGGACATACAGAGAAAGGCCAATATTTATATCGGCAAAATGAGAATTTTCTACAATAGGAGTGGGAGACAGACCATTTATGGATATCTACTACATTGCAAAAAAAATGCATTATTTATCAATCATCTAGAAAGACATTGTGGCACTGTAGGTGGGAAAATCTGGGGTTAAAGCACCATGGTTACATGTAATCAATGAAGGTATTACAATAGTGCACCACTGACATTTGAAAAATTTCCCTGCAAACTCTAAGTAGTCAATGGGTTTATAAACATGACATTACTATTCAAATACTTTAATCCAGTTCAGTAGTTATCTGCTTCCTTCTCACTACTTCAAAAACATAAGCAGACCTCTGTGGTGGCAAACACCCTTAATTTCAGCCCTCCAGAGGGAGAATCAGGAGGATTTGGGGTTTTAAACAAGTCCTAGCTACATAGTTTGTGCCTAGCCTGGCCTAGATAGTGAGATCTTGTCTCTAAACAGTAATTATCCAACCAAACAACAACAATAATAACAAAATACCCACAAAGTAAAAGGGAATACTAATATTTGATGTTCTATTTTTAATTTATACATAGTTTGTAAACATTTTGAAAGTGGCTTAATTATAGTCTGACGATGGATGAAAATGTCAACAAGCTTGTAACGGTTTCCTCCGAGATTGAAACTTTCCATCTTGCAGGTAAACTCTTTAAAACGGAAGAGTAATAACTCAAAATAGTTTCAGGAAGTTCCTGAAATAGAGCAGATTGACTAGGCCCCTCTCTGACAGAGTAAGCAATAAAAGCCAAGAGTCCCCCTCAAAGGAGCAAAACCAAGGTGCAAAGAAGAATCTCAACCCAATGAAGCTGCAAAGACTTTGAAACAAGACCAATTGCCTGGAAGAAGCAGAAACCCACCAAGCTGCCTGGAAGAGGTTTAGAGCAACCGAGGTATCCGGAAAGGACACACTCCCACTGTTGAGCTGCCTATAAACTGTGACATTTTTTCCAGTTCCCTGCTTTGTGAGCTGCCACCCATGACAGGGTAGGCTTTGGTGATACAGCTGTCTTTGAGTCATTTCTGCTCCTGTAAATAACCCATCACCCAGACTCCTGTAAGTATCCTCAGTGAAACTCATTGGTTCACCAAATAGAACTTTGTTGTCATCTCTACTTTGGTCTGCTGTGGGTCCTCTATCTGGGGTGAGTAAACATGTGTGATGTGTCCCCCTAGGAAAAATTTTGTCACACAGCACAGAGTGGATGCTTCCTGACGTTTATAATTCTGTTAGCAACTATCTAAAATACTAGAGTAGCTAAGGAATGTTGCTATTGGAGAAAAAGGAAAAAAAACAAGCAAATAATAAGAAGAAACATTCTTCAAAAGAATAAATTGCTGGTGTGGGAGCAGAAAAGGCAGAGAAAATGATTTTGGAATACATTTTAAAAATCAAACGTATTCATGTTATCAGAACAGGGAGAACACAGAAATCAGAGTTGATATGGTTCATTACACTTTGACCGTAATGTTTATATCAGTCCTATTTCTGCTATATGGTCGTGTGACTGCCAGTGGCAAAACTGGAGTCTAAAGATGTGTTCTCTGACTGCAAATTGTACTCTTTCTCTTGCTCCATACTGCCTTCCATTCAGGCTGTTTGTGTGCTTCCTATAGGCTTACAAAGAGATGCTCAACCTCCAGCACCTAGTAGATAAGTGACCACAGGCAAATTACCTCAATCTCTCTAAGTTCATTTTATTCACCCATTCCGAGGAACTCATGACACCCTTTGTGTCATCACTGAGATGCTGAAAGGTTTAAAAGGCAATGTTCTATAATAGCATACATATAAACATACATATAAGCCACTGTTACTAAAACTTATAGAAGAAAAGATTGACAAGATTGCATACTGAACAGATATTTTCTTTGCGGACTAGTTGGAATCTCAGTTGGAAATAATTGCTCTCTTAATTAGACTCTGGACCATTGTTGAGTTATCATTACAAGTTTATATCTCATCTTCCTAAGGATGTCATGAAGGAGGCAAATTCAGAGCACATTGATAATATGGTTAATGTATTGAGTAAACAAGACAGACGAGGTAAGATGGGTTGGGTTGGAATTCTCTAGTCTGGAGACAATAACTGTCTCTTACTATTCAAAACATTATCATAAGAAAAAGACAGATCACTGTGGTGGTTTCAGAATGTCTTGTATAGGCTCATGCATTTAACACTTGGTGGTGCTAATTCTTGCCTGCACTTTTAATCAAGCATGAACCAAGGCAACCACCAAACTGTACTAATAGACATTTTATCCTTCATTAACATGTATCCCCAGTCCCCAAATGTAATGGTATCAGTAAAATATAATTAAAATACTAGTTTTATTTAGTAAAGAATATGTTCAGCAGGGTGCAGTGGTGTACACCTTTAATTCTAACACTTAGGAGGCACAGGCATGTAGTTATATATGAGTCTGAGTCTAACCTGGGCTCCTTAGCAAGTTTCAGGCCATTGCTACAAGGTAAAACCTTGTCTCAAAAACTGTGTATATATTAAAATGTCTGCAGAATATTGCCAGACACAGTAGCACATGCCTGTAAACCCAGCACTTAGAAAGCTGAAGCAAGACATATCATGAGCTAAATAGTGAGAATTCTGAAAAAAACAAATAAACAGAACAAAGCAAAAAACAAACAAACAAACAAGCAAGCAAAAAACAAAAACTTACAACTTGCTTTGGATTGAACAATGACTCAAAATTTTATTAAATGTTAATATATAGCGGGATTTTTAATATTTTAAAATTTTATGATACATTACAAAGTATGCTTGGTACGATTGTCACCTTAAGAGAAACACCTCTGCCATTAAAAACATTGCCATGACTAAAAGCTGGGGTAGTCTTTTGTTTTCATGCAACATTACTACGTGAGACTGGCTGACAATCTCAGTCATTGGACTATGGTATTTAGCAAATGCTTTCTAAAAAAAAAAAATTTAAAGTGAGTCAAATATAAAGCTGTCAAGTAAAAAATAGAACTTTGGAGATTTTTATTCATTACCATGAGCTCAACAGCTTCCAATATTTAAAGACTCTTCTGAATGTGTATGTTTTTTAAAATAAATATGTCAACATTTAAAAATTTTTATGAACTAGTGAATAAATATTTTTCAAATGGCAAATGTAGGAAGTTACAAAATCATGCTAGATAAAAGGCCTATTCAAATATGGCAATCAACTAATTAATTTATGCATAAAGATTATTTGCTGTGGTTCAGATTCCATCTTGCATGTAGCCTTTAAGGACTTAATACTCTTGGGCATTAGTGTACTCTTAAAGATTATATATGCAATTATCTAAAGCATTTATTAAATATTTAGTATGAAGACAAAATTCTTACTATTTTTTATTCTTTTTTTTTTTTTTTTTTTTTGGAGATATAACCTTCCTATGTAGCCCAGACTGGCCTCAAATTCACACTTTTTCTGCTCCAATCTCTCAACTAGTGGATTGCATGCATATGCCACCGTGCCAAGCAGATCTCCTATATATGTTGCAATACAAACGTTAGGTGACATTTCCTTGAATTATATTTATCACAGATAAAGAAGGCAATGACATCAGCTAGGTTCACCAACAAGTTCTTTGGGTTTTCTTTTCTTCTTTTCTTTCTTTGTTTTCTTTTCTTTTTTAAACAGACTAGATTCTCATCATGTAACTGGTTGCCCTGGAGCTCATTCTATAGACCAGGCTGATGTCCAACTCACAGAGAACCTTCTGCCTCTGCTGCCTGGGTTATAGGGATTAAAGGCCATACCACTAATGCCTTGGCTATTATGGCGCTGCTTTTAGGAGCCTTGTTGACACAGGCTGCAACATCACTGAAAAGTTCCACCTGAGCACGGTTTACAACTCTGATCCTGCATCACTAGAGTCCTCTACACAACACCAGGCAGTCAGCTACACCACTCAACAAAGATGTCCTCTCCTCCAGTGCTATTCCCTGCTCACATGGCCTTAGAAAGATGCCTTGTGAGGCTTGTAAGTTTCATGAGTTTCTTGAGTCTTAAAAGTAGTTGGGTATTTTTTTGTTTTTTGTTTTTTTGAGTTTCATAAATCTGGTGAGCCTTTCCTCTGGGAGGGAATGTTTCAATGTAGAGCAAAGAACTACACAAGAAGAGGGAAGATATTACTACAGATTGCATGTGGAGACAGATAAGAGAATCCAAACCAGGCATTGGCAGGATTTGTGAAATGAACAGTAATGCCATTCTATATTTTTTTCTGTTCTAAAAAGCAGAACTATTCTTCACAAAATGTTGTTTATGTTAATAGGAAAATGTGGGTTTTTTGTTATTTTCAATGAGCAAATACAGAAATATTTTCAAAATCTGTCTCAATTTTTAATAGCAATTAATGGGAGACATAATACACACAAAAAGAGCTTGAGTCCCAAGTGCATTTTAAGAGTGTGAACTTCTTGAAATAAGTGAGTATAAAAGCAACCACTCTGAGAATAGAACATGCAGAGAAAGAATATTCTTTTAATTGATGCATGCAGGTATCTCAACACATAAAAATAAAATCATATTATTTAAAAGCATTAAAAGAATTATGATGCAGTGTGTTGCTTACATGTGCATTAATTAATTAATTACTTTTTAGTAATACAAGGTCTCTCTGTGAAGCCCTGGCTGTCCCAGAAGTTGTTTTGTAGACCCGGTTTTACTCAGAGATCCACTTGCTTGCCTCTGCCTTCTGAGTACTAGGATTAAAAGCTCTAGATGTATTTTAAATCCAATGAACTGAGAAGTCTTTCCTGGGGTGGTTACAATCTAATCAGATTGACACATGAAGTAAGAGCAGCCAGTTGGGGGGGGGGGGGCAGTGGAAGGTTAGTGTAAGTAGAGAGAGAAAGTATTTCATCAACCTGAGATAAGGAAAAATCAGAGAAGAGGCCACCGTGTCTGTGACAGAGTAGCCAGGAGAAAAAGCAATACCAGAGAAGGTTGGAGAAATAAGCAGAGCCTTTGTGTCTGTGGTTTGGGTTAAAACAACTGTCCAGTGGGAATATGTATTGAGATGTCAGCAACTTCCTGTAGCTGTTGTGTGGATTACTGGGTCAGGAGGGTAGAGGGGGTAGTGAGTTACAGGGCAAAGATGTTGGCTTCAAGGAGTCAAACAACTAGGCCAAAGTGGTGGTAATAGAGACAGAATAAAGACAGTCAAACGTAGATAGATCTTGATGGAGGCCGTAGGACCTGGCAATGGATTTGGGGAACTGAAGAAAGGAACCCAGGATGATTCTTAGGTTTTTGACTAGAGCAGCCATGTGATGGAGTATATTTACTGAGATATCCCATCACTCCGCAGTCACATCAGCACACCTTCTGTCCCTATGCAACACTCCATCAAACCCGAAAGGAAAAATCCAGAGTCTGCTCAAACCAAAATCTCTATTAACTCCTCAACTGTGCCTGAGCAATGAAAGACAGATGTTTGCCCAAGCTGACTGATTGCTCTCTCTGATCTAAGACTTCAGTGGTTTTAGCCTAACTGCAATGCTACTATGGTTTCCTAATAGGTTTATTTACCTTCTTACTTTTCTTTTCTTTCTTTCTTTTTTTTGTTTTTGGTTTTTCGAGACAGGGTTTCTCTGTGTAGCCCTGACTGTCCTGGAACTCACT
>CM052706.1:36997769-37002769 GCA_028551405.1 Uromys caudimaculatus | reverse complement strand
GTATTTATTTTCTCAGCTGATTTCCCTAGATTCATTTAGTCAGGAGATTCTGTTGTTCTAAATATTTGTCATATTCATGGATTTTATCCATGCAGTGTCTACTGTAACAATTCATGCTCCTGGTGTCTTTTCTGAGACTATTAGCATCTTAACCTGATTTGAGTATCTATGTTACTGTCTTGAAATACTTTATTGCCTATTAGAATTATTTAATAATAAATTTTACTATGTTCAGTCTGCCTCACAGCCTTTAAATGGCTATGTCTACAGGATATAGGGTATCAGTGAGTGTATTTAATGCCCTGCCTTAAGTTATGAAAATCTAGGTGAAACTTCTTAAGCATTCAGACAGTAGGCAGTGCAGGTCACTGATTCCTGAGTGTCATTCTTGCTGCCTAGAAAGAAAGGTGAGAGGAAATCAAAGCAGTGCCTGGCAGTCTTCCTCCGCAGAAGAGAGATGAAGGAAGTTAGACTCTGGAGACAGTAGTGAAGAGGCGAGAGCTTCTGAGTGAAGACCAAGAGAATACTTCTGATGACTTCCGAGACTTCCTCATGTGTCTGGTAGCTGAGCACTGATTTGTGACAGCAGGAAAGAACTACCTAATGTGAAAGAAACCAAAGAAACCACCTCTTGGAAGTCATAGGTCAGACAACTCTCAAGCCCACATAGACAAGCAGAGTTGATATTCCAAATAGCCAGAATGTAATAGCCTTGTGATGAATGAGTGTTGGGTGGATCTCAGAAGGACAATATCACAGTAATGGGGACAAATTAGCCTGTGCTAAATATTATCCTATGTTCTCCATATAGAATTTCAAGAAGGACTAAACTGATTCCAAGAAACAAAACCTAGTATGTATAACAAAATTAATAATATCATCATTCAACCAAATATTTTCAAACATGGAAAGAAGCAAGAAGACATGCCTCATAATCAAGAGTAAAAGCAGCCAATCCATATGGAGTCACTCACAGGTGACAGAGCTATATGCAGAGGTGTTGCAGAGGCTTGAAGTGAACACAGACATGATGATGAGGATAATGAAGAGCTTTTTTTTTTTTTCAAAAAAGAAACTGAACTTCTACTTATAAAAAATACACCATCTGAAAAGAAATGAAAGTGAATGAGGTGAACACATCATTGTTCACAGAGGAGAGACAGGCTTGACAAATGAATGACAGTCCTAGAATCCATTTCAAATGAAATAAGCAGAGGCAGTTGGAAGAAAAAAAGACATTTGATTAATGAGCTCAGTGACTGTGTTTAGAACAGCACCTGTGGGTGTGGCTCGAAGAGTGTTTACAGAAAGATTCAACATCCAAAGGAGCAGAAATAGGGAATTACTTCAATGCACTCCTCATTAAATCGATTACAAAACATAATCCATGAACTTTAAGATAGCTGGAGAAAACTTATCCAGACTGAAGCATAACAGAAGAGAAAAGTGGTAAGGGCACTAGAACAGTCAACACCGTGAGGCAGCCCTGAAGTGGTCAGCCATACCAGCCACTGGAATGTCAGCAAACAAGAGGACAGCAATGGAACAGAAGCACTCTGGATGAGATAGTAGCCAAAATAGTTGTGCAAGATAAACATATAAGAAGCCTAGATTATATTAAACAAAAGATCAAAGTATACAGAAAAGAATCCCAGAATATATCCTATTCAATGTCATAAAATTAAAAAAAACCTTTGAAGACATCAAGAAGGAAAGCACCTATCATATATATAAGCACAGAGATGAAATTCAGCTAACTTTATACTGGAACCATGACAGCAATAATTCAATGCTAAAGGGGAAAAACAAACAAACAAACAACAAAACCCCCACAACTTTTAATCTAAGTTTTTATACTCAGGAAAAAATACCTTTCAAATAGAAGGAGAAATTTTGAGGTTTTCCCCTAGTTAAACAAAAGCTATCACCAGTGGGTTTGCAATACTAGAATTGTCAAGGGAAGTTCTTCATGAGAAGGAAAATGAAACAGAGAGAAATGGGGAGCTCCAGAAATAGCTGAAACGAAAGTAAATACGAGAGGTATTTCTGGACTTCGGGTGTTGCTCAGCAGATATGCTCATCATGGACAAGGCCCTGGATGCAAGCCCCAGCACCAAAGCAACAGCAGCATGCAGTGCCCTCATCTACATTATTTTAAGAAACACTGACAACTTAGGGCGAAAACAGAAGCAATGTCCTGCGGATCTGTTGAACATGTGAATGTGTAATGTATCACCAAAGTAGCACGCATGAAGACAGGAAGCTGTTAGAAATATGTGATTATAAGAGATTCGTTCCAAATGACAATGTTATGTAAAAGACCACATAAGTTATAAACTAACCAAAAAACCCACAGGGTCTTTTAACATTTAAAAATTATGAGCCAGTATTAGAGGAAAATAAGAAATAAATTAATTCAAAAACAGAGAACAAAAACAGGGGAAATAAGAGAAATAGAACACGGCTAACCAACAGGATGGTTGTAAATGTATCATCCTCCAAATAAATGAAAAGTATATAAGTCAATGCTGCCCAACAGAAACACAAGCAAACAAGGTTCTGGTAGCAATGTTTTTTTTTTTTTTTTTTTTTAAATGTATATATAAAGGAAAGCTTTTAATTGGGGGCTTGCTTACAGTTCAGAGAGTGACTCCATTATCAAATCAGGGAAGGGAGCATGAGAGCAGGCACGAAAGCATGGTGCCAGATAAATAGCTGAACACTACATCCTGATCTGCAGACATGTGTGTGCGACACACACACACACACACACACACACACAGAGAGAGAGAGAGAGAGAGAGAGAGAGAGAGAGAGAGAGAGAGAGTCAAGACCACAACTACTAATCCTTCTAATCATTTCAAACAGTTCTAGTCTGTGGAGACTAAGCATTCAAATACATGAGCCCAATGGTGGGGACATTCTTATTGAAGTCATCACTCTGTGTCTTACTTTATCTCTCCATAGTATGTGTGACCTTCCTCCTCACAGCCTGGCAATCTTTTTTGTTTGTTTGTTTGTTTGTTTGTTTGTTTGTTTCCAGTTGCTTGAGAAGCAAATACTGATTTTGTTTGTGTCTTTGTTTTGGGGGGTTTGGTTTTGGTTTTTTGAGACATGGTTTCTCTGTGTAGCCCTTGCTGTCCTAGAACTCACTCTGTAAACCAGGCTGGTCTCAAACTTATAGTGACCCACTTGCCTCTGCCTCCCAAGTGCTGAGATTAAAGGCATGTGCCACCACTGCTCAACACTAATCTTTATTTTAATGCTTTTTTCCTCTTATTGAAAATAGATTTATTTTCATATAACATACTCTATGCTATTCTTTTTTATTTGTTTGTTTGTTTATTTTTTCAAGACAGGGTTTCTTTGTGTAGCTCTAGCTATCCTGGAATCATCTCTGTAGTCCAGGGGAGCCTCAAACTCCCAGAGATCTGCCTGCCTCTGCCTCTAAAGAGCTAAGATTGCAGGCACATGCCACCACTACCACCCAACACTCAAATAATATATCCTTCTTCCCCTCCTAGTTCCTTTCCAACTCTCCTCCCATCTGGATCCACCTTATTTTTGTCTTTCATTAGAAAACAATCAGGCTTCTAAATGATAATAATAAAATATAATAAGATAAACTGTTGTGCCCGTTTTGGGGAACCTCAAAATACCACCAAGGAGCTGATTCTGATGCAATCGCAGTAGGATCTTTATTCAACCTTGAGCTTGAGCTCATTGCCATCACTGACACAGCAGGACAGGAGGGTGAAGCCCCAAGCACACACATGTATTCTGAATCCATTTAGTGTTGCTGGTATGTACATGTGTCCATGGCTAACCACTTGAGTTTGGACATCCTATGTAGGAGCTTGTCTCTCAAGGAAACTAAATTGCCCTCACTCAGAAGCTATTACCCACCTGTATCTCTCTTCATCTAGGAGTGAGACCATGTGGAATTTCTCCTGTTCATGTTGGCATGTCAACTGGCATTATCATTATGCTGGCAACCATATTGGTGAAATTTCATGGGCGGATCTGTCTTGTCATGTTAGGGGGCACTATCTAGTAACTGGTGTCCTGGTCCTCTAGCTCTTAAGATCTTTCTGCCTCTTCTTCCATGTACCCTTTGTCTTAACTGTAG
Source organism: Uromys caudimaculatus (assembly GCA_028551405.1). Taxonomy (NCBI): domain Eukaryota; kingdom Metazoa; phylum Chordata; class Mammalia; order Rodentia; family Muridae; genus Uromys; species Uromys caudimaculatus. The sequence goes on along the minus strand of CM052706.1, from coordinate 36,998,640 downwards.
GAGTTGTGTTGCAGATACCTTAGGAGTCAGGTATTCCATAGTACCTCATTCTCTTTTTAACAAGTTGTAGACTTCTCTAATACTCTCCACGTGTTGCAAAAAGAAAGAGATTAAAGGCTACACTTACCTGTGGGTATAAAGAGCATATTTTAAAAATTGGGTTGTTTTCTTTTCTTTTTTTTTTTTTAGGTGTTTATTCTCATTTTTTAAATTAATTAATTTATTTTTTTGATACTTTACTTACATTTCCAATGTTTCCCCTTTTCTAGGTCTCCTCTTTGGAAACTCCCTATCACCTCCCCCTCCCCGCCTCTATGAGGGAATTCCACCTCCCACCCACCTGCCCACCCATTCCCATATTCCCACCTTGACATTCCCCTTTACTAGGGCCTCTAACACCCTCAGGCCCAAGGGCCTCTCCTCTCCCTGATGGCCAACGAGGCCATCCTCCGCCACATATGTGGTCCAAACCATGGGTCCCTCCATGTGCATTCATGGTTGGTGGTCCAAACTCCAGGATGACCGGGGAAGGGGGGTGTCAGGCCCATTGACTCTGTTGCTCCCTCCATGGGGCTGCAAACTCCCTCAGCTCCTTCAGTCCTTTCTCTAACTCCTCCATCTGGGACCTCACTCTCAGTCCAGCAGTTACTGTAAAGTAAAACTTGGGCATTCTGAAGTTTTGGGCTAATATCCACTTATCAGTGAGTACATACCATGTTCATTCTTTTGTGACTGAGTTACCTTGCTCAGGATGATATTTTCAAGTTCCATCCATTTGCCTGCAAATTTCATTAAGTCATTGTTTTTAATAGCTGAGTAGTACTCCATTGTGTAGATGTGCCACATTTTCTGTATCCATTCCTCTGATGAG
>CM052706.1:36967984-36997269 GCA_028551405.1 Uromys caudimaculatus | reverse complement strand
CCTGGTGAGCTGTGGGGCGTGTCCTTGGCCCTCTGCTGGGTCCTGCGATCTGCTGAGAGGGATCTTTGTCCCGGAGCCGATTAGCTGTGGGGCCCTGTGGCCCAAGCTGAGGTTTCCCTAACCAAAATCTTGAGTGATGGTTAATTTTATGTGTGAATGTAAGTGGGTTCATGATTTCATTTTTTAACAGCCGACTAATATTCTGTTGTGTAACTGCAACACCTTTTTTTTATTAATTCATTCATTGACAGACAACTAGTCTATTTCCAGTTATAAATAGAGAAACAGAGAGCATAGTTGAGCATGTGTCTCTATGGTAGGATGAAACAGTCATTGGGTATATGCCTAAGAGAAATATAGCTGTATCTTGAGATAAATGGATTCCCATCTGATGAGCCACCACATTGATACCCATGGCGGGTGTACACACCTTTGCAGTCCCACAGCAATAGATGAGTGTTCCCCTTACTCCACATCCTCACAAGCATGAACTGACATTGGTTTTATTGCTTATTAGTGAAGCTCTCAGTTCAGCACTCCTGCTGACTGCCTTAATGTGACTTCTTCAGACCCTTTCTGACCATTGGCATGAGCACCTGATGTTTAGCCATCTCCAGTTTGCTTTTTTGTTTTGTTTTGTTTTTCTTTTTAACACAGGTATCCTTCTTGATAGCTCCCTATTTTGTTACTGAGTTGGGAACTCTCACCATAAGCTGAGCTCAGGGTTTGTCTATTCTACTTAGAGAATTCTTGTCTCTGTTTCTCAAGCACCGAGATTACAAGCAGATGCCTGGCTTATCTGTGGGTGCTGGGGATCCAAAGTCCAGTTTCCATGGTTAGTACATCTCTACCCTGGTCCATTTACCCACTGGTCCATTTCCCTAACCCTGATCTTGGCAAATTTTTTGGGTATTGTTTTGTTTGTTTGTTTGTTTGTTTGTTTGTTTGTTTACTTCCAGAGTCTTGACTGGCTTCCCTCCAGGATAGAACTCAGAGGAAATTGCTACACCACAGTTACTTAGGAAAGGTGGGTGTATCAGGCTTCTCCTTTATAAAGAACCCTGAGAGTCCATTTCCCCAGTGACCTTTAGAAGGAAGGCATCGGACAGAACCTGTACTTAAGGAGTGGAAGGCCAATGACTTACTTCTTTTAGACAGATTTTTTACACATTGGGGGGGGGGGGGGCTGGTTTTTCTGCATATGAGATTTGCTTCTCCTCCATTTAGTTATTTATTTATTTTGGGGGCTTAAGCACAAGGCCACAAATGTACTAGGCTCTTTCTGCTGTTTATTTTAAGGCAGAATCTAAGTTAGTCTAGGAGGCACATTTTGAATTTGTGGTTCTACTGCCTTGGGTTCTTGAGTAGCTGGTACCATAGGACATTATCACCAGGTCCCACTCTTTCTTTATTAATTGATCTAACCTTTAATTTATATTGTTCTGGATTCATGGGCATTTGTTTCATATTTTGGTGTTTAATCCTATCCTTCTGTGTTGTTCACTGTGGTGGTTTAAATAGATTTGGGCCCCATAGATTCGTATGTGTGAATGCTTCACATATGGGGAATAGCACTATTAGCAGGTATGGCCTTGTTGGAGTATTGGCCTTATTGAAGGAAGTGTGTCACTGTGGAGATGGGCTTTGAGGTTTCCTAGTGCTGAAGCTCTTCCCAGTTTGAAAGAGAACTGCCTTCTGGCTGCCTATGGAAGACAGTCTTTTCCTGGCCGACTTCTGATCAAGATGTAGACTTCTTAGATCCTCTAGCACCTTGTCTGCCTGCATGCTGCTGTGCTTCCTGCCATGATGATAATGGATTAAATCTCTGAAACTGTAAGTCAGCTTCAATTAAATGTTACCTTTGTAAGAGTTGCCTTGGTCATGGTGTCTCCTCATAGCAATGAAACCCTAACCAAGACCTTCACTTTGTCTCCATCCCTCATGCTCTTGGCTTTGTGTCTCCTTGCCTTGCTTCTGTGAATATGTATGTTCAGGACATTTTGCTTTCTGCTACCATCAAAAGTTTTGGGCTCATCTTGTGGAGTCCCTGGCCCAGTTTGAAAACCATCCAATTTCCCAAGGAGTCTTGGTTCCTTTAAGGCAGTGGTTCTCAACTTTCCTAATGCTGCAACCCTTTAATACAGTTCCTCAGGTTGTGACAAGCCCAATCATGTGACAAGCCCAATCATAAAATTATTTTCATTGCTACAATTATGATTTGAAATGTAAATATCTGTGTTTTCCAATGGTCTTAGACAACCCAGTGGAAGGGTTGTTCGACCCCTAAAGGGGTGGTGACCTACAGGTTGAGAACCACTGCTTTCACCAGATAATTATGTGAGAAATCAGGACCTCAGATCTGTTGTGAAAAGAAAGACTAAATTATTGTTTTATTATCAATTTGTCTATTTCAGAAAGCTTAAATTACTTTGTATAATTAAATTTTTTTGTTTAAATCGTTTCAATTTTCAAAAGTTACCTCCATTGTAACTTTTAGATTATTTGGCCTTTATTGCAAAGCAAGTTACACATACACACACACACACACACACACACACACACACACACACACACACACACACTGGGTTTCTATGCACCTCAGTTTTAAACCCAGTGTCTGAAAGAATCTGCATTGTGCCAGTTCAGTCAGCTATTTGACCCATGGTGCCAAGTGTCTGTGACCTTTGACTTTAAAAAAAAAAAAAAACAACAAACTTGTGATGACAGTAAACATGTTTATGCCCTGTAATCATAAAGTATCTAGAGACACTGGATTACATGGCACATATAATAAGGAGTCATTATGTTTAATTCCTGAAAAGCATCCTGTAAAATGCAAAAAGGCAAACTCTTCTAAAGTGGATTTTATGAATTGGTAGTAAATTTGTAACCACTCTTTTCATTACAAAACTTAAGAAATCCTAAAGAAAATAAACAATGGAAATTTTCATGCTAGAAGAATAAAAGAAAATATTTTCAAGAATTCTCATGTCATTTCTTTATAAAATATACTAATTTAATTTTATTAGTAAAAGAGATCTTCATATGATTTTTTTAAAGATGGTTTTTATTTATTTCTTATTTAAATTGATCTTATATTGTTCATATTTAAGATACATAATGCAATGTTATAAAATACCTATGTAGTAGGAATAGCTGCTATTGTGAAAAAGTTAACAGAGCACCTACCTCACATAGCTGGACAATCGCTATCCCACACACCTATGGCTAGAGTACCTACATCTACTCAGCAAAAAAAAGTCATCCGAGACACTAGTATCACCAACTGATGGACTACAGTCATCGTTAGAACTCTACAGTCACTCATTCTACATAAGAGAGGTGATGAACAGTGTGCACAGATTCCTGTGTCAGGTAAACCTAGCCAAAAACCAAATATTTCACACTTGATAATCTATAAATCTGTGTGCTATTTTCTTCTCTGTAAAACTGGGAAATTCATTCATATATGAGAGCATTAATACAATATATTATACAGCATATATATAATATATAATATATCTGAAACTTTCATGTTTATCAACATATGTGTAAAATGAATGTTGATCTTTATAATGTATGCAGCTGAATCCTTCCCAAGTTCAATAACAGGTGCCCCTTCCTTATATCTAACATTTTACATTTTTCTACATACTTAATTTTTTCTTTAATAATGAACATTTTACTAATTAATTCTGACTTCACAATTAAAAGCAAGTTCCAATAAATGAAAATTTGATGTGGTTAATATGTTTTCCAACTCAATACTTTACTGTGTTTTCCAACTCAATACTTTAAGGGGAATACTTTTTCATATATCAATAACTTTTTCCTTTTACATTCCTTAATGTGTGACTTTCATTCATTCTTTCAAAGACAGTGGAGTTATAGTAAATCTGGAATGCAAAAAGAAATCAAAGTCTCAATATTCAAATTTTAGTATTCAAAGTGGGCATTTTAAGTTGGCTTTTCACTCTCATATCCTGAAATTCAGACATCAAAAAACTCAGCAATGTATTTGTTGAATACGTTTTAGTCCATGTTGACTTTATTCATGGAAATTACCAAGTATTGGGAATGGAGAGAATTTAAGATAAGACCTGAGGGAAAACCTTGCAGCTTAGAAAGAACAGAGATCAAAAAGGAGAGCAGTGCCAGCCCATCTGAGCCCAGGTGAGCTTTTCAGCAGAAAAGAGAGGCAGAGGTAGAGAATAAGTCTTGCTCTCAACAGTCCCTACCAGGTAGAGTCTTGATGAATGTGTAGTAATTAGATGCATTGGGGAATCACTCAAAGCTGATGGACTTTTCTTCCTTCTAGAGCAAGAGGGAGCTTGAGATGAGTAGAGTTACTTAGAACAATGTATCTGTGCTCCTGCCTCTTTAGCCTGTGTGCAGTGAGCATGTAATCCAGAATTGCCTATGCATCTTGGTGGTTAAAGAAAGGACTTTGAAAGGACCCTTGGACTATCAAGGTCCAGAGGTGAGACACACAGGCAAGGGGACAAGTGCTAGGATCAAAGGAATCACCAACAATCAGCAATCACAAGCTCAAGGACCACAAGCATCCAACTTCAATGCCTGTCTGGATCCCTCAGGCCCATCATCTGAACTGAAAGTTAGAAAGCCCCTCCCTTCTTGCTACCACGCTGCCCACATGCAGTCTTGGCAGTACCTTGGAACTGATAAGGGGAACAGAAAATCCCAAATAATTATCATTTCCCCATGAGGAATTGAGGCTCTAGAAAGACATTATGTAAAACTTGTACACACATTACCACCATTGTAATTAATCTTTAAATTCTGTCCATGCGTGAGAGAGAAAAATCAGTTAAGAGAGATAAGGTTATATAATTCGTGACCCTCAAAACACGCCTGGAATCAAGTACCAGCAGATGGTAAGTGGAGGTAGAAAGAGTGAAAGGGTCTTCCTCAGCCAACCTGAGATTTGAGATTTGTAACCCTGTCTCAAAAAAAAAAAAAAAAAAACCCACTTCACTCTATGAAAGGCTTTGAAGGTGACAAGTGTCTTCCTTTCTAGGGAGCTGTGAGGATCTCATGGGCTGTGGATGTGACACAACATGGACACATGAGAATGAGCACTCAACTGCAGCCACACACCCTGCCCTGAACTTGCCAGGATCAAGACCAGACAAGCAGCAGGCTCACCACCTCCAAACAAGGAGCTGAGGACACTGGCAGGAAGCCAAGCCTGGGCCAATTATGAGGTGGCAAAGAGAAGAAACCAGAAGCCAAGAGTGGAAGAGTCAGATAAGAAGCCAAACTGTGACAGAAGACTAGCCAAGTCCAATCACAACCTCCCCACTTTGGGGAAGCAATGTGGGAGAATGTTCTCCAAGAATGACACAGCCTAGCATGGGCTAATATTTTCCATTATTAAACCTGTGACTGAATATCGTGAACCCAAACATCTGGGGATGCAGCGGAGAGCACTGTAAGTCCCTGGGGACAGTCTGGAGCAAAATGCCTTGGATCCACATCTGGGAAGAAGAAAACTGATTCCTACAAATTACTTAAATGGTGACGCCAAAGGCAATCAGGAGAATTATGGAAATCCTCTCCTCCATATTCAAACTGAGGAGCCTTTACCAGAATGTTGCAAAAAGAAAAAGAAAAAAAAAAAAAGTTGGGGATTGTGATGGACGAAATGTTCATTCATTTATATTTATGGAAGTAGGCATGTTATCATTGGTCATTGATAACAATTCAGTAGTAATATGGGTCCGGGAAGGACATTTAAAATGCGCAAGGAAGGGAGAAGTCACAGAGCGATGGAAGAATAAAGGTGGGTGAGTTGAGACAAGAGAAAAAGATGTGAATGTATCTCAAAGAGGCTACCGAATACAGCAGACAGTAGATGGGTGATGAGAAGAAGAGTGTGCTCCGCGCAAAGGAAGTAAAATGGACCCGACACTCCCCTCCCCACCCCCACCCCCACCTCCCCACCCCACCCCATCCCACCAAACCAAAGAACCACACAGAGCTCAGCATGGTTCAATACTACCTAAGGATAAGTGTCAGGGTGTCGAGAATGAACAGCAGAGGAAAGCAGAGACCACAGGAAGCAGACAGAGGATCGGCGGGAATAAACCAGGAGTGTTGGGCAGGTCGAAATGACTGAGTTTGAGATGTAAGTGGGCTTCAGAGGAGAGGAGGAAGAACCCAGAACCTGCCCCTGTTCCTGCTCCAGCAGCGGGAGACGCCGTTTACCTATCCATACTACTCTGGAGACACGCCAGCAGGTGTTGGGATTCAGGGACACAGAATCATCTGGGGCATGCTGAATTTGTCATTCGCCAAATGGAGAGCTCAAATGGAGCTGGGAGAGACACCAAGTTGATGCAAAATGAGACCTGCCCAGGGATGCAAATCTGAATGCTGTCAGCATAATCAAGATTCCTGATTACTGGCAGGGAGGGGAGACTGAGGACTGTACATGGTTCTTTGCCTTAATATACCCGTGTGAAATGGCCTTTATTTTCAAATTTCACTATATAGTCATATGAGGTATGAATCAAGAATATCAGAATCCAGGCTGGTGCAATTACTTAGCCAGTTAAGGTGCTATCCACTAAGCCTGATGCCCTGAACCCACATGGTGGAAGAAGAGAACTGCTTCCTGCAAATGGTCCTCTTACTACCGCATGGCTTGAACTGCCTCCCAATAAACACACACCCACAAAATAATTAAGTAAGGACAATTAAATTTTTAAAATAAACGTGTTCATAATTTAGTACATGGCCACTTGAAATCAGTTTATAACCAATTTGAAAAGTTAGTTTTTTGAGTGACATATTTTATAATTATAAAAGTGTATGTTTCACCTTAACTCTACCCACATTGTCTTTTGATGTCCACAATTAAATTATTTTACTTTCTCTAACTTATTCTTATTATAGCCTGGTGGAGTTTTTTTTTTAAGTCACAGATTGAATTTTAGTAGTTTCTTACTGAATTCAATTTATTTGTAAACTTGTTTCATTCATCCTCAGACATGAACACTAAAATTCTGACATTACTTTATTGTTAATACACTTGGAAAACAATAATATAAAGCAACCCTGATTGGTTTGTCTGGGGCCAAACTTATAACAAATGGAGTAATCTACGACATAAGCCCAACAAAGTGCTGTGTCTTGAAAGACTTTAGGCAGAGCAGGGTCATAATGATTACACATACACTTCAGTCATTTATAATTCAGATAGAATTTGACAATGGCAAGCATATAGAAGCTGAGAGAAAGGAAGTATCTCTCTAGGTTGTAACTTTAAAACCAAATTCTGAGATGAAAAAAAGTGTCAGTCCTCAGACCTAAGGTAATTCAACAGTTACCAAAATAATTCTAGTTATCAAAACATTATCTTTTATAAGACCACTTAAGTTGATCTGTGCTCCATGCTATGTTGTGAGATTGTATGTATCAAGCTGTTACATTTTATGAATTTTAGTTCCAAAGTGTTTTAATCACTAATTTTAAATATTTTTTTAAAGCTAACATTATAAAAATCTATTTCCGGGTAATACGAATGTAATACAATGTTATAAAAAGGAGCGATATCCTGTAATTGGATAGGAACTGTTACAGCTTCTAAAGACCTGCCCTAAACTGAGAGGAAATGTAAGCCAGTTGTCACCCAATAAGATATTAAGTTAGTTCCCTTCAGGTTTCCTTTAAACTCGCAAGATAGATTCCCTGAGCACTTAGACCACCGTGGCTCCCACCTGTATCCATTTGAGTTATTATGAACCAATTTCGCTAAAATAACCACACTTCCAACACTTTCACTCCCTCCCACCCTCCAAGTCTACTTAAGTATTCTGCAATAAAGACTAAATTGAGGAACAATTCAGTCCTGGAGTTTGCTAGGGGAAGAGAAAGAAACTATATAAAGGAAATGATGGTGTAATTTTAAGAGGAGTATTTATAGCTATGAGTATTAATTTGTTCTTTCAAACTGGCGTGATATTTAGAATTAGTCTAAAATAGATCAAGACTACTGAATTTATAGCGGGTGATTATTTGTTCAGCTATTACAATGGTGCAGAGAGGTGGATTAAACGAAGCCCACAACTCCAAATTCTTACATGTCTGGGTTGAAATCCCAAACCTAATATCTGTCCTGCAAACACTGCCTAAACTGTCTATCATTTTCCCAACTATAAAATAGGAACATAGCGCTGTCTGTCTCTGCTAACACACATTGGGACCTTGGAAACGACTCAAAGTCTGCATAGCAAAGAACAGGCACCGATTGCGAGCCTTGGAGTCCCGGCTACTCTTAGGAAGCGCTAGCTGCAGGCCTGCTGTGCTTAAATAACTGTCCTTCCTTCCTCTCTGCTCTAACCTCTTACATCATCTTTCATGGCCACTTGTGGGTTGTTTTGTTTTTTTTTGTTTTTTTTTTTTTTTTACAATTATTTGGCTTTTGTTTTTTGTGTTTTAATTTTTTTTTTAGACTTTTTTATGTGAGCACACTGTATTCACATCATTTTGATCCCTCCCTCTGGCCCTCCAACTCCTTTCATGAACCCATTACCCCCTTTCTCAAATTCATAACCCCTGCTTTATGATTATTATTGTTATACACACACCACCACCAACAACAACTTCCTAAGTTCCGGATAGTGCTGCCCAACTGTTCTTCTATTAGGGCTGACCCTCTGGGATGAGGAAACCTAGCAGGGCGTTCTTCCTTGGTGAAAACTGACCCTCCTAGTTTAGCAGTCACTGAGCTGTCATAGCCTTTCATCCAAGAGTGGGGTCTGGCTAACTCCCTCTCCTCCACTTTCCTAGATCAACTGCTGGTGTTGGTCTCGGGCAAGAACTCTTGCTGAGAGTTCCTGGGTGCGCTGTCCCTCTCATGTCTAGAAGATGTTATCTTGCAGCATTATTTCTCATCCTTTGGCTCTTACCACCTTTCCGTCTCTCTTTGCAGATAGTTTCTGAGCCTCTCCAGACATTTCTCATTACCTAACACATTGATTGGCTTCACAAAGACATTCACTAACTGCTGGATGAATGAATGAATATATCTAATGCTTATTTGTCTGTAGTCCAGCTTTGGCTCTATTCTGTCCTCTAATAGATGGCAAGCCCTCTACCTTGCTTTCATAAATAATCTATGTCTGCCATTCACATATGGGGATGGATTTTCCTTCAGTTTTCTTCCAATTCATGAGCTTTCCTTTGGCACATAGGGATTGGTAGGTACCAGAATGTGCAAGCTTTTGTACAGTAGTGTCTCTCACTGGCTTCCAAAGATGTTTGCCACACTATAGGTCTGTAAATGAGTAAGGACATAGGAGATTCATGCTCACGCCTTTACAGAGCCTAGACACTCTCCTCCACTACTCAGCTTCCAGAAATTACAAGCACTCTACAGGTGAGCTGACCCTGAATAGCATGACGAAGCAGCAGCAAAGAATTCTACTTGCTTTTAATTAGTGCAAAATGGAGCTTGCAGCCGGAATTTATTGTAGTCCGTTGTGTGTGAATGAAGAAACTAAACCTTAGGAAAGGTTCCGTTGGTCCAGATCTCCTGCTACATTAAAGAACAATGGGGAATTCAGCTTAGGTCCTGGTTTGTAGGCTATGCTCATTCAAGTGCAAAGAGATCATGACAATTGATAAATAAGCGTGTGCTGCTTTTTCTTATTCATTATTTTTAATGAAACCTTTGTTTGGTTATAATAACCTCCCATATGAATTCCTTAACTACCAACGTTGTTAAAGTCATATGTAGCATTTATTAACAAGTATAATAGCTGCAGCAGCCTGCATTTGAGAATCTAAGTACCTGCTAGTTTCTCTGTCTCAAATCTTTTCCCTTCAGGGGGACCACAGTTGGCTTTCCCATCTACTAGGTTGCATTATGGGAGTTTCATGGACAATGTCCAGCCTTCCCCAGGCAAACTAGCCTTGTACACACTGTAGAAAATCTACATCAGGAGTAGGGTAAGGCTCACACAGAAAATAACCAAAGCAAATTCATGCAGAGAGGTTTGCCTAGGACACTAACAGATTCCTCTTGCCTTCCCCCTACACTGCCTTAGGACCTGCCCTCCCTGGTTCACTCTTCATCAACCTTCTCTGTGATCCTGTGAGTTCATCTTTAGTCTCCCAAATGACTTGATTAATTAGCCAGAGTTTGTTTTCATGGCTTGGAATCAAACTCTAGAAGTCATCAGACTTGCAGGTTTCCCTGTAGTTCATTTTTGTGGATTCAAACTCTAGTTAAGTTCTGTGCATAACAGCACAAAAAATATTTAAAAAGTTGTGTGTGTGTGTGTGTGTATGCATGTTTGTGTTATCTCCTAATCCTACAACTGTACAAGAAAAAAAGATTTTGTATTGTAATATATATATATATATATATATATATATATATATATATAAAAGACTTTGATTTTATTATGTAACTCTATTTGTCTTAAGATGGTCTACAATTTAAATTATTCAAGAGAGAGTCTTTTTTTGTATGTTTACAGTTGACACAACTGTCTTATGAAAGCAAATATAATATTACCAGGGCTCTATTTGTAAATTTAGGTGCTCTGTGAACTGATGACACATATATTTCCTTTACAATTTAACAAGGAAATTAATGTTTATTTATGTAGGTAATGGTAAACCAAATAAAAAGACCTAATTAATAAATTAGAGAAAACTGTATGTAATTATATTTTAATTTATTCACATTAAGCCATAGATATATTCTGTTTCATGAATACATAGACACATCCTGTGTAAAACAGACGACAATGGTTTTACTAGAAATTGTAGCTGTTCTTTAGTTGTAAACTATACTTACCAGGTTAAATGAAAAAATTAAGAGGTGTTCATTTTAAAAAGTATGAAACAGGATTTTTTTCTTGTTTTGCCTGCCCTTTCCAGAGAACTGGATGAGAGAAGAAACAGAAGAGAAGAAAAACAAAGGAGAACTGGATGGAGGGGCAGAGGGGAGGTGGGGGAGGGACTGGAAAAGAGGAGAGAGGGGAAATGGGTTGGGATGTAAAATTGTAATTAATAATAATAATGGGTAAAATGAATGAAATGTTTTTAAGAATTAGCCCATCATAATAATACATTTACATTCTTTCTGAAAAAGTAGTCATTTTTGAAAGAATATAAAACAAAAGTTTTATAATATAGTATAAAACAGTAGCAAACAGAACACCAATGGCTTATGCTCTAAGATCAAAAATAGACAAATGGGACCTCATAAAATTGAAAACTTCTGTAAGGCAAAGGACACTGTCAATAGGACAAAACGGCAACCAACAGATTGGAAAAAGATCTTTACCAATCCTACGTCTGATAGAGGGCTAATATCCAACATATACAAAGAACTCAAGAAGTTAGACTCCAAGGAACCAAATAACCCTATTAAAAATGGGGAACAGAGCTAAACAGAGAATTCTCAATTGAGGAAACTCGAAGGGCTCAGAAGCACCTAAAGAAATGTTCAACATCCTTAGTCATCAGGGAAATGCAAATCAAAACAACCCTGGGATGCCACCTCACACCAGTCAGAATGGCTAAGATCAAAAACTCAGGTGACAGCAGATGCTGGCCAGGATGTGGAGAAAGAGGAACACTCCTCCATTGCTGGTGGGATTGCAAGCTGGTACAACCACTCTGGAAATCAGTTTGGCAGTTCCTCAGAAAATTAGACATAGTACTACCTGAGGACCCAGCTATGCCACTCCTGGGCATATACCCAGAAGATGCTCCAACATGTAATAAGGACACATGCTCCACTTTGTTCATAGCAGTCATATTTATAATACCCAGAAGTTGAAAACAACTCAGATGTCCCTCAACAGAAGAATGGATACAGAAAATGTGGTACATTTACACAACGGAATACTACTCAGCTATTAAAAACAATGACTTCATGAAATTCACAGGCAAATGGATGGAACTTGAAAATATCATCCTGAGCGAGGTAACTCACTCACAAAAGAACAAACACTGTATGTACTCACTGATAAGTGGATATTAGTCCAAAAGTTCCGAATACCCAAGATTCAATTCACAGATCATATGAAGCCTAAGAAGAAGGAAGACCAAAATGTGGATGCTTCAGTGTTTCTTAGAAGGGTGAACAAAATAACTCACAGGAGGAAATACAGAGACAAAGTATGGAGCAGAGACTGAAGGAAAGGCCATCCAGAAACTGCCCCACCTGGGGATACACCCCATATATAGGCACCAAACCCAGACATTCTTGTGGATGCTGAGAAGTGCTTGCTGATGGAAGCATGATAAGCCATCTCCTGAGAGGCTCAGGGAGAGCCTGACAAATACAGAGTCAGGTACTCACAGCCAACCATTGGACTGAGCATGGGGTCCCGGATGAAGGAGTTGGAGAAGGTACTGAAAGAGCTGAGGGAGTTTGCAGCCCCATGGAGGGAGCGACAGTGTCAACTGGCCTGACCCCCCTGGTGCTCCTGGAGACTGGACCACCAACCAAAGAATACACATGGAGGGACCCATGGTTCGGACCACATATGTGGCAGAGGAGGGCCTTGTTGGCCATCAGGGGGAGGAGAGGCCCTTGGGCCTGAGGGTGTTCCATGTCCCAGTGTAGGGGAATGCCAGGGGGGAGGACAGAAGTAGGTGGGTGGGTGAGGGAGTACCCTCATAGCGGCAGGGGATTGGGGGATGGGATAGGGGGTTTCCGAAGGGGAGACCTGGAAAGGGGAAAACATTTGAAATGTAAATAAAGTAAATATCAAAAACAAAACAAAACAAAAAACAAAAACAAACAGTAGCAAAGCTTTAACACACACACCCTTTTAATATAAGTTCAGGGAGTTAAACTCCAGGCTTCATGCTTACGAGAGACTTTTAGGAGACTGAGGCATCTCCTCAACCCCACCGTGGTCCGTTCCTTGCTAATTAAATCTATTGTCGCTACAAGGCGGAAAGTCCCCAGAGCGCAGGATTGTGGTCTTCACTCCTTGGGCCTCTGTTCTGCAAGTCCTACCCCATGGTCCCACAGAACCCTGTATTCTACCTTTTATCCACTTCAGTGCTCAGAGAATCTTTCTTCAGTCTGGGAAAGGTTGAGGAGCCCTTTCCCCAGAACTACTGGAGTTCAAACCTACAACCATGAACTAATGAGCTGCTCTAGCCATGGCCTATTTCTATGCTATCTTTATTTTTTGTTTGTGTTTTTGCACAACACTAGGGACCAAACCCGGGTTTTTCCCATTCTAGGGAACTGCTCTGCCACTGAGCACCACCCATAGCAGAGAAACCTTATATTTCGTTTGTTTAAATATTTTTGTCTGTACTGAAGCTTAAATCTTTGAAACTCAAAGGCAAGGAACTTCTTCTCCACCGTCCACAGTCTCAATCCCTCTATCAGGACAACAACCAAAATGTAAGGGTTCAGCATTGGTACGGCAGGGGAGGGGCCAGTGGAATGCTGTCTCGAACAGTCCATCTCCAGCTCATGACCAGAGGGTAACATCTGTTCTCTGCGGCTTCTAAGGAGGGTGCTGAGCTGCTGGGCTCACATTCCTGCCCTGTGACTAACAATTTTAGTCCTCCAGGACCTAGGAATTTCCTTTAGTTGAAGGCAGCTGCCCTTCTGAGCCTCTTCCCTTAGGCTAAAGCTTCTAAGAGTTCTTCCACTTGTGACCCTTTCCACCTGATAAATTTCTAGATGACTTTGGGTATACTGATATAGAAAATAAGGGTTTATACCCTTTACATCTTGACTGATAACAAATCAAACAAATATTTTAAATTCAGGATGCACACAGTTTTACCATTTATTAAAAAGAAGGTAAATTTGCATACTAATGAGACAGATGTGCTTTTTATCCTCACATAAAGAATTAAATTTTAGCTGAATGTTTGATGGTTCAGGACATTGAGCATCTTCAGTGTTTTCAGGGTTGATGGATATTTTGATGCTCTGATCATCAGTGCCGAGAACATTACAGCACATGGATACCTACAAAATGGCTCAAGTCTTTTCAGGCTAATTTCAGAAATTGTTGGAAATTCAGTATTAATCTCATGCCAAATTCATTTAATGATTTTTTTTAATGAAACTGAAATCAGCAACTGATATAAAAAATTCAGAATCGGACATTCTAACACAGTGTAACTCAAAGGCATACTTAGCATTTGATGAAAGCTAAGCAAATATTAAAAGTCTGTTTCCACAGTTGATGTAGTACATTTTAACAAGAGCATAAAACTTCCAAGAAGCACAGTGAGGTCATTCTAATCCATAACAAACAACAGCTCAAATCTGCATCGGTGTGCTTGAGGCGGCATGCACCACCGTGTCCACTGGAGTGTGTGCTGCAAACGCATGTGTGCTACACCGTGCACCTGTAACATGCTGCATGTTCAGACCCGCAGTGATCGGAGACCTTCAGATTCCTTATGTGTTTGATTCTGAATTAATTTTTGATTCTTACATATTCAGATCTTTCGCTATTGCCAATTTTTTGACATCACCACATTTAGTGACATGATTCCATATGGCAGCACAACCCACACTTTAACAAGCTAGAGCTTAGATATCTTACATCTAAAGGCTGACTCTGCCCTAACACACAGGTGCTGGATGACGTCTTGTGACATCATCACAGACCATCTTCTTAACGGTCCCATCCTGCTTCCTTCCCTTCCCTCAGCTGTTGATTCTCAAATAACCTCAGTAGACTTTTTGTACATAGATCTTTGTCCAAGTGTTAGTTCCAAAAGACATTTCCTATGTTAGTTACCTTTAGACTCTGTCTATAATTTTACTTACACACACACACACACACACACACACACACACACACACACACTTCCACTTACCTCCCAGGTCCAAGGATCTAGAAATCTAAAACAGTGGGAGAATTTTAGGATTCTCAGAGGTTTCCCTCTAGAAGTCACATGTGAAAATTATAGATTATTTCTGTTGAATTAGGGAAGTTGGCAGGGATGTTGAAGAAAGGAAAAAGAAAGGACGGTAAAGATGAAGCCTCTCAAACTCCTGCAGAGAGAACTAACAAGTAAGATAGGTATTTGTGCCAGCTGTGGGAAGCAGAGGCAGGAGGATCTCTGAGTTCAAGTCCAGCCTGGTATACAAAGCAAGTTCCAGGACAACCAAGGCTACACAGAGAAATTGTCTCAAGAAACCAGAAAGAAGGAAAGCAAGTGCTTAATTTTTATCAACTTGACACAACTGTCTCCATCAGACTGACCTGTGGACTGATGGTGGTCTGGCTTATATAAGAAAGAAAGACGAGCAATCCATGAGAACAAGTGTGTAAGCAGCATTCCTCCACCGTCTCTGCTCAGTTTCTGCCTTAAGTTCCCAGTCTGACTCCCCTAGGTGGTGGATGGACCATGACCTGAAAACATGAGCCAAATAAACTGCCTGAAGTTGGTTACGGTCAGTGCTTTGTCACAATGGCAGAGAAGCTAACCAGGACACTACAGAAATAACTTTTAGATAATGTTTAAATATAAATTACAAAATTATAAAATTTTCCAAAACACCTACCATTGTGAATGAAGAACAGAGCCGATGTTTGTGTCACTAACTGTGGAATCCCATGATTCTAAGACATTTAGTATCAATTGCTCTTCTGTACAAAGTTGAAAGATAAGTCAAGCAGACAAGAAGGCAAAGGTGAAGACATCTGCTGCCCTTTTCAGTGCCCGAGGATCGCACTGATGCTTTCTATTAAGGGTTGGAGGGTCTTAAAAGTCAGACAGTTTGAGGCTGTGCCCAGTGCCGGATGATCTCCTATGAGTCCTCCTGGTTTCACTTAGAACACACAATTATATTTCTAGTATTCATTTTATTGTCTCTGTTTTGAAATTTAACAATCAAATATCCTGAAGCCTCATACACTACATTGGGTTTTCCTGTTCCTTGTGCTAATATTGATTCCTTTACCTATCTCTTAGTTAACTTGGCCCTTGGGATTTATTCCACTTAGTTAGGACAGTGTCTAAAGGAGATAAATTGATTTGCTTTTGTCTGCCCTCAGACTTGTACTACACTTAACCTATGGTCGTGATCGTATAGAAGGCCTCTCCTCCTCGCTGAGTGCTACAAAGCTGAGGTGGACAGTGTCCGGCTAATGCAGAGTAACAACTCTCTTGAGCATTGCCTTATTATGTATGAATTATGCTCCCAAGGAAACATCTGAAATTTTTTTCCTTGGGTGTGTGTATACTACTGAGTTAGAAGCCAGAGTTAAGATGCTTCCCCTTGACATGTTATTATTTTATTTTGCCTTGTTATGAGCATAATAATTGTATACAGACTATAGACAGTAAGACAAAACAATAGCAGATCCTTTCTATAAGTATTTCCTGTGTTCAAGGCCCCATTGGAGTGTTTGATGTGTGTATAGATTCTTCAGGCCTCTTACCCTACGAGCAAGTATTAAAGGCATTCTGTAGATAAGAAACCCAGGCTCTGAGAGATTTAGGGAATGTGTTTAAATCACATGGTTGGGAAGTTATAGGTAAGATCTGATCACGCTTAGCACTTGGTCAAAAAATCATGACAACTGTCCCTTCAGATCTTTTCTGACTTCAAAAACAGTCTTTCTGTTCTCAACTTTGCCTGATTCCCTAAGCCAGCTCCATTCTGTTTCCTCCTGGAGCATCAGCAGGTTTCACCTTCCTTCCTAGCCACAATCCTGCCCATTCTCTCAGCCTTCTCTCAGGACTCTGCACTGGATTTCTGATTCCCCTCAGAGAAGGAGCTGCCAAAATCCACAGGAAGGATCAGGCCCCTGGCCTTCCTCTCTAGCCTTTGCTCCATTGGGCTTCTCTCTCAGCATGTGTTCAAGCTCTCAAGGAACTTTCCCCAGGGAAGCTCAGGAGCTAAAAATAGCCTGCTGTGTGAGTGCTAGCTAGCACCTAGTAGAGTTTCCTGGGCTATGAGAAGCTGAGCAAGAACAATGAATGAGGAAAGTAGGCTGACATGTTGGGAAAGCAAGAGAGGGGACACCCTACACACCTCTGCTGCTGGGATGGTGGACTCGCCCAGGATTAGTTCTCAGAACTCTTAACTACATCAGGTCAGAAGGATCTGGTGCACTTCCTACTCAGACAAAGTGTACTGTTCCAAGGGCATCAAACAACATAGTGGTTGAGGAAGAAATGTAATTTCAATTGTCATCCAGAAAGGAAGCAGACACTAAAAGTTATTGAACTGCTCAATAACCATGTTTTAAAACATATTTAAATTAATATTAATATCACATTCATTTATCTATTTGATAATCTACCTTATGATGCATATCTACTATAATAGTTCACTTTATAATTATTCGTTATTAAAATGTTTGAAAACATAATTAAGCTCATTGCAAATTATTGGAGGAAAATTTTTCTCTCATATAAAATATTTTGGGAACGATTCCAAAAAAAATCCATACTCAACCCAGACTAACCTTATTATGCACTAACTTTTACCCACAACAGAAAAGGGCTAGGTTATTGTGGTGGCTTGAATATGCTTCGACCTGGAAGTGGTACTATTAGGAGGTGTGGCCTTGTTGGAGTAGGTGTGGCCTTGTTGGAGGAAGTGTGTCACTGTGAGGGTGGACTTTGAGACCCTCCTCTTAGCTGTCTGAGGATGCCAGTCTTTCCTGGATACAGTCTGGATCAAGATGCAGAACTCGCAGCTCCTTCTCTAGCCCAGCATCTTCCTGGATGCTGCCATGCTCCTGCCTTGATGATAATGGACTGAACCTCTGAAACTGTAAACCAGCCCCAACTAAATATTTGCCTTTATAAGAGTTGCCTTGGTCGTGGTGTCTCTTCACAGGAATGGAACCCTTTACTAAGACTTCCTAATTGTGGTGATAATACTTGTAATTTCTAAAAATAGCTCATTGGGTAGAGAGCTTGTTTAGCCTGTGTGAAACCTTAGACCAGTGATTCTCAGCTTGTGGGGGGTCAATTGACCCTTTCACAGGGGTGGCCTAAGACCATCAGAAAACAGACATTTACATTATGATTCATAACAGTACCAAAATTATAGCTATGATGCAGCAATGAAATAAATTTATGGTTGGGGTCACCACAACATGAGGAACTATAATAAAAGGTCCCAGCATAGTAAAGTTGACAACCACTGACCTAAATTCAGTCTCCAGTACCACATAACCCAACATAGTAGCACAGCCTGTAGTCCTAACTCTTCCCCTGAAGGCTGGCAGGTCAGAGGTTTGAGATTGTGCTCTGTGTAAGGAAGAAAGTAAGACTCATACAAACCCTTCCACACTAAAAAAATCAAATTGTGACAATTCCTTTGCACACACATCCTCTGCTTAAGCCAGTCAACTTACTCCTCCCCAGCCATGGGGTTCACAGTGCATCCAGCTAGGGCCATTAAGAGTGTGAAAAAACTTGTAGTGCCTTACCTCTGTCTATCCCCAATATGAGATATACATATATATATATATATATATATATATATATACATTATATATAATATATAACACATATAATGACATGTTACATGTTATGTATTATTATATATAATATGTACTGTGTAATATAACATATAATATACTGTATATATTACATATATAATATATTACAATATATGTTACTTTTTTGACGTTTTACTATTTTATGTTTTTAAAACTAATATGGTACTTTGTAAAGGATAGGAAGTAATGATTCAATTAGTTTTTCAAATAAATCATTGATTGTGCTACTTACTAATGTGTGAATAAAGTGCTTATT
This sequence comes from Uromys caudimaculatus, assembly GCA_028551405.1. Taxonomy (NCBI): domain Eukaryota; kingdom Metazoa; phylum Chordata; class Mammalia; order Rodentia; family Muridae; genus Uromys; species Uromys caudimaculatus. The sequence goes on along the minus strand of CM052706.1, from coordinate 36,978,510 downwards.
TCCTGAGCTGCTCTCTCCTTCACATGAAATATGACCTTCAATCTAGAGCAAGTTCCCATGCTTACAGCAGTCTCGTTCAGGCTCCTAATCAATCAGTCTATCCCTGAGGTAATACCCAATCATTAGTTATGCTGACTTTGTACGATATTTTAACATTCTGACAAGGACTCTCATTATTTTTCATGTTCACATATTTCTTAGCTTCTTTTGGACATTTGCTGTTCCATGCAAAATGTAGGATAATTCACTTTTCTTATACCATAGGGATTTTAGTTAAAAGTCATTAAATATATATAACAATTTGGGCAGGTTGATGTATTAGTAAAAAGTCTTCTCATGTAGGAAATGGGAGTGGTATTTTTTTTTCTATTTTGTTAGCCCTGGTGCAACCTTTCAATAAGATCTTATAACTCTCTTCCCTTGAGCCCTGTACTTTTCTTATTAAATTTATTCATTTATTATTTTACTTGGCAATATTGCCTATACTTTATTTTGTACTGTTTTAAGTGGACTGCATTTTCTACTCATCTCTGTTGTCTCTAGCACAGATCCTGCTGTCTCTTTTTAGATAAGCACCCCATACATTTAAATAACCATCACGGCCCATACACAGGTCGAGTGTGGAACTCCCAAAGAAGATTTTTTAAATGGGATCTGCAGCCGTGTTTGTTCATGGCTTTGCATAAGTGATTTTATCGTGTTTAGGTGGTTTCCTTCTATTCATATTCCTTGTAGAGTTATTATAATAAGAATTTCTGTTGAATTCAACCAAAAGCTTTTTAGCATCCTCTGTGATGCTACTTCGAGTAACAAAACTATGTTATTGAAAGGCCTCTGACGTGAACTATGTTTAGATCTTGGCAATGAAGGTCATTACTGATACCCTGCTGGATTTGGCGTTTAGCTGTTTATTAAGAATTTTACATTATATTTTGATAAGTGATACTGAATTATTGCTTTCTTTCCCTGTTATTATCTAATGCTAGTATTAACATATTTGATGATTTTCTAACATATTAGTGAGATGGGCATCGTTTGTATGACTACAGAGTTTAAATGGCATTGGATTTGTTTTTCAATATCGTACATGTAGCAGAGGCATTTACATTATTTGCACAATAAAAGATGTGTCAGATTTTTTTTTTTTTTTTTACAGTTTAGAATGCATATACTCCAGAAAGTTTATAGCCAATGTAGAAACAAAAATGGGTATGTGAACTAAGGTAAACCAAGCTAAATGCATATTAATTTCCAAGAAATACTTCCTCAAGGTACATATACTTCCCCCCATTCCCCTTAGGAAACTTCTTACTCTACCCTCCCATCTGTCAGTACTGGTTTTTCATTTTCAAAAACATCTTAGCTAAAGTGGCTGTGAGACTTCTCATTCACATGTCAACAAATTTTACTTCTTTGTTCATCTCCTCCTCATAGATTGAGATGGCTTTTTTAAAATTATTGTTTCATTTTATGCTATGGATATGGGTATGGGTGTTTTGCCTACATGCATGTCTCTGTGTGTAATACCTACAGAGACCAGAAGGTTCCCACAGAACTGGAGTGACAGATGCTTGTGAGCTGATACGCGGGTGCTGGGAGTTGAACTCAGGTCCTCTGGAAGAGCAACCAGTGCTCGAAACCTCTGAGCCATCTCTCCAGCCCTTGACATAGCTCTTTCTTGATGATGTATTCCCTAAAACACATACAAGGAAAGGCTGTTCAGTTTCTCATGCCCTCTGTCTTGGCTACAAGTTGTAGGAGTGGCTATTACGGTTTGGAAGCTAATGGCATGATTATAACACTCTTTTTTCTGAGCCTCCTAGTCACTACTGGCTTAGTGTTCTCTTCGCCTGTCTCCAGCATCTTGACATATGCAGTGCCTACACACTGATCATTCACCAAGTCTGCCTTATAGAGCCTTTCTATATTCACGGCACCTCAACAGCCATGTTGGCATACACCCCATTATAATGATGGCTACTTGAGAACTTTATTCTGAGTATTACTCTAGGAACTTTAGGAGTCTTCATTCATTTGGACAACTATCACAAAACCCATTGATATAGGCTAAATTTTCCTATGAAGAGCCTCAGGTACTGGGGGGGGGGGGAAGGGGGAAACATGGCTAACTAGTCTAATGTATCACAAGTTAGGAAGAGAACGGCTAGAGATGAAGATAGGTATTTTCAAGCACTTCATTACATTATAGCCTGTCCACAAACAGCCCATTTCTACATTCACAGACTTGCCTGTTCTTCCATCAAAATATCTACTTTCTTGCAGGAGATTTTGCTTTACCAGCTTCCCTCATTGGTTCCACGGCCCTCTGTTTGGACTTTGGACTATCAGTCCCTTAAATGATGCTTTCCCAAATTCTCTTAGTGGTCTAGACTGCCTCTTTACACAGTAACTTTCCAACCCCAACTACGTACACTATCATTTTTCCATGTTCCTCCCACAGTAGCAGTCCCTGATACAGAAAATGACAAGCCCTGTTGATTGGCTGCTGTGAACACATGAGACCAGAGACCCAGTGGGGAGCACCATGCCCGGCCCCTCCCCCTGCCTCCTGTCTAACTGGCTCTTTTCCATTCTTCTAGTAATATTTTCTCAACAACGACTTTGTTTTGCTTTTTGCTACTTTTTTTTTTTACCTTCTCATCAGAAGATTTATTTTCTGACATCACAGCAATATAGTAGCTGTCATAGGTAACTTCCTTTACTTCTGCCCCCTAAATTTTTCTGGCTTTTTATCCCTTTCTAACCTTTTCTATGTGGTTCACAAGAAAAGTGATCTTTTCTCTAAGGTCTTTTAACTAATGACCTTGGCTCTATCTTCCAGCCTTTTTGACTTGTGTTCCATAAGGTATTGAATTTTTATATCTTTGTTTTGTTCAAAGTCAAGTATGCTGTAACACACACATGCACACACATGTGCATACATACATGTAAATCCAATGGCCTAATACAAAATACCTTGTGCATGTATGGGGTGTACGTGTGTATGTGCTGGCACACAGCCTTAGAGTTATTCCTCAGAAGCCATCCTCAGCCCATTAGGCAGATTGGCCAGCAAGTCCAAGGAACCTGTCTCCACTTCCTCAGGCATGGCTTTGCACATTGGTGCTAAGGCTTGAACTCAGGTCCTCCTGTTTGGGTGGCAATCGATTTACTGACTAAGCCAGCTAACTGTTCATCCCCCCCCCCCCCCCAGTTTCAAGTTACACCACCCTAGCCTCCAGCCTCCTCCCCTGCACTCCAGCTGCCACCCGCTAACTTCATTATGGACATGGTTAGCTCTGCAGGCTAGCTGTATCCGTTCATATCCTCACTACTGTGCCAACATGCCTGACAAAAGTAACTTAAGGGAGGGACGAAGGGCTTATGTTGGCTCACAGTCTGAGGATATTATGACATGGAAGGAACCGCAGCAGGATCACGAGATTGCTGGTCGTACTGTATCTTGAGTCAGGAAGCAAAGAGATATGAGCATTGGTCTTCAGAGTGAGCTCTTCTTCGTTTCCTATTTTATTTGGTCCTAAACCCCGGTCCACAGAATGTAGCCATCCACAGTCAGGGTGAGTCTTTCCTCCTTAGTTACACTGAAAACACCCTAATTGACATGCTCAGGGATGTTTGCTGGGTGGTTCTAAATCTATCAAAGTTTACAGTCAAGGTTAACTACCAGAGGAGCCAACTTCATCCTGGGGACTCAGGAACTCAGGCAGTTGTGATCCTGCGGTTGCCTCATCAGCAAGACCCTAACCAAGGACCGGGAAAGAAAGAGTCTGGGAAACTGCCCAGGAGTCTCAGGCCGGAAGTAACACACAACATCTGTTCATAATTTATTAGTCCAAACTAGTCGTGTGACCTGGCTTAACAGTGAGGGAACTAGGAGCGGACTTCCTTTTCTGTGGGAAGGAACCCTGTGCAGCAGACTTAAGGACCAAGTAGACTGACTCTCTCTGTCCTTTCTTTTCTCTCGGGAGCTTCCCATACATAACTTTTACGGACAGACAGAAGACTCTCTGTCTTCAATTTGTAAATATCTATTAACATATATCAGAGTGTATTATAATTATTCACAGAATTTCTTGATTTTTTCATCTAAACTTTTAAAGGTTTTAAAGATCTATAATCTTTAAAAGAATAATTTCATCAAACCCATATATTTCACACTTTACACAATAGTGCCTGGCAAGCAGAAGGTTCTCAATGTTTATTGAATAAAGAGTTGGACAAAAACAATTTTAAAAAGCCATATATAATTATTCACATTTAAATTTTAGTTGCTAGCAAAAGAAGCCTGAGTAAAGAATTATAAACACCATTGTAATACACCACTATGAGACATTCAAGAAATGTAGCATAGCACAAAATAAACTCCAAACAAACTGTTTTCATGAGACGCTGTCTGAATAGCCAGGGTGCTGTGCTGAGCCACCAGTGGCAGGTAAGAATGCTCAGGCCTCAGCAATGGAAACGCACATTTCTCTAAGTATGCCTGAGGGTTATAAATTATCACATTTCCTCTATTATCTAATATTGCTGATGAAAAAGAGGTGACATTAATAACCGTCTTTGTCAGGGTTTCTATTCCTATACAAACATCATGACCAAGATGCAAGTTTGGGGAGGAAAGGGTTTATTCAGCTTACACTTCCATGCTGCTGTTCATCATGAAAGGAAGTCAGGACTGGAACTCAAGCAGGTCAGGGATCAGGAGCTGAGGCAGAGGCCATGGAGGAATGCTGCTTACTGGCTTCCTCGCTTCTCCTGGCTTGCTCAGCCTGCTTTCTTATAGAACCCAAGACTACCAGCCCACAGATGGTACCACCCACAAGGGGCCCTCCCCCCTTGATCACTAATTGAGAAAATGCCTTACGGCTGGATCTCATGGAGGCATTTTCTCAACTGAAACTCCTTTCTCTGTGATAACTCCAGCTTGTGTCAAGTTGACACACAAAACTAGCCAATACAATAACAATAGTTAAACTAACCACAAAGTCATTTTAAGCATCGTAATAAGTTTATAATTATTAGTTGAGTTTCTTTACATTTAAATTTTAAATAAATGACAAGGCTTAGGCTATGAATAAAGCAAAATATTAACCATTATAATGCCACTGATTGTTGTGTTCTGTCATCTGTGCTGTGCTTCTATACAAACTATATTATATTCTGTGTCTTTTTCTTTAGTCAATAACAACAACAACAACAACAACAACAACAACAACAAAGACAAGGGGAACTTTCCAAAGACAGCAGAGTTTCATTCACTCACACCACACATGACTTAACCAGTGAGTGCTAACTTAGCTTTTGTTAGAAAATGCTCATTATAAACTAGGGTCCTTTTATATCTGAAGCTCACCACTTGTCCCCTAAATGACGATTACCAGGTAATATTGTGATGGTATCACTAAGGATCCTAGCCAACACTCAGACTGAGTGTGGGAAAAGCCAGAGAGTCATCAGAAGGGCAGCAGCCCTGACAGGTCCCAGCTAGGATGTGCCCTGAGAGAAGCAGGGAGCCAGAAGGAGTCAGGAGGAACCAAGTGACCAGGGGAGCAGAGGAAGTCCAAAGGCCAGAGCCAGGAAAGAGAGGCAAGTCTGAGACTACCTAACAGGCAGGGTCGTGGAGGAGGAAGTAAAGAGTCAAGTGGAGGCTAGGAAGTGAAGTAAGATGCCAGGTGTGGAACAAAACAGAAACAGTGAGAGAGAAGTGAGTGGGACAAGCATAAATCAGAGGCAGGGGGATTACATAGAGAGCAAGAATAGAGCTCAGAACTCCCCCAGAAGCTCATTCTGCTTCCACTTCTATTTAGTCCTGTTGCAAGCCTTGAGAACACATACACACACACACACACACACACACACACACACACACACACACACACACTAGCTTTTGAGGCTTCAATTATTACAAATATTTTCTTTCTTAACAAAAAAGCAAACATCTTAGCATTTTTAAGTCTAGAGGTGAAAACATACAACTGAGAGTTTTGTTTCTTTTATTTATTTTAACAAAGCGATAGTCTTGAAAATACCTGGAAGCCTTTCTTCTCTACATGTTATTTCAAATTCTATAGTGCAGGGATATAATTCATATATATATGTATGAACATACCTATTCCTCCTGGAAGCCAGTGGTCAGACAATTGTCAGTCATTATGTATGGTTTATTCTATGTAAAGGTTTAATTCATTTCCCACTTGCTACTAGAAATGACTAGAAAGTGCTCATTTTTCTTCTTTTATTTTTTTGCCACTCTGTTTGGTTAAAAGATTATGAAGACCAGTGAACTATATAACAGTATTTGCCAGCAAGTCTGAAGACTCAAGTTCAATCCCTGGGACCTACAAGGTAAAAGAAAACTGACTACTGCAAGTTATCCTTTGACTTCTACACATGCACCATGGCATACTGTATGTGCACACATAAACAAACAAATAAATAAACAGGTAGTGGGTAAAGGTACCTTCTATCAACCCAGATGACCTGAGTTCAATCCCCAGGACTCACATGGTAGAAGGTAACAACCAATTCCAGCAAGTTGTCTTCTAGTCTCCACTCACATGGCCTTGACTAATAAATGGACCCTCAGAAAAATGGACGTAATACTACCTGAGGACCCAGCTATACCACTCCTGGGTATATACCCAGAAGATGCTCCAACATGTAATAAAGACACATGCTCCACTATGTTCATAGCAGCCATATTTATAATAGCCAGAAGCTGGAAACAACCCAGATGTCCCTCATCAGAGGAATGGATACAGACAATGTGGTACATTTACACAATGAAGTACTACTCAGCTATTAAAAACAATGATTTAATGAAATTTGCAGGCAAATGGATGGAACTTGAAAATATCATCCTGAGCGAGGTAACTATGTCACAAAAGAACGAACATGGTATGTACTCACTGATAAGTGGATATTAGCTGAAACATTCGGAATACCCAAGTTTCACTTTACAATAACTGCTGGACTGCGAGTGAGGTCCCAGATGGAGGAGTTGAAGAAGGGACTGAAGGAGCTGAGGGAGTCTGCAGCCCTATGAAGGGAGCAACAGTGTCAACTGGCCACACACACACACACACACACACACGTCTTCCTGGAGGCTGGACCACCAACCAAAGAATACACATGGAGGGACCCATGGTTCGGACCACATATGTGGCAGAGGAGGGCCTTGTTGGCCGTGGGGAGGAGAGGCCCCAGTAAAGGGGAATGTCAAGGTGGGAATATGGGAGTGGGCGGGCGGGTGGGTGGGAGGTGAAATTCCCTCATAGAGATGGGGGAGGGGGAAGGGATAGGTGGTTTCCAAAGAGGAGACCTAGAAAGGGGGACACATTGGAAATGTAAATAAAGTATCAAAATAAACAAATAAATAAATAAATGTAATCTTTTAAAAAGATTATGGTAAAGCAAGAGAAAGCACATATATGTCTACACAACTAACGGTCTTATCTTGTGTGATGGTTACTGCTGTCAATTTGACAGAATCTAGTTACCTGGGAAATAGGCTTAAGAATGCCTGGGCTGGTAATCGTGATTGAATTAATTAAGATGGCAAGCCCCACCCACTGTGGGCGGCACCCTTCCTTGGCCAGATCCTGGACTTTATTCGTGGAGAGTGAGAGCTGGGCAACAGTATGCTTGTATCACGCTCTGTTGGCTATTGTGGATGGGATATGACCAGCTGCTTCGAGGTCATGCTGTCTTCCTTTCTCTGCTGTGACAGACTACACTCTTACGTTGCTTTCGCCAGGGCATTTGATCACAGCAGTAGGAAAAGAAACTAAGACACCCAGGAAGTTAAGGTTTCTGATGTGCTTCCCAGAGTAAAGCTGGGCTAGGAATTCTTCCATAGCTTTCTTGCAAGTGAGAAGTACACATGTTGGGTGAGAAGTGGGCAGGGTCAGCTCTTCAGTGTGACACCCAACAAGTGAAGCTACAATGGCTCCTGCCCCCAGTGAGTATATTCATTACTCTTCTGGCTGTGACAAAGCATGTGATTAAAGAAGTAAAGATTTCTATTAACTCGCCGTTTACGAAGGGTTACACTCTGGGCCGGTGACACGATTTAGCAGTTAAAAAATGCTTGCCTTGCAAGTCTGACAACTTTAATTCAATCACCGAATCCCATAATGGAAAGAAAGAATCAGCTCCCAAAAGTTGTTCTCTGACCCCCACATGTGCACCATGTTATCTGCAAGTCCTGCCTCTCCCCCAGTAATAATTACAATACAATTACAATGTTTAAAAAGGGAACTACAGCCCATCTCTGCAGGGAAGGCACCGTGGACAAATAGTAAGGCTGCTCAGGTTTCCTCCATGGTCAGAAAGCAGAGAGTGGACAGGAAGTGGGGGTGGTCCTCCCAGTGGACAGGAAGTGGGGGTGAGTGGTCCTCCCAGTGGACAGGAAGTGGGGGTGGTCCTCCCCAGTAACCTACTTTCTCCTGCAAGGCTCCATGTCCTAAAGGTTTCATATACTTCCAAAATAACACCACTGTCAGGGTATCAGATGTTAAAACACAGGCCATGCAATATAGCACTGAATAAGGCCCAACACAAAATAATAAACCTGGGGTTAGAAAGATGGCTCAGAGGTTAATTGCATTGCTGCTCCAGCAGAGGAACCAGCACCTACATGGTGGCCCATGATCTTCTACAACTCCAGTTCCAAGGAATCAAATGCCCTCTTCCGTTCTCTGTGGGCACGAGGCAGATATGTAGTACACACATACATATTTAGGCAAGACATTCATACACGCACAAATGAAAATAGTTTTTCAAGTATCATAACCTTACTAAAAATATTATGATTATTTCACAGTCTTTTTATAGTAATCCTTATAAGGGTCTTGTATGTGAACTTTAGAGGACATTGTTTCACAGTGCCAAAGGACTGGACAGTCCTGGCTAGAGAGCATTTGCATTCAAACCACACCAGGCCTCTGTTTAGTTACAAGCATGTTCTTGAGCTCAGGATTTGATGTTTAAATTAAGATCCTGATAGTGAGCATCTCTAATCATTTAGACATCACTAGCAGACTGGCTAAAATAAAAACAAAAGTTCAGAGAAGTTTAAAAATTCATCAAAAGAATATCTCATTAAGCTATTAAATGACCTTGGAAGAGTTATAGAATTCATGGTTAATATGCAAAAGCCAATTGTTTTCGGCATAAAAATGGACAGATAGATTTCATTAACAAAAACCAAAACCAAACAACAACAACAAAACACCATTTGCTTCAGCATTGCTCAGGAATGATCCCCATAAGCTGGAAGCCAGCCTGGACATAGTCTTTCCATACAAACAGGCATGTTCGTCCACATTTACTCAAAGGAATTGAAAACCATTTCCACCCAAAGCCACACATATGCTTAAAGCAGCTTTGTTTGTAATTGCCAAAGTTTTGGAGTGGTCAAAATGTCTTTCAGTAGGTGATGGATATACTCTGGTATATCCTGAGGTGATGGATATACTCTGGTATATCCTGAGGTGATGGATATACTCTGGTATATCCTGAGGTGATGGATATACTCTGGTATATCCTGAGGTGATGGATATACTCTGGTATATCCTGAGGTGATGGATATACTCTGGTATATCCTGAGAATGATACAGCGTCCCCATCCCTCCCAAAAAAGCGTCTGAGCCATGCAGGGGCACAGAGCTTTGGAAGCACAGGAATAAGCGGGACGCAGACACCTGAAAGAGCTGCGCAGTTTGTTTGCAACCATATGACACTATGAAAGTTGTGTTGACATTAGAAGATCAGTGGGTGCCTGGGATTAGTGAAGAAGGAGTGACTGGGAAGAGCTAGGTGAAACTTTAGGACGGTGAAACTATTCTATATACCACAGTGCTGTGTTCATGTCATGAGATACTTGTCCAAACGTGCAGCATGCACGACATGGAGACTGACTCCCAGATGTGCACTATGGGCTTTGACTGACAAGGATGTGCCAGGGCAAGTCCACCAAAGGTGCCATTCTGGCAGAGTGTTCACAGCTGGGAGGACTACACATGAGAGGACGGTGGCATGTGGACATCCTTTGCCCTTCCTGCTAGCACTGTGACTCTAGTAGGAAATTAGTACTGGAAAGACTCTAAACTATAAAGGCTTTTTTGGAAGCGTGACAATGATATTGATGCTAGTAAAAGTTGCAATAAGAAGTTCATGGACAGCTGGGCAGTGATGGTGCATGCCCTTTAGCCAAGCACTCGGGAGGCAGAGGGGCCAGATCTCTGTGAATTCGAGGCCAGCCTGGTCTAAAGAGAGAGATCCAGGACAGCTAGAGCTACATAGAAAAGCACTGTTTTCAACAACAACAACAACAACAACAACAAAAAATGTGGGCTATTGAGAAGGCTCAGACCTTCCTCCAACTCCTCCATCTGGGACCTCACTCTCAGTCCAGCGGTTACTGTTAAGTGAAACTTGGGCATTCTGAACTTTTGAGCTAATATCCACTTATCAGTGAGTACATACCATGTTCATTCTTTTGA
>CM052706.1:36910258-36960421 GCA_028551405.1 Uromys caudimaculatus | reverse complement strand
GGGGGAGGGGACACGGGGTTTCTAAAGAAAAGGGGAATCATCGGAAATGTAAATAAAATATCAAAAAATAAATAAAAAAAAAAAAAAAAACAAACAAAACATAAAAAAAAAAAAAATTAAAGTGTCTTTCTTTTCAAAGAACAGTTTTAGGTTTTGAAATGGGATAAATATTTTTGAAATAATTTTATTGACTAATGCAGTTAGCTTTCTTTAAATATATTATACAAACCGGAGGCAGCATTGACCATAACTCTAATCGGGCTTGAGCTTCAAGGCTCTTAATTTTCCAACTGTTGATTCTGTTTTCCTAAAGAGGTTTGTAAAAGTTGCATTTTTCACATACTTTAAAATTTAGATCTGGTGAGGGGAGTTCTGTACCTGTATTGTCTATCTGTTTAAGGATCATACTTTCTTCAAAAAACATACACCTCATCGTATTAGTTAAAGCTGCTAGACTATTATACTCGCTCACAGTTTGTCATTCCTCTCTATCTCTGCCATGTTTCCCTGTAGTGCGGTGTACTTCTTTACCCTAATGACTTTGAACTTAACTTGCAAAGCAATTGTGCGCTTCGGGAAAAGTGTTATGCTCCAGCAGAAGCTTCCTTGTATGGTTTGACTTTATCCTACTCCTCCCCCCTAACTTCAGTCCACTTACGTGCTCCAAATAGTGGTTGTTGCTTTAATGTGGATTCTTAAAGAAAAGACTTAGAGCCCAAGCAAGCTCAGTACAAACCTAGGCAATCTCCACGTGGCCCTTAGGTACTGTCAGCAGGGTAAAAGTGTTTATGGTTGGCCTGAATATGGCCATTGTTTTGCAATTGAAGCAAACTGGGGTTCGCCATTCTGCCTTTTTATCCCTCACCCCAGTTCACCATAAGGCATCCATCTATCTATTTATCTGTTCATCCATCCACACTAGTATTATTTTAGGTTGACAGTACAAGTGCTACATTCTGGTTGCCTTTAACTATAACAGCGTCTTTTAATAGTTGCCAAGGGCTGAGTCATAGAACACATACCTTCTCTTCCCTAGACACAGTCCTTGGTAAGAGGATTTTAAAAAGTAAATTAACAGATGTACACAGGAAGGAAGCTTACATCATTGAAGACTTTAGATCCTAAACCTGTACTGTACATTTACCAATTTAAAAACATGCAAAACCCATCTTTTTTCAGATTATTTTTATAGAAGGTTTTTTTCCAGTTAATTATTTTTAATTATGCCTCTATAGGATTAGTGAAAATTTCTCTACTTGTTTATCAAAAAACAGTACATGAAGGGAGGTCTTGTCCCCTGATAAGTACTATTTCCATTTTAAAGCATTTATATGTGACTTTCTGGCTGGTGCTTTCCAATGTGATCAAATTAATGCTGTTTTGCATTTCAACTAAAGTACCTCAATCAGCAATAATACATGATATTTTATGAGTTCACTAAATGTATTATTTACTTAAGCATACCAAATTTTCTATAAATCTATGCTTTGCCTAAAAGGTACTAAGATTACAAACTCCCAACCTTGGGTGCGTTGTGGCTTTGTCTGTGGGTGCACCCGTGTGTAAGCCAGAAGGTGGTGTTGAGTGTTGTTCCCCAGAAGCAGTCAACCTTGGGTTTTGAGACAGAGACTCATTAGCCTAGGGCTTGCCAGTGTGATGAGACTGTGACCAATGAACTCCAGGGATCTCTCCCTGGCTCTGCCTCCCAGTGCTGGTTTACAACCATGTACCACTGTCTCCAGATTGTTACATGAATACTGAGGATCAAAGTCAGGCCTTGAGGGCTGGAGAGATGGCTCAGGGGTTAAGAGCACTAGCTGCTCTTCCAAAGGTCCTGAGTTCGATTCCCAGCAACTACATGGTGGCTCACAACCATCTGTAATGGGATCCAAGGCCCTCTTCTGGTGTTCATGAAAACAGCTACCATGTACTTATATAAATAAAATAGATAAATCTTAAAAAAAAAAAACAAAACAAACTTTAAAAAATCAAGCTTTGTGTTTGCAAGGCCAGCACTTTCTGAACTGAGCTACATCCTCAGACAAAGTCAACCTTTTTGGATATGTGAGATATAACAAAAACCCATCCTTGGCAGGAAAAGCTGTCATTGAAAGCAGTGTGCCCATTTTTTATTTTACAGCCGCTTTGATGGGCTTGACTGGGCCCTGCTCAAATTGCTGTGAAATCTGAACTGTAAATGTAGCTTTAGTCAAATCATTTTTAAAAAATGAATTAACAGCTGTGCTTATATAAAATCTGAACACTTTTTAAAAAAGCAACATAAATTGAAATAAAAGAAAAGAGCAAAATAAAAATTAATATTCAATAAATTAGGTTTAAAAATATTCTGCTATATAGAAAATGCAGAATATCTTAATGCTTTTGTGCGTGTGGTGGCTAAGTGTGTGTGAGGGGGTGTTACGTGGCTGGAGAAATAGAAGAGATAGATATAAAAAGAAAGAGAGAGAGAGAGAGAGAGAGAGAGAGAGAGAAATTAAAATGCATCTTACTCTAAAATAAAACATGTCCATTGCAGGGAAAAAGGCCTTTAGGGGACATTGAGCCTTAACTTACAGCAGATATTCAGCAAGTGTTGAAAGAATGGAGTGGACTGAGCTGGAAGATATGTGTCTTTTGGGGGAGTTATAAAAATGGAGGGAGGCAATCTGGGAACATCCTGTGAATATCTAAATTTAAGTTCCACTCATACCTACTTGGAATTGATGTGAAAGATCAAATCTAATCAGCTGACCACATGATCTTTTATATTAGGCGGAGAGCCACAGTGGTCAAGAAGCCAGGAGATCCATGACAAATGAATGCCCTTGAATGGCTGTTTTCAGTCTCAGAGGGCTGACCAGGCACAGGTGGATTCTATCCACCCTGCATACAAGCACCCAGGTATCTCAGAGTAACTACAAATCTTTACCAGGAATGCATTCTTTCTAAATTTTTATTTCTTAGCTTGTAGAGAAGGGATAACAATGCCTACTGTCACATTTCCTAGAGGACAAGGTTCCGGAAGGAAAGTGTAGTGGTCTGTGTGGGATCCCCTGAAAAGGCCCCGGCCACTTTTAGGATGGTGAGATCGCCCTGGGTAATCCAAGTGGGCACTGAGTCCAGTGAGGAGTGAGGTAAAGAGGCCATAATTGGATGAAAGTGAGAGTCAGGCAACAATGTTATTCATGGGGTTTCCTTCCTTCCTTCCTTCCTTCCTTCCTTCCTTCCTTCCTTCCTTCCTTCCTTCCTTCCTTCCTTCCTTCTTTCCTTTCTTCCTTTCATCTGTCTGTCTTGGGAAGGGGGGCATTCAAAGTTCTCTATGTAGCCCGGGCTGTCCTGGAACTCACTCTGTAGAACAGGTTGGCCTCAAACTAAGAGAGATCCACCTGCCCCTGCCTCCTAGGGCTGGGGTTAAAGGCATGCACCACCACCACTACCATCTGGCTAATAGGTTTTACTTTGTAAAAATGTCCTTGAGATCCATTTCACTTTAGGACTGTGTACTTACAATGGTTATTGTTTAAGTCAGCTTACCGTTACTGTTACAAAATACTCAAGTAATTACCACTAAAGCAAGACAGGGTTCTTTGGCTCAGCCCGTGGTTGGTTGATCTCAATGCTTTGAGTCTGTGGTTGCTCTGTATGTATGTCATGAAGCAACCATGTAGCAGAGGAGAGATGTCTGCTTCTTGGCAGCCGGGAAACAAAGAGAGCTGGAGCTGCGTTATCTTGTCAGGGTCACACACTCAGTGACAGAATGTCCTTTCACAAGGTTCCTTCTTGGACCAGAGTGACATGGGTTGGGAACCCAAATCCCTTTAACACAAAGGCACTTAGGCTTTGAAACATTCAAGATTCAACCTAAGCAGCTCAGATGGAAAAATTGTTTATTTTAGAAAGCCTTTAGAATGTTTTCTAGAAATACATATAACAAAATTAGATTAAATATAGAAATAAGAGAATACAGAAAGTAGGACAGAATAAATCTGAAAAAGATAAAATTAAACTGAGTGTTTTGTTCACAGCATGAACGCTGCGAGGCCTTGTGCTTTTGACTCTAGGCTTTTTAGAAGCTACTGCTAACAAGAAGACTAGTCACACGACCCTTATAAAATAACCCTAATTTATAGTATGCTTTCAATTAGCTAAATATAATGATCTAACCTTAGAAGCAAATGTGCATGTACGTATGCATATGTAGAAAATCTTAGAAAGATGTATACTGAGTGTTAATTGGTTATTATTAGGCCACCATGGTGGGTCATATTTCCTTCTTTATCCTTTTATATATTTTCTGAAAATTTCACAGTTGACTTACAGCTTATAATTAGGAGGGTGCTTTTGTACTTCTTGATGACTTCTGTATACATTTTCCAGCACCTCAGAGAGAATGAAGGAAAAGATATCAAATATACAGAGCTCACGCCCAGTGAGTCTGGCTACCGTCAGGAGTGAAGACTCCTGGGAAAAGGACTAGCCCCTGTGAGCGGGAAGGGCTCTGGGGCTTAGTTTCAATAGGACAAATCCCATGGCTTCAGCTGCAAAGGACAGAACAGATGCAGGAGACAGCAAGGTGAATGGGTGAGGGCTGAGTTCCCATTCCCCAAGCCCTGGGGAACCTAAACAGTTGCCGTTTGCTTTTGTCAAGGCCTGAGATGCTAATTTTCCTCCCTAGCCATTATATTCCATTTATTTAGGCAAACTTAGGCTTAAAGTTAAAAGCCGGAATGTGGCATTCAGCTGGTGATCCTGGAAAAATTTGACAGCTCAATTGACATATAATTTATATAGTGTAAAATTTACCCACGGAAGTGTATAATTCACTGAATCTTAACATGTTCACCTGTTCACAGAGTTATGCAACAATCACTGTTAGTGAACTCAGGTTCTCCTACATGACAGGCAATGAACAACTAAGTTGCACATTCAGTCTTACTTTTTTTTTTTAATGACTGGCTTCTGTCACTAAGAGTAATTTTTTAAGTTAATGCATATTATAACATATAATATTATACATATAATGTATCAGTTCTTGGCTCCCTTAAAATATTCTAATTTATTCCTTTCATAAGTATGAGTGTTTTGCCTGTTTAGGTGCATATACACCACATGCACGGCTGGTGTCCAAGGAGGTTGGAAGCGGGTGTCGTGTCCCTGGAACCGGAGCTACGGCTACTTTGAGCCATAGTGTGGCTGCTGAGAACCAAGCCCAGGTCCTCTGCAAGAGCATCAAGTGCTTTCCGTCCTTCTTGGCTCCTTTTTATGGCTGAAGAGCATTGCATTGCCTAGGATATATTACATTTTATTTATCTACTGGGTAGCAGAAAAAATATCTGAATTGTTTCTATTTTGGCTAGGTTTTTAAAAATAATTAATTTATCTTTAGCTCAAGGCGTTTTATTGGAGTTTAAAAGAAAAACGTTGAAGTAGGCAAGCTATAAATCTCACCAGCTGCCTCAAGAAGGGAGACAGAAAGCCATATTGTTTCAGTTAAGCTGAGCCATGGAGGTCAGCCACGGGGTGGACAAGGCTGTGAGAGGGGCTTTAGGGAAAGAGTAAGGAATTCCCAAGTATTAGGAAAGAATGCTTAGGAGAGAGAGAGAGAGAGAGAGAGAGAGAGAGAGAGAGAGAGAGAGAGAGAAGGAGGAGGAGGAGGAGGAGGAGGAGGAGGAGGAGGAGGAGGAGGAGGAAGAAGAAGAGGAGGAGAAGGAAAAGTTACACTTTTCTGAGTAATTCATTAAAGTGTACAAACTTACAAAGCTATAAAAAATTGAGCCAGGTGTGGGGAAATCCTGTGAGGAAAAGTAAATTATCTGAAATCATTTCACCTTTCTCTTTAGAATGTTTTAAAGTTGGCCCATCTTCCTGAGGGGTGGTCCCTTGGCCAGATGAATGACCAGCACACGTGGATTAACTCTTATGTTTTTGTTTAATTTGGATGCTAGGTGTCCCCACTAGGCAAAAAAAAAAAAAAAAAGCTTTTTAAAATGGGCCTTACAGATCCTAATCAAGGCTACCTCCTAATGAAGGCTACCATAACATCCCCTGTTTGGAAGATTTTACTGTAAAATCATTTAGGAGATGGGCTAAAATTGGAGAGTATATATAGTCTATTTTCATCATGAAAATCTAAGGCCCAGCCCCACGGCCATTCAGTGAAACAGATTAATGTCTGGACCAGAGTGTTAAGTTCGAAACCTCACATACAGCTTCCAGGTAAGATGATCCTTTAGGAGGAGATAAGAAGCCAGAGCTCCCTTCTGGCATTTCTGGTTCAAAAACCAGGGACATTCCTGGAACTGTTGCTCTTTGGTCCTTCCCTAAGCCTGACTAACTAGTTTCTGTCTCCCAGTCTTGTCATTTCTCCATCCCTTGCACAGGAAATAACTCCTACTTAGGGAACTGGTGCGTTATCTACCTGACTTTTTTGAGCTGAGTGGGGTCATCAGGCAGGACAGTTGGACTGCTCTTACAGTGGAGCTATCTAGGAGGGAGGCCCTGAAAGTGTATCACCAGTTCCATTTTCATAATAGCAAAGTGTGGGGAGAAATAGGGAGAAATAGAAATCCTTGGCTGGTGCCTCATGCCTAGATTGAGACCCGAGAAAGAATTAAAGTAAAGGCAAGAGTTAGTGTAAGTCCTAGGCAGAGAAGCAGAAGAAGCCACAACAGAATATTTTTAAATGTCAAAGTCAAAGTCCATTGGAATCCTTCGGTGGGCTCACAAGAGAACCCATCTGTTGGACCCCTCCTTGCTCTTTTTCCTTGTCTTCCAAGATTAGACTCAAGAGTCCTAGGATGAACTCAGGATCTGCTTTCAGGAAATTTGGTAACTGTTAGAGTGTCTAGATCTCAGTGTAAGGTCTCTTCCAGATACTTCTAGAGAGGGAGAGAAGAGAATTAACCATCATTTATTTGTTTGGGGTTTTTTGGTTTTTTTTGTTGTTGTTGTTATTGGTTTTGTTGTTTTTTAGGCTAAAAAAAAAGTGACCCTCTTGTAGCTACAGGTATGTGGTGCAGTGCCAAACTGAGCCAATGTCATAATGTCCTAGGTCTTGGAAGTTTTTTCCTTATCAAGATGAAATTATCGAGAATTGGTTATCTAAATAACGCGTCACGTGGGCTTAAGTCTAACGTCTACGGAGTGTAATCCTTTGGCCTGTTAAAGAAACATGCCAATCATTGTAATCTTTGCTTATACTTTCCCGTGCACAGATCATGTAGGTGGCCATAAATGAGCATTTTCTTAATTACTAGTGAGGCTAGTTGAGCACTTGGCCTTGCAGGGAGCGGAAGTGGAAGCATAAGGTTTCTTTGGAGAGTCAGTTGTGTTGGATGGTGTTTTGTGGGGCAAACACGTGAAGGAGTGTTTCCCTGAGGTAGACACAGGTGAAAGACTAAGGCAGACTCATGAAGGAACGTTTCACTGAAGCAGACACAGGAGAGAGGACGTTCTGCTAAAACAAGCACGTGAAAGGACACGTGATGAAGGATTCTTTGCTAACAACACACATATATTGGTCTGCCTTACACTGAGTAGTTGAGCTACATTTGTAGGGATTCCACAGAAAGAAACACACCAAAAAACCTTCTGGTGGTGTGCTACAGTTTCTTACAGCTTCTGCAGACTCTGGCTGATCGGCAGAGTGACGTCAGCTGAAACCGATACCCATGGAGGACACGTGATATTTGGAGGGTATAAATAGGACCCAATGGACAGTGATGGAGGTGGAATTTGGCTTATAGAACTCAAACTGTGCAACACTTGTGGGTCTCTCGTCTTCGCTGATCTTTGCTTCCCTGAGAGAGGCACAGCTGAGAACTTCTCCTGGCATTCTTCTTGGTCCCTCTTGCTGACTCAAGCCAGAGCTGAGGCCTGGCTGTCTCTGCTAGGTAGTGCCACCGCTGCTGATTTCTATTTGCTATCCTGACTCTGTGAGTCTGTTTGCGAGTGGATCAAGCTGCCATTGCTAACCTGGAAACTGAACTACTGATTTCCAGACAACACAGACAGGAGTTGCTCCAAAGAACCTTTCTAAACAGGTCCAATCCCCACCCCCACCCCATATCCTTTCTTTTCCACTATTTGTGGTGGGTAGTGGGCTACGAGGGAGGTTAAAGCATTGAAGAACCCTCAGGAGCCCTGCCTCCTTTATTGGCCGGATTGTTAAGATGTCATCAATAACTGTCCAACAATGAGACTATTTCTTAAAGTTTGCCTCTTTATGAAAGTCTTATAGGGTGATTAATCTATCTCACTTAATGTAATCAAAGACAGTAAAATGTTACTCAGAATTTCCAAATAGCATGGAATAACTTCTATTATCCTTGGTGATAAATGATTATTGTACCTAACAGATACAATTGTTATAAAAAACAGACTCTTCATTTTAGTAAGTTCATATAGCTTCAAGTTAGAAGCCCCATTTCTACTAGGTTCTGTGATGTAATAAAATAAATACATGGTTTCCTGTCATTACTGTTGAGGTCACTGAGGGGCCTTAGATGAGATGTGAGGTTGGGTGTCCAGTCTTCAAACTGCACAAAAATAGAACAGGTGCTTAGCTTTATTGCTTTCAATTACATAACACAACAAAGTCTAATTTCCAAAGCACTGGGATAAAATGTTCCTGGGGACATTCAATTTGAAGAATAGGCTAAGAGTAATCTGCAATGCACATACTCACTATTGCAGAAAGAACCTCTCATGTTCTTTGTGGAAGCATCACCTATCAATAAGAAGCTGATGGCCAATGAACTGAGGCAGGCTTAGAAGGTGGAACATCTTGCAGGAAGAGATAATAATTCTGGGAAAGAATCAGGAACAGGGAAATTTTGCCCTGGACTTGGAGGAGATGGACTTATGAAACTGAGGAGAGGTAACCAGCCATGTGGCACACATAGAATATAATAAATGGGTTCTATAAGTTATGAGCTAGTTGGGGAACAAGCCCAAGCATATGGCCTAGGCATTTATTGATACACAAATAGCCTCCAAGTTATTAATAGGGAACTGGGGCATGGGAGAAAAGCCCATGGTTACACATTATCATATAGAAATGATGCCTTTAAGGAGCTTTAGAACTTTCTTCTTTTTTTTATAATTTTTTAAATTGACCTTTACTTGGGTCTAGAGAGATGGCTCAGTGGTTAAGAGCATTGGCTACCCTTCCAGAGGACTCAGGTTTGATTTCCAGCATCCTGGCATATCTCAGCCATTTGTAAATCCAGTCCTAGGGGATCGGAAAGCCCATTCTGGCCTCTGAAGGCACCAGGCACTCTTGTGATACACAGATAGACATGCAGGCAGAACATCCATACACATAAAATAAATTTTTAAAAATGAAAATAATTTTTGTTTATGTGACTTTGTCTGTATATGCACCGTCTGTATGCAGTGTCTACTGAGTCCAGAAGAGGGAGTCAGAGCCCCTGGAATAAGACTGTGAGCCAGGTAATATGGGTGCTGGGAGCCAAACCTGGGTCCTATGGATGAACAGACAGAGCTCTTAACCACTGAGACAATTCTCTAGTTCCTGGCATTTCTTCTTAAGGAACTACAATCTGAGTTAGCTTGTTCCTGTGTTCATGGTGCAAGAAAGAAGAAGTTCATCTCCAAGCCCTGTCCCTTGGTCGCCAATGATCCTAGAAGACCAAGTCTTTAGTTCTCTCTGGTTCCCTCTTCCCCTGGGGCTGGTTCCCACCCCGGGTGCAGGAGAACAGATCCCACAGTGTGACTTCAGAGTACACAAGGGGAACAGCTGTCTCCCAGATGGGCAACTTTCCCTTAACACTTGCCTTTTTGGTCATTCTTTTTGCGTGTGGGGAGTCTGAGGAGTTGTGTGTGTGGAAGTCAGAGAACAACTTTCAGGAGTTTGTTTTCACCTTCCACGAGAGAGGCAGGGCCACTTTTACGGTTTCTACTGCCATGTTATGTACTCCAGACTAGCTGGCTATGAACTTCCAGGCAAGTCTGTCTTAGCATTCTTCTTGATGCAGAAGTGTGTGCCACTGCATATTGCTTTTGAGGGAGGATGTGGACACTGACCTTCAGGTGTCATGAACACACAACAAGCACTGGTATTCACTGAGCCATTTCTTAGGCCCTGGTGGTTGGGACTTCACAAGGAGTTTAAAGGCAAGGGATCCTGGGTGAATCCCTTTTCCTTTATTCCATTTTAGTTCTGTCCTCTCTCCGCACACTGTTCAGATCCTCTGCCCTGACCCTGAGAGCCAGAAACCAAGCATCGGGAGCAGCAAATGCAGTGACCGTTGAGAACTGGACTCCTGCCGATACAAAGGTGGTTAAGAAGTCACGATATGGAGGCTTTTGGCTTTTGAAAGTAACACCTCTTCCACACTCCCCTATAAACCCTCTTGGCTTCCCTCTAGTCACAGGCTAGCTCTTTACCTTAGAGAAAAACTTATACCCTATGGCCCCTGTCAGCTAGCTGGCCACTGTACCTTAGGTTGGTGAAAAGGTGACCATAAGTTGCTTTCACATTATATAGCCACGTGTGGTTGGCAGTTGTTCAGGAGAAACGAGGGCTTCTGCTACATACTGATTCCACAATTGCCAATAAAGAGTTCAGTCACCACAGGACAGGCTCAGACTATAGGGAGTGTGCACCACTGCCACCCAATGCCATTGGCAAAACTCGCATGGCCCAAGCTGCATCAAGAGGTGTCCAGGAGGCGAGAAAAGGAGCTGGTAGCAGTTGACTCTGATCCTAACACAAGCTTTGGACTAGGTAGGATTTTTCTTTTCCTCACTGCTTCTGGAGGTTTGGTTACACTGTCTCTGAAAGTCTCCTTGTGACACTTTAGCAATGCATTCTGAGATTTGGGGGTTGAATTATTTAATGATTAATGAGGACTTCTCCGGTGTTCGATCCCTGAATATTCTATCTCAACAACATCTATGAGTTGGCCAAAGGTAAAGTTCAAGGGCTCTGCTAGCTCCCCTGCAGTAAGTGAAATTTTGTTTGGTGCTGTAAAAGTCGTTAAAGGTTCCGTAGAGTATCAAGGCTTATTCTCGTTCTTAATTTCATTCTCTGTCAGCCCTAGGAACTTGCTCATGTTAGGCAAGTACTCTAGCACTGACCTACATCCTAAGCCTTGTTGGGAAATCATCATCATCATCATCATCATCATCACCATCACCATCATCAATAACAACAACAACAACAACAACAACAACAACAACAACAACAACATTGGCATAGGAAATTTTCACACTTGCCAAACAATCTTATTGAATTTCCATTCAGCCTCTGGTACACAGGACTGTCCCTGTACTCTGGTGGGGCATCTGACCCTCCTGGTGAAGAGCCCAGGTGGAGGAGCAGAGGGCATGCTGTGACCTTGACTCTTTACTTCATGCCTCAGTTTGCTCATTTATCAAATGTTGGGGAACAGGTGAGGGTCAAAGCTGTAGTCCCTAAGTCATGTGACTTTCCTTGCTTAGCCTTTATTCTGCTTCTTTCCAGGGGCCCTCTACCACAGAAGCCTGGAAATGAAACTACGCTTTTCTCAAAGTCAGCTGGAATTGCTTAGATTTTGATTCTGTCATTTTGATGAATTTGTTTGAAATCTGGAAGGCAGATATGAGGAAGCCATAGTTTTGCTTCACTGGGTTGTTTTTCTGCTAGCAAGATAGAGTCTGAGGGGTGAGGTCTAAACTGCAATAGGATTCTGGCACCCTCTGCTAGATTCCTGGGGGCCAAGGGCAGTGTCAACAGCAGACTCTTAAATCAGGATTCCTGTCTTGTGATTTTTTTTTTAAATTTAATATCTTGGGTGACTATGAAATGAAGTTCTCAGAGTTAGGGGAAGCCTCACCTGTGATAAGAGTCTGCAAGCTGATTCACTGATTAGAATTTCCTGATTGTGGAGGCTTGCAGTGTTTCAGATCCACAGCCAAATTATTATGGGTTGTCTGAAGCCTCCTCAGCAGGCATTTATTGTCTACCTCTATAGCTGACCTAACATCTGGGGACTATAACATGCAACTTATGGGGATGTTATTTGTAGCCTGTCTTAGTCAGGGTTTCTATTCCTGCACAAAACATCATGACCAAGAAGCAAGTTGGGGAGGAAAGGGTTTATTCAGTTTACACTTCCACATTGCTGTTCATCATCAAAGGAAGTCAGGACAGGAACTCACACAGGGCAGGAACCTGGAGGCAGGAGTGGATGCAGAAGCCATGGAGGAATGCTGCTTACTGGATTGCTCCCTTGGCTTGCTCAGCTTGCTTTCTAATAGAACTCAGAACTACGAGCCCAGGGATGGCACCACCCACAATGGGCCCTTCCTGCCTTGATCACTAATTGAGAAAATGCCTTACAGCTGGATCTCAAGGAGGCCTTTCCTCAAGGGAGGCTCTTTTTTCTGTGATAACTCCAGCATGTGTCAAGTTGACACACAAAACCAGCCAGTACATAGCCCATTAGCTTGCACCAACCCAAAGGCTAAAAATGTCATAGGACACCATCTAAAACCTACAGCAAGGACTCTCCAGATTTACTTTAAGCAACTACATGATATTCTCACCACTGATTGAGAAGTGTATTGGTTTATGGCTTTGTTTTGTTCAGTAACTATAAAAATGTCATGACACTGTCACCACCTTTGAATATGGTATTTGCAGTTGCTGGAAGCCATGCTCCTGAGCCATGGGCACTCATATTTAGCTCAGGTTAAACTCTTGGTTACTCCCTCTGAAGTGAAAATTATGCCTTTGCATCTACAGTTAACTTTGAAAGTGGTAGCTTTCTCAGAGAGGCAGCGCTAGGTTCCATTTGGTACCTAGTAATTCTTTGATGAGAAAATGCGTACCACAACTTATGCATGAGCATCAATAAAAAAATAAATAAATCTTCATATTTTTTCTCTGAAAGCTATTTCTGTTGTCTTTCTGATAATTTTACAAATGCTCCATCCTGGACCAGGCTTAAATTGGTCTTCTTTCCTATGGCGAACTGTGAGGAAATCAATGTCCCTTACAAGGTTTTGTGGAGATGACACCACGTAACCAAAGCACAGAGCTCAGAAGGTGCTGAATGCACTCGAGCATCACTGCAGTGCCCACAGATGACCAGGGATGTGGAGGGAAGTTCCTGAAGAGTTCCCCTGTTGAAGATGAATCTGCTTCCTGAGACGACTCAGTAAGTCTACTCAACAGCCACATGTGGAGTCTGTGCCACAAGGTTAATGTGCCCACACTCCTCTTTCACATGCTAATTCAGGAAAAGCTATTTGGCCCTCTGCTAACCCCATTACTTCGATGACTGACATTTCACCCAGTCCTAAAGACACACCACCCCAAAATTACATTTTAGGTCTTGGAGTCCACAAGGACACACACGGTGGGTGGAAATGCTGAAAGAGAAATATCTTATTAAAAACCTCTCTTTTAGGCCATGGATTTGAGAGAGAGTGGGGGAGAGTGTACATGGGAGGGATTGGAAGGATGATAGGAAAGGGGAAACCAATGTAATTGTATTTTAATTTAAAAAGTTAATAAAGCCTTCTCTTTTAAAATCAATTTATTTAATTTCAGGAGGCAGCTAAAAGATAAATAACTGGCTATTCTGAAACAAATGCCAATATAAAAGAAGAAAATTTGAACAAAATTGTATTTGGTCACTATGCAACTTCCTTTATTCAAGATATAAAAAGCCTAATTTAACACTCGTTACAGCATCTTGAAATCCATTCAGTCTGCCTTTTAAAAATAAATCGCCTTTTCAATGCCTGCATTGCACTGTAGACATGGAATTGTTTCCTTTTACTGTTCCTCTTCCTGAGCCAATATTTTGAATCTGAAATGATTACTAACTTGCCACACATAAATTTCCAACCACAAAGTGGCATTAATAACATTTGTGGGGCTTTTTCAGGGAAAGGCAGTGTTTGCTACCAAGGATGGCAAGCGTGGTACCTTCTCACACATGACAATAGAAATAGCTTTTGGAGAGAAACTGTGACAGTTCATTTTTATACTGATGCTCCTGCATCTCTTAGGGTGCATCCCCTCTCATTAAAGATCCGCTGGGTACATAGAACACAGGCCATGGTTTGCTTTACCACGGGTGGCCGCTGTTGAGTTGTTAGCGGTAGATTTCAGGAATATCTCTTGGCAAGCGTTATTCTTAAATCCCTCATCTATAAAATAAGACTGATGATAGTTCCTTACCCCCACGCCCCTCCCCGGGACACTTATGAAGACGAAGACGAGAGTATTTTCGATTAGAATGCCCACACAGCATGGCGCGCAACGCACACGAAATACGGAGGATCTGCTACCTGTTGCCACAGTGAGTTTCTTTGGTTTTTCTCTCAAGACATTTTAGCAATATGACGAGTTCATGCCAAGATCTAATCCTCTATGTGGTACTTATCGGTTTAAGTTATGTAACTTAAATTATAATGGGGTAATGATGGCAATTAAAACGTCAAAGAGGGCTGAGGTAAGAACGAGAATCTAGAATTTTCTACAGTGACCATTTGCAGATCCTGGGAATTGATTTCATCTGTCTGTGAAGATGCTGAGGGGTTTTTGGAGCAGGGAGAGTTCTGAGTTCCCAAAGGTAACATCTCTACTGTGGTCGGAGGTACTGACTAGGTTCCAGGAGCGGAGATGTCCCCAGTCCAAGGACTAAAGGCTGCGACTGCTCCTATCTGTCCTTGATGGTCCAGCACCTCTCACTTCACCCCTTCTGCTGAAAGCAACTCCTCTGTGCTTGATGCTGTGCTACTTAAATAGTAATCAAATGTGATTGTCAAAGTCGTGTGTGTGTGTGTGTGGGGGACTGTTGCAGGATATTTTATCACATTGTGAACCCCGAGACTGTGATATTTACTGGAAAAACCTGTTTTTTTGGTTGTAGTGTGACCCAGCCTTGGCACACACCGTTAATCCAAGAGTTTTCTGCTTGAATACTGTAAACAAGATTAAGTAAAGTCAACCATAGGTCAAGGGTGGAGCAAGCATCCAGTTGACAGGAAGCGAACACAGGATTATTAAGGAAGAAACCATAGAGAGTAAGAGAGAGTCAGGAGGATGGATAGAGAGATGGACAGGAAGTAAAAGGGAGGGATTTGGTTTGAAGAGTTTTTGGAACTCTTGAGAGAGGGGGATTCTTGGTGGGATGTCAGCTGAAGAGAAAGGTCAGCTGAGTGCTCTGTCTCTCTGAGCTAGCAGGCTTTCACACACCAGCATCTGAATTTTAATTGGTAAAATGGAATGATTGAGATTTTGTTAAAACAACTGTAGGGAGAAGTTGGGGTTAAGTATAACAATGGAACATTTGACTTCTGCTGTAAAAGGTCTGGAAATACCCGACCTGGGTGATCTCTTCCTGAAAATGATTAAGGTCAATGTGTTTGACACCAGAGATTACAACACAGACCTAGGGATATGGGTTGAGTAAAAGCCTTCTGTGGAAAAGATGTCCTTCACCATTTTACTTAAAAACAAAACAAAACAAAACAAAACAAAACAAAACAAAATAAAATAAAAAACCAAAGTTACAACAAAATCAAAAAAACAACAACAAAAAAATCTCAGTTTTTAAAAGATTTTGTGAGGGCCTAGAAACATGGCTTATCTGGTAAGGAAGCATATCACCTTTGTAGAGCAACTAAGTTCAGTTCTCAACACCCATGGTGGACGCTGACAACTGCCGCTAACCGAAGCTTCAGAGGCCCCAACACCCTCTTCTGGCTTACACATGCATTCATATGAGTGTGACCATGCATGCAGTCCCACACGCGTACATTAGGAAGACTTTATAGAGAAGTAATTTTCGTAACACAATATACACATATATGGATTTTTCACTGAAAATTTCAGCTGTTTTGTGGGTAAATTTGCCAAGTCATATTCCTACCACCAAAGTGCAGTTTTAGGACATTTCAGAGTGTACATTGCTAGTAGATTGGAATACAATTGACCTTTTACTGTATCAGATGCTGACATCCCACTGCACTTTTAACATAGTTGTTATAGCTTTTCTACTCGTGTGTCTTTATCTTAAGGTTTTCTATAGCTAGGGCCCTCTTGTCTGAGCAGAAAGAAAGGTTTGCCCCTCAGTAACTTTTAGTTCAACAACAGAATCAAATTTGTTCTCTTCACGAGAAGAAAACACTGGGAGCAGACTCTATTCACAGTCCACACAGCCCGCTGGGTTGTCCATGTGGCAAGCAATAAAAACCAAGAGTTGATTGCTTGGTTTCAGAAACAGATTGTCTCTTCATAGTTATTGGCTACTTTATTTCTGCAGTTATAATTGTACATTGTATTTATAGGCTTATGCATATTTCTTTACAACTGTGCTTATTCATAACAGTTCATGAAAGCCCTCATTCCCAGGTTAGAAAAAAAAAAAAAAGCAGGTAGGTGGCTGTCACTTCCAAGATCTCTTGGTGCCATTCATGGAAATAGCTTGCGTGTCACATGCTGCAATGTCCACTGTGTGTTCATGGCCATTGCTTCTCAGTTGCCCATGGAAGAATTCCTCCCTACCTCAGACCCATCTCTTTCTTCTCCCCCTTAATTTCTCAGTAGCACTCTGTTTTCTTATGTTCATGAACACCGTTCAACACCGCTAACATAAATCTCACTCCTCCTTGCTTACCCCATTGCCACAAACCCCTTATTTCTTTTAAACATTTTTATTTATTCTAGTGTGTGGGTACGTGGTGTACACATGTGTCTGTATTTCTGTGTGCACTTTTAGAATTTTACTTTAAAACAAGTAAAATAATTCAGTCAAAAGTATAACAAGTGCAGAGAAGGAAGTTTATTTGTGACCTTGAGGCCATTGTTGTACTAAATCCCACATAAGACACAGATTCTGTGCCTTGGAACTGACTTCAAATTCCTCTCGGAGTTTGGGATGGGAGGGACACAGATTCTAGAGTGCTAACTGTGAGTGGAGTCTCCTGTCTTCAGAGCATGCCACAGTTTTCTGAGAAGCCATCTCTAGCTGTCACAATGATATAGCATGAAATCGAGGGAGGGAGGGCCTGGGATGAGACACTGGCCTTTCCTAGGCACACATCCGGCATCCACCCACCACCGTGCACAACCTCCCCACGCAAATGTGGGGCTGCCCTGCGGTTCCTATGACTTCACATCCCACTGAGCATTCGTGTCGGTTTAAAAATATATCCCATTTATAGTATCTAAGTCTAGAGCCTAACTTTAAAAAAAGATATACTGATTGAATATTCTGAATTTTTTTCCAACTTTAAGCTCTGTTTAGTTTAGAACTTTAACATGCACTATGCACCCTTTCTGAAAACTCACACTGCCAGCAGCTATGCAGTTTATGGAGTTTCCGGTATACCAGCAGCCTTTTGCACTGCTATTTCAGAGCTTCAAGTAAATTGGAAATAAATTCGTAATTTGTAGAATATTCTTTTTCTTAAATGCAAATCTGTTCTGTGCATATGCCTGCTCTAGTGTATCCTCTGGAGAAGCCATGCACAAACATGTATGAACACAGGTTATTATATATTATTATTTTTTAATGTTCATTTATGTTTAATACAGAGCTTTGAGTTTTTGAAATTCTGAATGAAAGTGGATATATGGCTATGAGTTATATGCCTGACTAGTAAAGAAGAGGCGAACAAATATTTGCCACATTAGCCAGTGGCTCTTATAGGGCTGAGATTTCTGGCCAGAAGATCTGGACATTCCTCAGTTTAATCTGGATTTCTCCTTCATCATTTAGTGACATTTGCCATTTTCTTTTTCTTTTTTCTTTTTTTTTTTTTCCTTATGAAGGACAACATTTAATTGGGGCTGGCTTACAGGTTCAGAGGTTCAGTCCACTATCATCAAGGCAGAAGCAAAGCAGTGTCCAGGCAGGCATGGTGCAGGAGGAGTTGAGAGTTCTATATCTTCATCTGAAGGCCACTAGAAGACTGGCTTCCAAGCAGCTAGGATGAGGGTCTTAAAGCCCACAGTGACACACTTCCTCCAACAAGGCCACACCTCTGAATAGTGCCACTTGCTGGGCTAAGCATGTTCAAACCACCATATAAGTCGTCTTTTGCCAAGTGCTGTTTTCCTTTTCACTTGATGATTCTTCACTTCTGTCTGACCACACTGCCACATTCTAGGTAAGGATGCTGTGTCACTTGGTGTTTTGTCTGAGATAAACCACTTAAGGGAAGAAGGGTTTGTTTTGGCTCACGGATTTAAAGGCTGCAGTCCTTGGTCACTTGGTTCTGTTGTTTCTGGGCTCATGTGTGGTAAGACAGAAGACTATCGTACAAGAGAGCACAGTGTGTTTCACTTTAGGGAGCAGGAGAGGTGAGGGTAAGGGACTAGAGACATGATATGCCTTTTAAAGGTCATATCCCAGTAACTGCTGCTTCCAACTAGCCCCCACCTCCCCATATTCCATTTAGCTACTGTCTCAGTGTTCTACTGTTCTGAAGAGACACCATGCTCATGGCAACTCTTACAAAGGGAAGCATTTACTTGGTGCTTCCTTACAGTTTCAGATGTTTGTTTCATTATCATGGTGGGGAGCAATGCAGCATGCAGGCAGCCATGGTGAAGGAGAAATAGTTGAGAAGCTCTCCATCCAGATCTGCAGGCAGCGGGAAGGGAGCAGACTCTGGGGTTGGGACAGGCTTTTTAAAACCTCAAAGCCCACCCCCAGGGACACACTTCCTTCAGCAAGACCATACAGGCCTCTTAATCCTGTCAAACAATGTCACTCCCTGGTGACCACGTATTCAGATCCATGAGCCTGTGGGGGCCATTCTCATTCAAACCACCACAGCTACAAACTCAATGAAATTAGTGCCTCATGATCCAATTACCTCTCAATAAGGCCACCAGATAGATACCTAACATTAAACACCTGGATACTTTATGTCAAAGTTGTAACAGATGTGTGTCTCTCCTAGTTTGTTTTTGTTTTGCTGAGACAGCTGAGGCTGTCCTTGAACCTGCTTTGTAGCTGGTGATGATCTTGAACTCCTACTGCTTCCATCTTCTGAGGTATGCACCATCACACCACGCTTAGTTTTATGGAATACGGGGGCTTGAACCCAGGGCTTCATGCATCCTTAGAAAGCTTCCCACTAACTGAACTACATCCTCAGGCCCACTTTTCCTTCTCATTAATCGCTGATGTATTATTGCAAACCTTGAGCCATTGGCGATTCTACTGTACTTGATATACACAGCAATGCATTGGGAAGGGAAAGTGACCAAGTCAATTAGACAAGAGGAACAATTTCTCAGCCCCTCAAAGAGGAACTGCTTAGCACCAAATACCAAATGCTTAGAAGTTTAGAAGAGTTTTGGGTTTTTTGTCTTTTGAGACAGGGGCTTGCTGTATAGCCCCTGGCTGGCCTTGAACTCACAGATACCCATCTGCCTCCTGGGTGCTGTGACTGAAAGGTATGTACCACTACACCTGGCCAATTCATTTTCTTTTGAAGTATAACATGATTTTAAGTTCTTTGCAGACAGGGTCTCACTATGTAGCCTAGGTTTGCTGTGAGCTTACAAAGCTGGCCTGGAACTTGCTATCCTTCTGTCTCAGTCTCCTAAGTGCTAGTATAAGTGTATAACACTGCATTAGTTACTTTTCTATTTCTGTGATAATGCCATGAGGAAGGCAACCCACTAACAGAATTTATTTGGGATTGTGGTTCCAGAGGGTTAGAGTCCATGATGGTGGATCAGAGGCAGTAGGCAGCAGGAAGTAGGCAGCAGGCATGGCTGTTGGAACTGGAACAGAAGTTTGAACTTCAGGATCCATTGCTCTGCTCTTATCCAAGCGAGAGTGTCTTTCTTTTCAGGAGGCCATTGTGCGCGCTCTGGTGCGCGCCCGTGTTTCCGGCTGGTGGGAGACAAAGCATCTGGTGGGTTTGCTGGGCCGGGGCGGCTGGGCTGGGTGGACTCTCCAGTCGCCAGAAGAATGAATCACATTTGCCATTTTCAATAACTTTTTTTCTTACCTCTCTTTAGAGTTGGAAAGAGCTTAAAGTTTTCCCTTGTTTTGGATCCAAAGGTGTCCATGATGTAACATCCTTTGCCCACTAGTTTTGGCATTATTAAGTCTTTTCTGTAAAGTCTTTTCTGTAAACTCCACGTCTCCTGTAGAACGAGGCAGAGGAGGACAGTAGCTTTTCGCCACTTTCTTCCTGTGGCCACTCCAGGGCTGGACGATCCATCCTGCCTGGTGCAAGAGCTGTGCCCCCCCCATGCCTCCACCCTCGTGTGCCTTCACCTCCGAGTTGGGGGGACGCTCTATGCACTCCGCCTTCTGCCCTCATTGCTGCTAATTCACCAAGCTAATTAGTCTCGTTAAGGGCCAATAATGGCAGGAATCTGTTGGATTTTTGTCTCATTCATTTCCTTCAGAGGAACTTCTTGCAAGGAAGATCCTGTCAGCATTTGGAGCGGGAATGGAATCTCAGAAGCTTGGCATGAGAAACAGCTAAAGGCGCCAGCCTTCCAGGCCAAAGATTCTGGTCACAGAGTCCCAATTCAACTTTTTCCCTGGAGGCAAACTTCAAAGTATGCAGAAATCAAAAACTCATAGAGTGAAAATAAACCGAGGATATGATACCGCATTTAGCTGGGACTTGCTTGAAACACATTTTTGCCTGCTCTGTCTCCAGAATCGTCTTGCAGTACTCACTTATTGGAGAGACAGAACAGGTTTGCAGGTATTGGATTGACTCTATCTCTCTTGTTCAGATTAATTACTCTAATTTTAGAGACAGAGAAACATGAAAACACTGTTAGCTGTTTTCTTTCCTTGATTTTTTTAATTTGTAGTTTTTTGTTTTTGTTTTTCCCTTACCACAGGCTTTTGGGACAATATGCAATTGCATTTGACAATCAAGTTCTTTAATGACTGATAAACCCTGGTAGGGGTCAGAGCAAAGAACATCTCAAAGCACAATAGTCAGAGTTATGGCTTTTTTTTTTTTTTGGATACTGTTTCTGTAGGTGAGATATGAGCTACTCAAGGAACCTCATAGAAGGGCATAGACTAAAATTATTTAAGAATTTATTTAGCCATTAGGTTCAATTAAGCAGAATAAAATGGCACCAGGGGCTTGGAGTCTTGAATTTCTCTTGTTTTCATGTGTTCTTGGCATTGATGAATTTCTTCCCTGTGGAGAATTGCTCACCTTCGGGGTTCTGGTCATGGCAAGGGAAGCACGGTACCTTCAACCTGGGTAAGGGTCTTTTTAACACATCAATGCACACTTTCAGAGAGCTGTGCCTGGCCCTGGTGGCTACTCATTGGGTCATTCACACTCCGTGCTTGCATCTGCATAGGACGCTTTTGTGTGGATTTGGTAATGTTTTCTACGATGCAGATTCAGCTAGTCCGTTCATAACGATTATCAAACGGCTTGCAAAGTCTTGGAACCCGCTGTCTGTTAAATTGAGAACTCTCGGGCTGAAGCACTTTGGATTTCACAAAGGGAAGAAAAAGAGAAAAAGTGATAATTGGATGGGTCTTACCTCATATAATTCCTCTCAGGCATGACAATTTCACCACACTGTTTGGAAATTCTGAAGCCCATGCCATTTAGATTTGGACTATTGTCAACTATCAATTAGTGGAGAGAGGTGCAGGGCTGCTTTCCCCTTTCAGGAATTTTCCCAGGCCACTGGAATTTTACAGGGAGTTTGCTATGAACTAGCATGTTCAGACAATGTGGGGGTCTGGCTACTCGGGTAAGGGAAGAGTTCATAAAGAGGCCCATTCTCTTCAAGCTCTTGGGTTTCTTGTAAAATTAATCAGTACACTTAATGGCCTTGGAAAATAATGTGTGTGCTGCTAATACCACTAAACCTCCCCTGCAGCGAGCAAGATATTTCTGCGCTTAGTGTCACATTCTGAAAATGTGGTATTACACAGAACGCTAGTTAGAGGGCAAAAGAGACAGGGCTGACTCTCCAGTCCTCCCTGGATCTACCCACCAAGGAATTCTCATCCTTACATTTCTAAACCACATTTCTTTTCAAATTAACTACACAGGTGCTGCAGCAGCCTGTCAGAGTTTAATTCTACTTCTACTGTTTATTCACTGAGTGATACTGGACAATATCGTGTTTCCAGGTCTCTCTAGATCTGTAATGCAGGGAAAACAGTAAGATTTGTCATGACCATTAATGTTCATATTATTCATTCATATACATATAGTATTCATTATTCATACAAAGGCACCAAAGAGAATGCTTATACATGGAGTTAGTCAGACTGCAAGAGCTCCAAGGCATAGTCCCCAAGACTGTCCTGAGGGCAGTCTGTGTCACCTTCTGCAAGCTAAACATTTCCCAAATCACTCCCGATTTGGATACTTTGCTGGAAAGGGCAGAGAACTAGTTAAAGCCATTTCATTTCATTCATGGCCATTGACTATAACATGAAATGATGTCTCTACAATAAGAACTCACTCAAGGTGGAATATCAGTGTGTGGTAATATGTGTGGGGTGTGGCAACCTGGAATGCTCACCTGAGATTTAGTGTTCACAGCTTTTATTGAGACACAGAGACTTGGTTGATTGAAAGTCTCCTCATCCCTGAGGCTAAGCGGATTCTACATGACCTCAGAGGCTACCCGTGTGTAACTAAACTAGCACAAACTTGCAGTTTTAGACAAAGACTAGACAGCTCTCTGAGGCCAAATTTATGCTCCTACCCTCTCTGTTTTTCTTTATCCCCCACCTTAAGGACTCACACAGACCAGACTTCAAATTCTTTATATATCCAAGAATGACTTTGAACTTTTTATCTTCCTGTCTCTACCCTTCAAGTGCTAGGATTACAGGTGTGCTCTACATACCCCAACATCCTGGGGATCAACCCCCTGGCTTCATTTATGCTAGCCAACCACATCCCCAACCTGAGTTCAGGGATGTCACTAGCACACCGTTGGCACAGAATGAGCATTCTGTTACTGTTTATGATGGTTATTTTAATTGTCTTTTTCCTTCTATAAGAAGATCAAAATACAGCATTTTTTCAGCTTCATTTTTATTATGAAAATGTACAAATACACAGAAAGTAGTGCAAAAAATACCATTTTACCCACTGGAGATCCAACAACACTATGCCAAATTTGTGTGTGTGTGTGTGTGTGTGTGTGTGTGTGTGTGTGTGTGTGTGTGTGTACTTTTGTTAAACTATTTGAAAATAAATAACAGCTCTTACAACCATTAATAATTTGGGATACTCTGGTATGCATTTCATATTAATAACTGTGATGCCCTTAACTGGAAAGCTAATAAAATTCTCCTAATATGCAATAGTCTGGATAGTCTGCATGCTAAATAAAGAGGAAATATGAGCTAATTGAGGGACCCGGTTAGTTGCTAGACTCCTTTTCTCAGAAACCATGCTATTCTGTTTCTCTCAAATGGAAGAAACTGGGATTCTTATTTCTTCTTTAATCAAGCCCAAACACGGATGGGTTGTCCAGGACTGTGTGTGCCTCACATGCTTAGTTTATGTTCCCATATAGACTTTTGTACCAGTCCAAGTTTTGGTGTGTGCCGGTATGATCTGGGGAATATTGTCATTCTTTACTTCACTGTTTCTCAACATCCCTCCGCCTCCTATTCCAGTCATGATATCTCTGTGTCTTTCTGATCAAATTGTGCACTCTGGTTGTTGGGAGGAGCTTTTCTGTCACCTGAGCCATTGGAGGTCCCCTGGTTCAATAGTTTTCAATATGTATGCAATTTGGATTCAACCAGTGAGCTCCAGGGACCACCTCAAGGGTGAGGTGCTGGCCAAGAGGGCGAGTCAGAGTCTACAATTACTTTTCTCATTGCCATGACAATGTATCTGACTTCAACACCTACAGTGAGGAAAGATTTGACTCACCATTTCTGAGATTTCAGCCTGCAGTCCTTGGCTCTGTTAGTTCTGGCCAGTGAGGCAGAGCATCTTATCCACAGGAGTGTGAGAAGGGACTCTCAAGGACAAGTAGCCCACTGTGATGGATGGAAGTGATCATGGGTTGCCCTAGCCCAGTGCAGGGCTCACTTTAGGCACTTGTTGATTGACAGGGGATTTTGTATCATCTCATCTTAGTTTTAATGAGCTAATATCAAGCTTTATTGTACAAAACACTCCAGGAAGGTCTATGACCAAAGACTTGTCTTGCCTCCTCAGAGCAAAGCCAAAGAATTATGTCTCTTAGAGTTGTGGGTTTTCTGGAAGATATACTCAATCTAGCTGTGGCTTTATTGATTGATGATCAAACTATCTTTTTTGTTTGTTTGTTTGTTTTTCTGCAATGGAGACTGAACTTAGGACTTAACGTGATTTTCTTTTGGGACAGGGTCTCTCTAAGTTACCTGGGTCATCCTTTATTGTGATTTTCCCCCCTCAGTGTTCTGAATAGCTGGGGTTATAGGCATACTCCATCAGGTCCAAAGAGTAAACCAGTTTTTATGAGTATCACTCATTTCCAATTGCTCACACTAAATGCCAGTAGAGTGAAAGAGTAATTTATTTATGTTTTTACTGTCGTCGTCGTTGTCGTCGTCATCATCATCATCATCATCGAGGCAGGATGGCCTGGGTTTCTCTCCATAGTTAAGGGTGTTCTTTGATTCCTCATCTTCCGGCCTCTATCTTCTATGTGCTGGAAATAGTGTGCCACCACGCCCAGCTGAAAGATTGTTTTAAAAATCCCTTTAGTTCCTACTCTAGAGGCACTCACAAATGTCTCAGAAAAGGGAAATGATATTTTTTGGAATTCAAAGGAGACTCATCTCTAACACCAAGAATCCATCACATCATCTCCAACGTCAGCCCTAGCTCTGTGAGTCCTATACAAGAAGCCCCTCTCCTACACGCCATTCACCGAAAAGCTCTGTTTTACCTGTTCGGCTGTTCAGATTTCCATGGTCATTTGTGTGGCAGACCATAACCTTCCAGTCTGAAAGACATGAGTAGATAAGCCATGAGAAATAGGGTTAATTATTTATTGGAAGTGCAACTAAGCCTTAATCATGCCAAACCCAAATTGTCATTTTTTTGGCAGGTACTTTATGGCAACCAGATGAATAATACTTTAAAAATGTTACTCCGAAAGTTAACTTAGTTTCTGTGAGTTTGTTTATGGCTAACATCTGTTGGGGCCATGAGATAATAGTCCTGGACATAAAATCCATTAGAGGAATGACAGAGTTTAGTGTGGAAGAGGTTAGAATTCTATAATGGCTCCTGCAATCGTGCGTTATTGTGTTACTATGTAACAAATGTTGGCTTCTCCACTCGAATCTAAGCCCCCACAGTTCTTGGAGACTGACCTCACTATTGTATGTAGTCCTGCTCTCTTGAAAAAAATGCCTGATATTTAGACGTTATATTTTTATTAATAATATGAAAGACAGACTCTGATGTAATCCTGGAGTGCTCTGCCCAGAATAATATATTTCATCTAGAGTTTGGGATGAACTCACAGAAGATAAGATACAACTGTGAGACAGGGGTGGAGTGAAGGGTGGAGAAAAGACTTGGTTTAGGCTCTTGGAAGCCAGTTTTTGCAGGCTCAAAACAAGACAATGGGCATTTCCTGTGTTTAACCTGAATGTGATTATTTTTGAAAAATCTCTTATGTCTCAAATATCTGAATTTGAAAGGCTTATTTACATACAGCACATTTAAAAAGAGAACTGTGTGTCCTACTGTAATCTCTGAGGATGGCTGAGTGGCAGTGTTTCGCATAGGATGATAACATTTTCAGACATTTGAGAAAGCAGAATTGACTTAATTCATATGCCTGAGTCCTAACAGAACTGGGACTAATAACTGGAAGTGACTCAGCAGCTAAAGAGTCCTTTGTGGAGCTGGATAGATGAATCAGGGATTAAGTCTGTAGTATACTGCTCTTAGAGAAGAGCAGGTTCCGTTGTTAGCACCCACATTGGGTGACTCTGAACTGCTTGTAACTCCAGCTCTAGAGGATCTGATACCTTCTTCTTGCCTGTGTAGGCATCTATATACATGTGTTCACACAAACACACACACACACACACACACACACACACACACACACACACACACACACACACACACACACACGTGTGTGTGTGTATGAGATAGGATCTCATACCATCTAGGCTGGCCTTGAACTCCTAATCCTCCTGCCTCTACCTTCCACGTGGTATTTTAGTCATACCCCAGTACAGCTAGCTCTTGGTTGACAACTCCTTTTGTCAATCTTGCTCAGTCATATTTTAAGGCATATCAGAGAGGGGGCAGATGACCTGAGAGGTTGACCCCATCTTCCAATTTTATGACCAGGCTTCAAGGAACTCATGAGGCTCATTAATCTAGGTCTAGGTAGACTATCTCTAAGGGACTATTTCCTGTTCACTGGTTAAGTACTTTATGAACTAAAATGAAAGGTATCACAAATCACAGTATGTATTTATATAAAAAAATTGGTGCTAGATCTAAAGTGAATGTGTACATACACAGGCTAAATAAATATTGTCACAAGAATAGGACCACAATCAACAGAAAGATGCTCTTGATGTTGTCAAAGTCTTTATAGACACAGGAACAAAATGAGGTGGATACAGCAGTGGTTGCGAGCCTGTCTCTTCCTGTCCATTGAAGACGACATTCAGGTCAGCATGTATTTACTCCCCAAGACTCAAGAGACACAGGGAGAATGGGACAATTCTGCCTTCTTACCATCTAGAAACTAGTTTCTTGTTTCAATTAATAGTATCAATATTGCCCAATCAATGATTTATAATGTCCTATAGAGAAAAAAAATACTTTTATTCCCATTTATCTTTGGAAGCACTAAGGCAGGGAAGGATAGGTTGAAGTGTTCATTGACACAGAGCCAGCAAGTTATAAAAACAGACTGAACAAGGCGGCATGACTTCAGTTTACAGCCTGATCCTTGTAGCATAATGCCTTTCAGGGGAAGCCTGAGCTCTCTTTTTTACCTGAGCCTGCTTCAAAAGCTTATGTGTACTTGTCCCATTTGAAGTTTACAGATGTTTATGTTGGATTGTGTTTAAGGCACTTGTACTAGCTGATTTCATGGTGACTTTCATTCAATCTCAACAGCTTTGTCAAGCAGATATTATCTCTGTAGTAGAGGTGAATAAATTGATAGGTAGATGTCCAATCGCTTGTCTAGGTCCATACAACTACTGAGAAGTAGCTCTGGGACTGAAAACTCAGATCTTAGAGGCTGGAGAGATGGCTCGGTGGCTAAGAGCACTTGGTCTTGAGAAAGAACCAGGTTCAGTTCCCAGGGCCCATTTGACATCTCACCACCATCTGTAACCCTCGTTCCAGGAGCTCTGTCATCCTCTTCTGAACTCACTAGACACCAGACACGAATGTGGTACTCAGACCTACATGCAGGCAAAAACGTTCATATACATAAAAATTAAATAAACAAAATGTCTTAACCCGCATCTTCTGATTCTAAGTCATACGCTTTCAATAGCCTTGTAAATCATATTTTTCCGTAAACTGTAAGCCGGTGGCTGTTAGTACACTTACGGTTGTGCTCACATCAGTTTCAGATTTTATCACCCCCACAGATCCCTGCAACCATTACACTGCCTTCCTGTTCTTCCCCAGCTTCTGGCAACTAGTCTCTGCATTTTCACATAAATGGAAACAATATGTAGCCTTTCATGGGTATCTTCTTTAATGTGGCATCATGTTTCCAGGGTTCATTGTGGGACCGGATATTCCTCTTTACCGCTGGATACTATTATATTTTATAGTCTTTATTTTTTATCTCTTCATACATTGACAGACATGTGGACTGTTCCCCTGGGGAATTATTAGGGGATATTCTACTAAGAAAACGGAACATGTTTTCTGTTCTCTTCAGTTTAGACCCAGGAGTGGAACTGAGGCATGCTAACTCGGCGTTGAACTCTGAGGAGTGACCCAACTTTCTCCCCAAAAGCCTGCAGCATTTTTACATTTCACCCAGCAGTGAATGCTCACATTTCTCTATATTCTCCTGCACTTGTTTCTTTCCTTGCTGGATTACACTGTGGTTCAGAGCCGCATTTTCCTTACGGAGTCATGATGGCGACTGTCCTGGTCAATTTTATGTCAGTTTGATATATGCGGAAGTCATCTGAAAGAACAGAACCTCAACTGAGAAAATGCCTTCATAAGACCAGGTGTAAGCAAGCCTGCAGGGCTTTTTCTTAGTGATT
Organism: Uromys caudimaculatus; assembly: GCA_028551405.1. Classification (NCBI taxonomy): domain Eukaryota; kingdom Metazoa; phylum Chordata; class Mammalia; order Rodentia; family Muridae; genus Uromys; species Uromys caudimaculatus. The sequence continues at coordinate 36,932,192 of CM052706.1, read as the reverse complement.
TGTTGCATGGAATATTAAAGAAAGGCACCATCCCACGCTAGCGCCGGCTACTCTCTGGCCCCGACGGTCTCGCCACCTCCAAGGCTAGCCTCACGTAGCAACCGCCCATCTAGCTGTCACAAATTCCTATAACCAGGTAAAATCAAAATGCTAGAGGCTTGTAATTTAGCAGTCAGATTTAAATTAGTAAGTTCTCAACCCACAAAATGCCCGCACAATGAACTCAAAACTCAATTGATATAAACACAAGCTGTACACCTAGATGGGGTAGATGCACCCTAATTATTATTTAATCTTCTATCTAAGAAATCCCCAATACTTATAGCTCCCAGGACTGTGTGGCTCTGGCTCCTCTTCCTCTCCTATAGGTTCCATCTTGTCTCCTCTCCATCTTTTCTTCTGTCTCTCTGAACTCTCTAAAATTCTCAGCCGCCTTCCTTTTCCATTGCCCAATCATAGGCGCTCGCCTTATCTTTGTGCCTGCCCTCACCTGCATATAGACAGCAATCCACAGTGACTGACAAGGGAGGACCCGGCACATGGTGCGTGGTGTCATCCATGCTTGGAGGTTCTATATGAAAGCAGGCTAAACAAGCCAGGAGAAGCAAGCCAGAAAGAAGCACTCTTCATGGCCTGTGTTTCAGTTCCTGTCAGGTTCTTGCTTTGTTTGAGCTCCTGTCCTGATATCCTTTTTTGATGAACAGTGATTTGGAAAGCCAATTCCTTTCCTTCCCAAGCTGCTTTGGGCATGGCATTTCATCAGAGCAATAGAAACTTAAGTAGGACACTGACCATCATCCCTTCAGAGGCCTATGACTATTTGTTCAGAAAAGAGCAGGCCTCCCAGGGACATCAACCAAACACTGCAGACCTACAACAAGACCAGGTGTGTGCCATCACATCAAGGCTGGACGAGGCAACTCAGTAGAAATAAGCAAAAGAGTCAGGGACAGCCACCAGACCCACTGTTAGGATTTCCACCAAAGTGTCTTTTTTTTTTTTTTTTTAATGTATCTTAGGAGCTAAGATTATTACGAATCTTGGAACCAGACCTGTATGAGATAGATAGTTTGGATTGTTTTCTCCCGCTCTGTGAGCTGTATTTGTTATCCTAAAGGTTTTATGTTTAGACGTCATCCAAATGATCTTTTATCTGATTTCTTGTGCTTTTGGTTTCATACCCAAGAAATCTTACTCATTTAAAGGCCAGAAACTTTGACATATAAAGATCATTTTTAAACTGGACTTTCTAAAACTTCCTCTTCTCCCATTAGGAGTGAGAGGCATTATGCAGCTTAAAGTGAGCCAGAACCTCCATTGCTGGGAAAACTTGCTTTATTTTTTACTAGAGGACAGAACATGATATTAAAGAATTCATAATCATCTTCCAAATTAATAATTTATATGTAGTGCTTATTACAGGACATTGAATATATTCTGGCTATTATTTTAATCACTATAATTATCTGAGACTTAAAAGTCAATGTTCTGAGTAAACTAATAGAAAACAATAAAGTTTGGCATCCATGCTTAAGAGCAAAACATTCAAAGACATTACCATGTGAGTAGCTGAGCTGAGGAGGCTCCCTTAACCCTGTTCAGCTAACTGAGAAATAGCATTTCTACACGTCTTGTAAGCAAAGTCTTGTGAAACTTGGAAAGAAAAAGAACTCATTTTACATAGTTTCAAATGTATTATTTATGTTAACACACACTCAAGAGTGTTTTCCTGTTGTTAAATCCTGATACGTGAGTCGCTTCATCACAGAACAAGTAACTGGGAACGGCAGGGCTGTGTGCCTCTAAAAGGGCCGCTCTAACGCCACTGGACTCCACCGGGCAACCTCAGGGGAGAGTTCGAAGTATGCCGGTTACCACTCAGGATTTTTCCCAGAATGCAATGCAACTACACTGGGCTCTGCTTGACTTCGTCATTAAAGATTCGCAGAGCATCCTGCAGGAGGGGAACTGGTTTTTAGTGTGTACCAACCAGCCTACAGAGTGGTAGTGGGCAGGGGGGGAGCATTCCTACACGGGGCATGTGGCCTCAGGCAGTGTTTCCTTCCTATGGCACAGTGTACATGAGGTACTTGAGTCTTCAGGTGCTGGGGAACCAGTCTGTGGCTCTGAAGTTGATCTGGTATCTATTCGCTCCATGGTATTCATAGAAGTTGTGGATGAGGGGGTGAAGATACCCACACATTTAGACACATGCCATTGATGAGGGATGGCCAACATCTCAACAGAAAGATAGACAAAAATGGAATAGTTAGAAGTGATTTAAATGGATATTAAACATCGAAAAGTTAGAATTCAAACAGTAGAGGATAATTTTCATTCACTAGATTGAACAAAGTGAGATGCTGGCAAAGCAAAGACTTATGGTGTTCATGTGCTCTTGGCAGGGGTGGACATTAGTGTCATTTTATGGCAAATCAAAAATGTCAAATGTATGTATTTTTTTTTATTTGAACATTCTGTGTCTAGGGTATTATTGAATACATTGCTTACAACCTTAGAAATAGAGCCAGAGATATCTATCTTCAATAATTCTTTATACTAGCTGAATAAATTAAAACCTAGTAAAATTCCCACTTTAAAAACAATACATATATATTACAAATGCACAGTGACTGCCTCCGAGACACACATTCACTTCCCCATGTATTATCGTAGTATCTAGTATTTTTTAAATCATCTGTATCCCCCTATAATTCTTAAGAAGTAAATTTATGGGCATTCTAGTCCAGTTCTGAGTTGGACCCTAGCCAGCAAAGTGCTTCAGTTGTGCATTAACAGAATGTTGAACATACTTTTTGTAAAGTACCCACAGGGTAGCAGATGTTTTTCCCTGAGGGGAAAGCAGCTTTCAGCACAACCCAAACCCATGAATTAAGGCACGGTTCATAATAAGAACTTAAGGAATACCAGATATGAGATTATCCTTAACAGAATGTGGGTGAGGTTAATGACAGATTTAGGACAACGACAGAAGTTTAAGTGCTTAGCTCAAAATGCATGCTGGAGGAGGGGCCGTGTTTTGGGGACATGTACGGTCTTGAGGATCAAGAGCCTCTTTACACAGGTCCCTGAGCCATGCAGCCACTATTTTCCATCTTACAAGACGTTTCCGTCTGAGCAGAATCCTGAGCACTCAGCTTTCTAGAGGTGGGGTCACATTTGAGGACCTTTAACAATAAGCTTCCTTTAGAGCATCTCCTTTGTTCCTGACACCACCAGGCCTTTCCACAGACAGACATTATTTACAAATCAGTAAGTCAAGGCTGGATTCTCCCCTTCCATCATGTCACACACTCCCATTTTCCTCATCTGCGGGGGAATTCTAACAACTTCCTGGCCAGTGTTCCTCTCAGGCTGACTCATGATGCAGCCAGCATGGCTGTATGGGACCAAGGGCCTTCACAGCCCTGAGGTCCTCATAACAGGAAAGCGCTTTTATACAAATCTGACTTGGTGCTATTCTGAAAGTGGGAGACATGAAAAAGATGAACACACACACACACACACACACACACACACACACCCACACGTCTCACTAGGCAGCTCTGACTGGCTGGGACTGGCTCTGTAGAGCAGGTTGACCTCAAACTCTCAGAGATTCACCTGGTCCTCACAAGTGCTGCTCCACCCGGCTTATTTGCATTTATTTTTTCTATGGTTTGGTTTGGTTTTTCTATGGTTATGGTTTGGCAGAACTCTCTTGCTTTTAGGAACTTTAACAATGTTGGTATTATATTAAGGTTTATTCTATACAGTAGCCATTACCTCCTGACATTTCTGTTACACAGTGAGGTGGATGTAATTCCCATACCCTAGCAGTCATACATGTTTTATGAAAATAATGTTAAAATTCCAGAAAGCTCTGAGTCAGTGCTGTCTGACTTCTTAGAGCTAACGTCATGGTACAGCTGTGGATACCCTTACACCCTCTGCATTAATCAAATGAATCACTTCTTAAAGTTAGTAAAGACACAAACAGGTGGGTATTATGCAGACAAGAAAACCTTTTTATTTTAAACCACAAAGAGTCAGCAGGTGGCCACAACTATCCATATTTCATTAAAATCACATAAAACCTAAGCACAAAAGCACCACTGATTATTGCTCTAGAAAAATTGCATGAAAAATTCAAATATGCACAATAAAAACACCACAGTACACACAGGACTAAATGTTTAAAGCAGGGACATGGAATACTGAATCCATTTCACACGCGGCTCCGGTGTTAAATCGGTATTCACTTGACTTGAGGATGATGGAAATTTCCAGAAAACATCACCATAAGAGGATAAAATGTCCATCTTCATATAGATTTTATGCCGACTAATAGAGTCCTAAAAAATTAGCATTTACAAAATACTTGGTAAAAATAGCTTTTAAAAGTTGTCCAAAGAGGTACGTGAAATCGACCCTAGTTTTCCATGACAACTCATTCTCCCTCGTTATCTATAGATTCAGTTCTCTGTGCCTGTGAATAAGAAAGAAAGAAAGAGAAAGAAAGAAAGAAAGAAAGAAAGAGGACATCTAGTTACCAGTAAAACACGAATAAGTAAAGGCAAGTCCACCCACCAAGAAACACACTTGACCATTCGGCCTCTTGTTTTTGCTTCCAGGTCTACTTGGAAACACACTGCAACTCTGGGTGGACAGACAAGGCAGAAATGCATTGCAGCAACACTCTGCAGCGTTTATTGCTTTCTGCTATTTAGACAACCACAGAAGCCTTACCTGCAGGCTCCAGTGTGCATAAGAAACAGCACGCTACTCTCTGATTCTAGTCACTGCAAGCATGCAGAATGTCTACTGTACCCTTAACTCTCACTGTTTCAATCTGCCCCTTTACTGATAATGTGCTGGGTGGGGGACTTCTGCAGGCTGAGACATTAACAGTTGAACGAGAGACGTGGATCTGCAGTAACATTACAGGCAATAAAGAGAGACGTTATGAGCGTGCTATCCAGAGCGGAAGGACTGAGCAATTTCTTTTAAGACACTGATTCGGTCAGTAGGAGGTGTTTGTGGAAAGTACCTCTTCAGCTTTAGTGTCACCATTTGCAGATGGTGTAGTACCTTCCTTTCCAGCTTCCTGCTTTTCTTCCTTCTTCCCCTTAGCACCTCTGCTAATCTTTGTTCCAGGTTCTTTCTAATGGATCGAAGCACAGAGAAACAGAATGTGTTAGGTGCAGCGTGACACCAAGGAGCCCCTGCTGGAACCAAGCCAGACACAATGGCGGCTATCATCGTAGCCTTAGCGGAAGGTGGGAATCCAACTTGGGTTTTTCACCTGGGCTGGCTGCTGATCCCACCAGCACTATTCTGTGCGAAAATGGTGACTGGTGCAGGTGACCATGGCTCCAGGGACATTTCTGCTGTGAGTGGTTTTTGCTGTGGAGAGGGCAGCCATAGTGCCTGGCAAAAGGGGGAAAGCCTGGGGAAAACCCCACCCACCAGGGGCTGTGGCTTTTCCTGTTGCTGTCCGCTGTGACCAGTCATGTGGAGTCGCACATCTTACACAACTAGAAAGGTATTCAAAATAAAGGCCCAGATGAAGAAATGTTGCTAATTTTATGCCTGCACCACAGCGGTGAGTCCTGCTTTGGAAAACTGTATTCACCACCACACATAATTTCAGAGAGTTTGGGTGCTTTGAGGGCTACAGCACAGGACAGTCACTGTGGCTAAATTCATGGGCAGTAATGGACTTCAGTTTTCCTCATCTGCTAAACAGGATGGATATTCATATCCATTTCAATAGACTGTGCTGAGGGTGGCTAAGCATCCAGAACATGTCTCCCAGTGTCGGGCTAGTGCTCACTACTACCTAGAGTCAATGATCATATTTTATTGCTAGTCATGGGAATGGCCATCTACTAGTAGTTTTATGAGGTTGTAAGCCCCCCTCTGACATCTGGTGCTGGTGGCAGCAATGGGGTCCAGGGCCAGATCTAACTGCACCAGACTACCTTGTGATTTACTGTAGGTTCTGAGGGAGCTGCCAGGCTGTTCACACAGGTTGTTCAGAGCAACTTGCTATGCTCTCTGCACCTCACTAACCAAATGGAAAACACATTCCCACTACCATGTAAAATGGCGCCTCTCAGCTTTAAAGAAAGCCCATAATGGTGGGGACAACTTTCTAGTCTGTATATTTTAGCATGACTCATTAAACAGGATCTCTCCTCAGATGATTTTTAGGTATGGGATTAAAATTTATTAGTTGTTTAGAAAGTCAAGGGAGAGGGGAGGGGAAACCTCTTACCTTAGCAGATGTTTTTCTTGGTTTGGGCTCCGGTTTTGGTGGAACAGGTTTCTGCAGAAATAATTTAAATTATACAAATACTGAAACGGATGCCATTAAGAAGGCAAATGGGTCAAAACAGCCATGGGTTCTGACCGTGGTGTTCATTTGGGACTGGTCCTTTCAGTATCAGGTACTATTTTTGTCCCAGGTTTGCAGATGGGAAGGAAAAGCTGACTCATTAGGCTGTGGTCCAGTAGAGCTCTCTGGGGCAGGGTTACATTTCTCTTTCTGGTATCTCGGTAGTTCCTTTTTTCACAATACCACAGCAAAAGGAGAAACTCTAGCCCTGGCTAATGGCTTGATGAGTTTGCTCTCAGTGGCCTTACTGACAGACTAGAAACTACAACGAATCTCAGGCAGAGTCCACCGTTCATTGGTCATCAAGGATGAGGCCTGTGATGGTCTTCAAAGCCTTATCCAAAACCCTCCCTCAGACACAGATTTCAGGTTCTGTAGTCAAGCCTCTTCTTGCTTCATCCCTTCAAAGTCAGCATAACGTAAGAATCTAGCACAAGAGACTGGGCTCATTTATCTCTGGAGCTTTTTATTAAGAATATAAATGCAGCAACCTGTCTGGCTATTAAAGTTAAGATTTTTCTCTGTGGCTGTTTTAGGTCAAATATTTCTCTAATAAAGGTTTAAAATGTATACATCTCTCTGAGAACTAAAGGAATGTTTTAAAAACAGAAAACACTGTCCAGGGTATCCCCTGTGAAGAAAAATGTGTGCCCCCCACCCCAGTATCTGTAAAGTATTTGAAGATCATAGTCAATATAGCCTTTTTGTATAAAATTTAATTGGAGACAGTTCGGTTCCAAAGTCCAGTTGTTAGAAATAAAGTCAGACATGGCAACTCACTCCGATAACCCCAGCACTCAGGACACTGAAGCTGGAGATGGCTACCGGTTTGAGGTCAGCCTGGGCTACTGAGTGAGACATGGTCTCAAAAAACTAAACAGGAGGGCTAGTGAGATAGCAGGTAAAAGTGTTTGCTGCTAAGCCCAACAACCTGAGTTTTATCCCTGGGGCACCCATGATGGAAAAGGAAGACTGCCTCCTGCAAGCTAGCCTCTGACCTCTTCACGAGTAAATAAGTAAATAAGGGTAACAACAATATTTCTTTTAAAAAGGTAAAGAAAAAGAAATGGCCTTTCAAATCAAGTTAAAGAAAAAAAAGAGTTGAGCTTGAAAAGTAAGAATTTTTATTAGTCTTTTTACCCTTCTAAATCTTCAGTCTGCCTTCCCAACACAGAAGCTTTCCTGGCTCCTAAATCTTCCTAACTTTAAAATTCATTCTTTTAAGTTTTGACAGATCAGTATTTGTTTCTGTGATTGTTAGCAAATTGTTTCTACTTATGCCATTTTCCGTGAGAAAAACCTTGTATTCCGGTTCAGCATTCAGTGTTATCAAAATAGTATTAAGAAACTAAGACTGGGGGGGGGGGGCTGAGGGAGAGAGAGAGAGAGAGCACTCGTGTGCTTGCTGAAGCAGTGTCAGGCGTGTTCTTTGACCACTCTCCACAAGTGGCTGGACTGGCTGGACTGCTTGCTTCAGGATTCCTCCTGCCTCCACTTGCTTTCCAGGGCTGGGATGCACAGGTACACACTGCTACACCTGGCTCTTTATGTGGGTGCTGGGAATCCAAACACAGCTCTCATGCTTGCATGCATGACAAACACCTTTCCCAGTGAGCCATCTCCCCAGTTCTCAGAGGAGGGTTAGAGTCTGGAACACTGTTGGCTTCAGATGAGACTGTGCTGGTCCTACCAGCTATCTCAGGGAAAGGGGCTTCTTATGTTGTTGGTTCCTGGAGCTCACGAAAGCCCTCTTTTAAATTTTGGGTTTCCTTTTACTTTCAAGGGTTATTCCCTTACTGGCTTGCTATTTGCGACATCCCTTTATCTCTCTGGTGACGGATACTGCTGTTCTCCAGACTCATGTGATTGAAAGCCTTCAACTCCTAAGTGGTGTGAACAGCCACGCCCATACACATTCAGCAGTGCCGGTGACGTTCAGTGTGAGGATGTCCACTGTCAGTGAAACTTTCCCCAGTTCTTTATTTTTAGAAGGCAGCTCTGGGGCAAAATCCTCTAGACATACAGAGTCCGGCTGGTCTGTTATAGAATAAGGAAGAATTTAGGAGCGCAAGAGCCAGAGAGCAGCACATGCAGGCTGGCTCGTAGCTGGAGCACAGGCTTGGTCTCATCTCTCCATCCTAGCTCTAGTCTAATCCCCATCCTCTCCTGGGCATGGCCTACTGAAGAAGAGACCCCATGAGACAAAGTAAAAGTGCCACTGTTTTGAGATGTCCCAAAACTGGAATACAGCTAAAGCGTATGGATTAGTTTACTTTAGGGAATTCGGATCCAGGAGTAAAATGCACACTAGTATGGGTTGTAGGCAGAGAAGCAACGCTCTGGATCTATTTCAACATTAACAGGTGTAGAATTTGGAAATCAGGATTCGCTTCATGTACTTGCTTGTCTCAGGGATTTAGCAGTTCCAATCTGCAGGGGCTTTATATACTTGATAATGGCCCTGGCCACTGTTTCTCACTGACACAGATAATCACGTGAATTGCTTGACAACATGGGTCAGATTTGCTGGAAATTACGACCACTAAGTACTTTACAGAGGGAAAAGAAACTCAAAGAAAATGCCAGGTAATCGTCCTTTTGCTTTAGACAAGGGAGCACACATTCCTAAGAAGCTACAACAAGAAGTCTGAAGACTTACCGATGACAATCTGGCCGACCGTCTTGTGGGCTACAAAAGAATGGGGAATTTTTTTTTTTTTAGTATTTATAAACATCCAGACTAGCTGTAAAAAAAATTCATTCTTGATATATTATTGAAAGAATGAAAAGTATGCCACCCAGCATCCTCTCCAGGTTAGCATCACGAAACATGCCAAGTCCACCGGGCACTCCAGAGAAAGCAATGCTACAAGATACAGGCTCACCTTTCAACGAGTGGCTTCTCCCAGTTAAGATTGCTGGGAAAAGAGGAAAAAGAGGAATCCTGGCTCCACCCTAAACCACAGTCACTTCTTTTGTGATAAATTGACGTGAGAACACTGAATTACCTTAAAAAAAAAATGGTCTCTTTAAAATGGAACCAAAATCTACAAGCTAGTAAGAAACTCAAGTAATCACCACAGAGCCAACATAGTACTCTCCCACCTCTGCCATACTGGCAAACAACGATTGTAAATCCCACACAGGTAAGAAAGGTTGTTTGTTGGTTTGTTTTGTATTGTTTTTGTTCTTTTCAAACCCAGAAAAAAAGCAACACAATTAAAACATGTTTCACTAATCTCTTCATTTCAAATGTTTAGAAAATCAATTAGCTAAATATTGAATTTAGTTGGTTTTTTTTTTCCAGAAAACCTTTTGAGGATTGTATCAATTAATAGTCAATGTCATCCTAAAGAAAATACAAAATAACACAAGCATCCAGCACACAAAGATAACACTCTTAACCACTCAGGGGAACCTACTTGTCCTGGGTGAAGGGATTTAACATCCTAAAGCTAAAACTGCCTTTCTCCTCAGGTTTTCTGCCATACTTCCTGGTCCTTTTCCACACTTTTCCATCTCCAGTCGGACAGCAGATGCTACCTCACACATCCCAGAATATTTGCTGAATAAATGAATTCGAGCTTCTCCCGGACTCACGTTGGTTTAGGAAGACTCTGACTCATTATAATAATTTAAAAGCTTCAAGTATTTTTTCTTAACTGGGTCAGCAAAAATGGTCAGTGGGATCTCGTGTCATGATTGAGAAGAATTGGAGAAATTCTTGAATCTGTGCCATATTCAGTCTAGGTCAGTGGGCCAGGTCACACTGGAAGAAATAGTTCTTGACATTACCATAGCAAAAAATTTTCTTGGTGAAAGTCCCAAGAGAAGTTAAACCCATCATTCTTTAAACCGCAGAAGGAAATGAAGGGCCAGAGTATGCATGAATAATTTTAACCCTGGAGTCTCGATGAACAATCAGAGCTGGACTGAAGTCCAGCTAACAATGTGCAAAGACTAGGAAGTCATGCAGGTTAAGTTTTTGCCTGGGACACAGTCACCACCCAGAATAGGACATAACAGTCAGCACACAGCTTAAGGCACAACTGTGGTCAGGAAGGAAGAATGCATGAGGGATTCTCCACAGGAGACACCAAGGTGCCTGCTAGCATTCTCCTGGGTGCATCTGAGACACCACACCCACAAGTTCCTAGGAGACAGGACCCCAATCCTGCCACACCTTTCTCACGGTGGTCAACCACACTGAGTGAGCATTGCTGAAGAAAAGGCAATATTCCCTACTTCAACTTTGCAAAACATGTATGTTCTGTGCTTCCTCAACATGGTTTCTGAATGTGGAAGAATAGAAGGTTATCTATCCTTCGGTTACCACAGAGCTCAGGTCTGAAATTTCTGTGTGGCCTCAAAACATACTCCCACCATCTCACAAGTACGGCAGGGAGAGCAACCCTGTCCGCAGGCAGGGAAGAGTGTCAGCCTCCTTGCTGGAGGGAAGCAAATAAACCTTACCCAAATCCCATCCTGCTTGCCTGTCAACCCAGAAGCATTCTGTTGGCTTCCCTTCGGCAGTCACTGCAGTTTCCTACCCCGCAGAGCCATCTTTCTCTATTTCAGTACCGCCAACACCTAGCATGGACCCTTAGTAAGTGCTGAGGCAAATGGAAGAAGCAAGCACCAGAAAACCACAGACTATCATTTACAGAAAGGGGCCAAACGCTCTAACCATTATACATACCTGTCCATTTCCCAACCAGCTGCTGTTGGCAAAATCTTATTAAAGAGAGATTAAAAAAAAAAATGTCATGTGAAGGATTTCACAGCTGCAAATCCTTGCCTCTCCATGCCAACATTTGAACATGCAGAACAGGGCTTTCCGGAAGGATGGACTCATCACAGAGTTGCTCTACGGGCCGGGCCTCCATTGGACCGACCCACGGACTTAATTTAGATTCAGGATGAGCATTCCAAAAGATACAACAACAGTCTCTATAGGCTATCCAGCTCAGCCAGACTCCAAAAAGTAGTTGTTTTACCATAAAATCATTTTATGACTTCCTACCTAAAATTTACCAGCTCTTCTGTGTCATAAAAAAAGACTTTTTAAAAACTTCCTTTCCAGTAATCACCACATTGGATTTTCTTTTTTCCCTTCAGCGAAGACTGAGACTAACATTTCACTCAGTCAGCACTGCGCTTGTGCATGCAAGTGTGGATATCTTCCTGGAAAGTTCCATCAGCTTCCACGGCCTTAATATCTATAAATGACTGGACTAAATTTATGGGATATAAAACAGACTAGCCTGCTGTTTATTCCCCTTCAAAATATTTAAAGCATTTGAAATATTCATTTAAGGCTCAGCCTTTACTTGGTAGAACTGGGGGGGGGAGGGGCTGTTGTGGAATTTCTCTTAATTTGTTATTAAGTGAGAAATCATAGGAAAAAGTTGTAGAAATAATGACTCTCAGACAGGGAATGAAGGTTTTTGGATGCTGAGTCACTGTGATTTATAGGTACTGGAGACACTGGGAGTATCCAGTAAGCATTATCGATTGACTGATGGCCCGCATCTGAAAGACACGGGGTCTATTTCAACATCCTGGCTGCAAACACAGCACACACATCTACCTGCTCAAAGTTCAAAGGCAGAAAGCGAGATCCAAGCAGAATCACTGGACTTTGCAGATTATTGCTTCAAACTGATTTTCACAAGACGCCCCTTTGCTTCTGAGCCTCAGCATGCTCTTTTAAAGCAGAGCTGAAAAGTCAAACTGCTCTGATTCTCAAAAACAAAACAAGAAATTCAGCAGGAGAGGCTTTTCCTTTTCAACACTGGGAGACAGAAAGACAGAAGGACAGCCTTAGCTGGGGCAATGGAGAAGATGAAGAACTAGGAACTGGGTCACTCGACCGAAGCACGGCACAAAAGGTGGGTGGCAAACATGGATTCGGGATCAGGGGCCTCAGGTGTCTTCCCTGGTTCTGCTGATTACAAGTTGTGACATTCAGAGAAAATTGTATTAGTTCTCTAAGAACACTTCTCCTTGAGATAAAATAGAGATCATTGCATCCACTGTCTGCTAGCAAACCCAGCACAGCTGACAGTCGTCCCCAGCCCCTGCTTCTCTCTAATGGCAAATACTCTATCATTTTAAAATCCTCTCTTCTCCATACTAAAATGGAGGTTTTAGGAAGGCGGAGTTTTGCTGAATTTTCACTGTGGAACCCACAGGGCCTGGAATAGGGGCGGGAACATTGTAGGTGTTCATACATTTTTGATAAGGAATGCTTCTTGGGCAGGGGTGTAGTAGAGTGGTAAAGCTGAGCACATATATACAAGGTGCAGGTTCTCATCTCTACCTCCACAAGGAGAGAAGAGAGAGAGAGTGTGTGTGTGCGTGTGTGTGTGTGTGTGTGTGTGTGTGTGTGTGTGTGTGTGTGTGTGTGTGCTCTTTAGGGTTACTGAACAGACCACATACAAGAAAGGAAATGACTTTGTAAGTGGCAAAGCGTAATGATCATGATACACTGTTTAGGTCATTTATTGCTCAGTCTCCTGAAGTTCAGGACTGTACAATGCTCCAAATACCATGGCCATAGTGGGAAATCCTCAAAAGAAGAGCTTCCTTTGTAACCGATATCTGTTCACCCTGGTTGACATACGGAATGACATACTGTAAAGTTCCCTTTGAATTGGATTTCGGTACACTGGGGGCAGGGGTGGGAATCACGGTGCTTCTGGCAGTTCTGAGTGTTAGTCAACAATCAAGCTAACCACTGACCTTTTACTTTCAAATGACTGTTGATGTCTCAAGGCACATGATGAGTTTTAAGCTGGCCTTGGCTTGAATAACAGGTTTTTTTTAAAAAGGCATTGTCTACAAAATATTTTTGTTAGGAATAATATAAAAATATATAATATAAAATGGTAAGTAAAAACAAAACAAAACAGAAAAGCATCAAGCATGAGAATCTTTGGGCTAACTAACATAACTAAGTTATATACACAAAAACTCATGTTTATCTTTTATGTGTACCCCAGCCAGTAGGATTTGCTTCTGGCACAAAAATACTGGGAAGGCTTTTTGCAGTCAAATGTTTCCTCTGAGCAATGGTTTTAAGGCTTTCTGATTGATCAAATTAAATGTCAACCTGCAGAGAAAAACTCAAATGCAGTGTGTGTGTGTGTGTGTGTGTGTGTGTGTGTGTGTGTGTGTGTGTGTGTGTGTATTACCAAAATCCAAACACACTGAGGTTACACTTCACCAACTGTTCTAAAAATGATGTCTTGCCATTTCTGCACGTTCACCAAGTTTTGGTTAGCTCTAGCATGTGTGGTGACTCAACTGCAGGTTTCTGATTTCATGGTTACCCCCAACAGTTCCTGGTTGGCACCTGGCTGATAAGGGCAGGCGGTTTTGTTTTTACATTATAGTTTCTCTTAAAGATTTTCTCTGTGGCAGAATGAGTTTCCAAGTACAAAGCTTATGCGGGGGTCTGGGTATCAAGATGAATTCCTCTGAATTATTAACTATAATATGAATCACCCATCAACGGATCTGTAACTGGATATTAGTTTTGCTCTCTTGTGACCCCTCTTAGTTTATACATTCAAGTCTAAGAGCTGAAGTTTTCCACAGACTGGAAAGCTCTATGCAAAAGGGAATAGCTGTCAACACACACACACACACACACACACACACACACACACACACACACCCCTCACTTCTGAGTTTTTAAAACATCTCCTTTGGTATCTCCATCAAGGGTCAGACATAAGCATGTCTTACAAGTTCTTAACCCTTTCCCAGGTTTCTGTATTTTAACACAAAGCATCTTTAATTCACAGACTAATTATTTATCTGAGTAACTTAAGAATTTCCCTAATTAAAAAAAAAGCTTTAATATTTTGACATATTATAAATCATTTCATAGTTTTGTCTTTAGAGATGAATCCTCTTAGGTAAATACTCAGAATCAAAACAGGAATTCATAATTCATTCATTGGAGCAGAAAATTTATGAAATCAACAACTTTTCATTTTTTTGTTATGAGAACTGGGCTCTGTTCTCTTTGATGAAATTACTTATTATCTTGCTCTCTGCCCAGAAGGAATTCTCAATACCCACTTTGACAGACAGCAAGACCAACAGGCAGAAACACAAACAATATTGAAAAGTACCTTATCAGAGTATTCAATGAAACAAGCCTAAGCCAAGTGGAACTGCATGCAGACTCTGACCTCTGGCTTTTAGCCACAGCAGACTTGCTTGCACCGGCATTCCTTCACATGAAGACGATATGAAACATTTCAACACTAAGATGTATGCAGGGATGTCAAAGGCATGCTTACCTCCTGCTTAGTTAGCTTGGTTCCATCTTTGCCCTCTGTGTTCTCAGGAGACTAGAAAGAAAACATTTCAGTGAATTGGATTTAAATTTGAAATCACATAAAAAGGATTAAATTATACTATGGATAATATGGATCCTAGGAACAGATAAAACAACACAGTTTTTAGGGAAAGTACGTTTATTAAGTACATATTTCAAGAGTGTGTGTAGTGGGCATGCATGTGTGTTTGCATGTGGACTCACCCCTTGCACGCATGCACGGAAGCCAGAGATCAACAAAGGGTGTTTCCTCTATGGCTTTCACACTATTTTTGAGTCAGGGTCCCCCAGTTAACTCAGAGCAAGTTGGTTTGTTGAGGCTGGCTACCCAACAAGCTTCTGGGATGGCTTATCTCTGCCTCTGAGCTGGATTACAGATACATACAGTAGGTGCAGGTGATCCAAACTCAAGTCTTCATATTTTTATAGCAGGCACTAAATCCGCTCACCTATCTCCCTAGTCCCAAGGTGTATATTTTACCCATACACACAGACACACACGCACACACACACACACACACACACACACATTTACACACACACTTTAGCTGTTTAACTGTCCTACTTTTTAAAATTGTCTGTGGTTATGTGAACATGCATGCTGGTACTCAAGGAAGCCACTCAAAGCGGACTTAGAGGAGGTTGTGAAGCCCTCCATAGGTGCTGACATGAATGGTGGGAATTGAACTCTGGTCCTCTGGAAGAATAGCAAGTGTTTGCAACTGTCGCGCCATCTCTCCACCTCCTATCTTAGTTTTAAAACAGGGATGGGGAAAGAGCTGATGTGCATCCTTCTTCGTGGTACACAAGTACCTTAAGCACTTTTCATTGTCCTCCATGAATGCGGACTACCTGGAATCCACATCTGGTTGACCTCCTTGTTCCAGTCACTTTGTTCCTTTAGAAAGGGGGACAGTAGGAGGAAGGTGCCATGGAGGGGGAGATGGGAAGAATGGGGGGGGGGCAGAAACTGCCTGGGGAGGGACAGAGGGTAATGCAGAGGGAAAGAGGGGGAGGGATAAACAACACAAAGGAGGCTTGTAAAAGCTACAGGGAGACATTATTTTATGCAGATATTATATAAGTGTATGTACACAGACAGACAGGCAGACAGACACACACACATACAAGTGGTATTACTTGAGGCCATAATACTCCCATGAAGAGTCACAGACTAGCAAATGAAGGTCCCAATTCCAAACACAGGAAACTTCCCTTTGAGTTATTAGTCAAGAGTAACCCCCCCAAAAAAAATTCTATTGCCAATACCCTTGTTTGCATTCAAGAACTTGAAGGAAAGATCTTATTGTTAAATATAGCACATGTTTCAGGCACAGGACTGGAAGGAATCCTTCTGGAACTGACCTGGCACCTCCTCCCTGAGGGTTGGCTCTTAAGTTCCTGATGGTACTAAGCAAGCTGTCAAGGGAAGAGACTATAGTCCTACCCAGCTATGACACTTAGGAACCACAACAATGACCAGCATGGCTAGATACCCATAGAAGGACACCAGCAGCACTCATACCTACCTTGGTAGCAAGCAACAGCTCCCTAATTGGATTTAACTATGCTCTGTTTAACAAGAGGGAAATCATGCCTGGTACTGAAAAGCAAACATCTACAACCACGACCCTTAAACCTCAGGGAAGACTGTGGAAGAGAAGGCAAAAAGACCGTGAAAGCCTGAGGACCACGATGTCTGTTACACGGCAGCTTTCACATGACAAGGATGCCGAACCCGTGAAATTTCGTGAAATATTACCAACACAGGTGCCTGAGAAGATGACAATAGCAGTCGACACGCCGACATGGACTGCAAGATCACACGATGCCCTACACCCCTCCAGATGAAGAGCTATAGGCAATTAATGGCTGCCAAAGATGGAGATTCATTCTTCCCCAGAGTTGAACCTTTGGTAGGTTATCAAACCCTGAACACATTACACAGATGAGCAACACTAAATAGACTTAATAGGTCGCGTTTATATATACCTGTGGGTATGGAATAATGAAGCCTTAAATTTGAGAGGAAAAGGGGAGGACACAGGAAGGGAAGAGGACGAGATAGAAGTTACATAAATACAGTACATATGTATGACATTCTCAAAGAAAATAATAAAAAAATAATTAATAATAATAATAAATAGATGCAGAGCTGGGCAGTGGTGGCGCACGCCTTTAATCCCAGCAGTTGGGAGGCAGAGGCAGGTGGATTTCTGAGTTCGAGGCCAGCCTGGTCTACAGAGTGAGTTCCAGGACAGCCAGGGCTATACAGAGAAACCCTGTTTCGAAATAAATAAATAAATAAATAAATAAATAAATAAATAAATAAATAAATAAATAGATGCAGGATGCGCAACAAAGCCCCAGTCAGACACAGAAGCTTTCACCCCATGTTTGATCTCTAGACCTTTCCTGGATATGCTTTGGTAAATTTATCCTTTCGTTTTCCACCATCAGTCCCAGCGTCTTCACTACGCTCCTAGCCTCAGCAGGACAGTCAGGTGCCCTGTAGCTCCCAGCTGACTTGTCTCCAGATGGTGATCCATCTCTTGAGGCAGCACTGTACATGCCTGTGACAGGTCAAACCTGGACACCCACATCAGTGGCTCACAACTGCCTTGAATTCCAGTTCCAGGATCTGAAGCTCTTGTCTGACCTCCCTGGGCATCTATATTCGTGTTCACAAACTCACACATAGACACGCACCCAGACACGCATCAAGAAAAATGATATAAATCTTAAAGACAAAAAGGTTAACCAGAAAATTGAACAAATTGAGTATTTTGCACAACTATGTAAAGCTAGAAGGTAAAAACTATGGCACAAATAGGCAGCCAAGAGGACTGGAGCAGCGTGAGGCCTCGAGCAGCGTTAGGAAACACACAAATAGTGCTGGTGAGACAGCTCAGTGGGTGAGGAACACGTCATATAAATGTGACAATGAGTTAGATTCCCTGAACCTATAGTCAAAAGGGAACCAAGTCCTGAGACTTGTTCTCTCACCTCCACACAACCACCATGGCACACACATGTGCACGTGTACATACGCGTGCACACACACACACAATATAAAAATAATATAAAATAATATAAAAATTAACAGAAAAGACTCAAAAAGTGTCAAACTGACATTTATCGCCATGTTTGGCCTAGCAGAGAAGAAAGTTAACAAGACTATATAACTCACTGCTTAGTGGGGATTGCCACTGTAAGTTACTATAAGTTTCTCAAAGAACAACCACTGAGAGCTAACAAGGTGATAATGACCCAGTATTTCTTTGTAAAAGAATACTGTATTTCTATTATACTTAATATGTATGTTCGATGAATAAGAGTGAGCTACTTAAATATGTAACTGGGGCTAGGGAGATGACTCAGTGGTTAAGGGCACTTGCTGCTCTTCCAAAGGAGCTAAGTTCAGTTCCCAGCACTCAACGTTGGCTGGCCCAGAACCGCCTACAACTCCAGTTGCAGAGCATCAAGTGCTCTCCTCTGGCCTCCACAGGCCCATGCACACAGTGCATAAATACACACTGAAGACATATAAATAAATAATAAAAATAAGCCTCAAACATAAACTACTTAACTATTAATACCGTGAAATTAAAATAGGCATATGATAAAAGATGGAGGTCTACATAAAATAATAATTTTCTTAAAGCCTTAGATTATAAAATAGTAAGTAAAAGGTAGGAAATGCATAGTCATCTTAGGGAAAACCAAAACGTTTCAAGGCAAAGGTCACAGGGAATCCTCTCTGTCCCCTGATCTATCTCCTACACATGGCTTACCAGTCCCGTTCTCCAGAAGCTCCCTTGCCTAAAAGGCCATAGCCTATTTCCCACAGGTGACTAATTATTTTCTCCTCCAAATAGAAGCTCCCCAGTCCTGAAGGGACACACAACCCTCTCTCTTCTGTTCTCTACCCTTGCACGGGAAGGGCAGCCTCACAGGTCTTGTGTTGTACCGCTTAGCTGAGTTCTAGACAGCAACCCCTCAGCAAGTCTGAGCACAGAACGGCAGTGTTTCTCCAGGAGTCCTTGGCTTCCCTGTTTCCCACGTTACAGACTCAAAGCTTCTGTCCATCCGGATTTGCTGTCAGGCCACTCAGTCGCTACCCACCAGGGATGTTCTCTACTTGTAACTGATAACAGCTAAGAAAGCATTATGCTTTAAAGCATTATATTAAGCATAAACATATCCTGGTTAGTTTCTAAACATGTCATAAATAACTGTCGTTTGAAAAGAGGGTTCCTCTGTTGAGAAGATGTCCTCATGAGATTGTCCTATGCACTGGTCTGTGGTGTACCCTTCATACTGATATGTGCCCACCCCACTGTGGGCAGTGCCAACCTGGGGCAAGTCATTCTGAGTTGTATAAGAAAGCCTGCTGAGTAAGGAAACCAGTAAGCAGCATCTTCTGTGGCTTCTGCCTCTGGGTTCCCACCCTGGTCTTGGTTTCTTTCAGGATGAGGTGATCTGAGAGTTCCAAGGTGAAATAAACCCTTTCCTCCCTGGTCATCGTGTTAATCAGCAACAGAATCCCTGAAACTGTATATATTATTATTATATAAACCGAATGCTAACATTTCTTTCAATGTGCTATGCCATGGATTAGTAGCAGGTAATATCATCAAGACATCAATCTTTAAACACAGATCTAATGATGTTTATATTAGATGCAACAAAAGACACTGTACTAAACAAGCATGAAGAATGAAAATGTTAATGTTTTCCCATGAGCAAACTCTATGGCTATGGACGTGACAAACTCCAACTCCAGACAAGGCTGGTTGCTTTGGGCTATGGATGTGACAAACTCCAGCTCCAGACAAGGCTGGTTGCTTTGGGCTATGGATGTGACAAACTCCATCTCCTGACAAGGCTGGTTGCTTTGGCAGTCTCTCCACAGGGAGGTTATTGTATCAGGCTGAGACATTTTCCAGTTAGGAGCACCTGATGTTTTCTCTGGGGCCCAGTGTGCTTCAGTGGCCTGAATACAGACTGTGGGCTCAAAACTATGCCTTGAATCTTGGCTCCAAGAGCTGTGTCCAGCAACTCAGCCAGAGGCTCAACCTCCACATCCATGAATGACTTACCAATGACATTAACTTAAAGAGTCAGTCATGCTTATCACAACTAAGCGAGAGGTTAGAGAAATGAGCTCATGAACTTGACTACTATGTTATACAATAGAAGGTACAGTGATCTTAAAAGAATTTTTGAATTATAAGATGCGAAATTGCATTCAATGGAGCCTTAAAGTTGCACACATTTCTTTACAGTCTCTGCAACTGGTCATCATCCTGTTGCTCACAACAAGCAGGAAGGTGTACTGATTGGGAAGTCCATTATTACTGGACGTCTTATAGCCCGCCTCACTGTAACTTGGCTGTGGGGCTGGATCAAGAAGGAGGAGGGTACACTGTGAAGGAATTGAAGCAGACTGTACTACGGGATCTGTGCAATAAGGAGAAGGGAGGAGACAGGATTAGGTTTCTAGTAAGCTGAGGTATAGGGTGAAGAGCGGTTCACGGCCTGCAAGGAACTCCAAAGGAAAAGGTTCTTGTCTTACTGCCTGGTGTACACCAGGCTTATATGACTCTGGTGAGGACCAAGAACACCCACGAGTATGAGAATCATGGGCAAACAAGTCTCATGCATAGCCAGGAGGCTCCTTCAGCTTGCAGCTGCCCTAGCACTAGCAAGGAAGGTTGACGATTTGCAGGATGGTTAGGAGGTAGGCACAACAGAGGGTTTGACAGGTCAAGGCACCAATGAGAGTTTAGCTTGTGTTAAATCAGAGGCGGGGGATCACTGACTTCCCAGTAACTGGGTCAGGACACAGACTTAGGCAGAAGGCACGGAAGACAGGCACTTTGCTGTATGGCTGGAGCCGAACAGCATCACCCTCTACCAGACGAGCTGAGCAGGCACCTGATGGGCACTAGCATGTGACTCGGCTGTCTTATCCCAGACATTTGCCTCATGCCCTAAGACGTTCTAAGGGATCTAAAAAGCAAATGGTACAGGAGGCTCTAATGTCCTGCAGTGGGAAGGCTGACTCCTTAACTGAAGACAGGCTTCCTCCATAGCTGACGTGCTAAGCCCAGATCAATCATTGTACCCATTTGCTACTGTTAGAACCCAGGATCACAATTTGTCAGGACAGCAATGGTGTCCTACATGGCCACATATCAGGGCTGGAACATCTTTTTCCCCAACACTCAGTGATAAGGCCAGCATGGACATTTTTTTTCCCTCTTCTCTGCAAAGGGTGTTTATTTTTTTCTTTGTTTTAGTAACTGCTTATGTAAAGATAGTATCTCTATGCTTTTGCCCCAGGCTAGCCCGGGGCTCTGTTTCCAGGAACCTTTGTTGTTTCTGGAGAAGGAAAATAAATGGATGGGGGTGGGGGTTGCTTGATTGCTCAGTCTTAAAGGCTCAGAAACAATAAAACAAGCAATTTAGATGTAGTTAACACTTAGGTAGACTTGCATACCACCCCCTCCAAAAAAGATAAAACACTAAAAAACTCAAGAATACAGAAAGCATGAAAATAAAGGATGTGATATATATATACATACATATATATATATATATATATATACACACACACACATATATGTATATATATATGCTACAAACAATGCTGGGTCCCTGAACATGTTTGATTTTCAGCACCAACAATGAAGGAATAAACAAACAAAAACATACATTGCTGTAATTAAGTAGAAACTGGAGCCAACCCACATCAGGAGGATACTAAAACACACAACAGTACACAATAAAACAATCTGTAGCAGTGAAAACTACGGCTATGTAGGTCATCAATAAATCTCACAACAGTGCTGAACTAAAAGTGCTGAACTAAATCACTATCAAGTGATTCTAACCAAAGTTTTAAACTATGTGTAAGTGCAGAACCTGTGAGAACAGCAAGGAAAGCCCACAAAGAGGCTACTTAACATGGGTTGCTTTTGGGTGAAAGTGGGGAAAACAAATCTACCGGCAATGTTGTATTTCTTAAGATGATGGTGGTGATGATATTGAGTTACTATTCTTATTTAAACCATTACAGAGAGATAGAGACTGTATATGCAACTATTCTATATTCAACTATCTTTGATTTGTAAAACTATAAGAAGTTCTGAATCAAACATGCAAGGAGAAAAAAA
>CM052706.1:36873123-36910158 GCA_028551405.1 Uromys caudimaculatus | reverse complement strand
GGGGGAGAGGGAGAGACAGGTGGCTACTTGAGAACCTTCACATCTAGGAGGCAGCTCAGGAGCAGAAGAAAGTGGTTCCAGTATGAAAGAAAAGACATAATGGCTGAACACAAGGCCTACTATACCAAAAGTACAGGAAAGCAAGGAAAACTGGAGAAAAAGCTAAGCTATAGGAGTTAAAGGTCAGGCTGGCAGAATTACTCCTCACTAGTAATTAGAAATATCAGTCAATATTGTCCAAAGACTCTAGGCAAAGTGTCAACCTGGAATTCCACACCTTGTTGACACTCTGAGCTGGTTCGGATTTCAAACACAGAGTTCAGCACCAACAAAGCCTGTCTTTCAGCATGGCTCGGTCACGGAAGGGTCAAATAGAGAAACAGGAAAAATGAATCTAAGTGGAAGGCAAGCAGGTAAGAAAAGAAAAAGTGCCCTAGTAAATGTAATTATCACACACAAATAATACGACCCGTTATTTGTTTTGTTTTAAAAGTCTTAACAGAAATCTGGGACCACTGCCAACCTATACCCGTTACATATAGCGCATGAAATTTTAGATTTTCTGGGAGCCATATTAACGTAGTAAAAAGAAACAGGTGGAACTATGTATGATGTTTTAGTCAACTTAATGTACAAAGTTGTGCCATTTTACTACGTAGTCAATATACAACTTATTAATGTGATATTGTACTTTTTTTTATTAAATCTTTAGTCTGTTGTATATTTTACACTGAACAGACCAGCTCTACCAAACACCAATTTTTTATTGCAAATATCTTATGTATATTTAGAATTCATAAAAATTATACTTTAACTCAGATTATTCTAAAAACACTTATGACTTTTCCAATAATGAGCTCTTTTCAGTTTTGACACAAACTGAAAATCTGTGTCCTTTTCCCTTTTCCATTCTCATTAAAATCCTTGGGCTACCGCACAAAACAAAGGGGTGTGGTGGAGAACAACTGGCTAGGTGTCTCTGGGCAGTGACAATCTCAGGAGACAGGAATGGGGAATGGCTTAGAATTAAATCAGCCAAGGGGCCTGGCTTTGATTTGGAAGATAACAGGCACCAAAAATTTTTCTGACTCTCTTACAATAGATGTAATGATTATTTTTAAAAAATCTCAGTCTATGAACATTCAGATCAGGAAGGTGAACGAGTCCAAGCTGACTGGTAAGGCAGAAGAGAAAGAAGCAAATCAAAATCGCACAATAAACAGAAAACATACATCATGTCTTTAGAGAAAGTCCAATATATAACCACAATGTATCTGAGCAAAGTATACCCACTTTGAAAATTTTACAACATATGACAGATTAATACTAAGAATGAAGATATGAATGAACTGTGAAAGCAAAACACACAAAAAATACAGGAAGAGCACATCACAAACTCACAGTAGCAGTTACCTCTAGAGAGGGCACAGAGCCAGGGGACAAAGGGATTCTCTAAGGAAAATTTCTCCATTCGTGCTTACTTTGTAAGGAGGTGGATCTGAATAGATAAAATATTCTAATTTGTGCAATCTGGGCAGCAGATAGATAAGTATGTTCTGTCATTTCCTGGATTTATGATTTAAAGTGTTTCCAAAAAAAAGGCTGCTCATATTGGGAAGAAAAATTAAAGACAATTTTGCTGTATCAAGCCCCATTTAACACCTATGCTCTTCCTTGACACAATTTCCCTGATGACATCCAGCATTTTCTGTATTTCTTCCATGTGTTATCAGTCTGCTTTTCTGTTCATTTCTTCACGTAAGAAAGGAAGGACCTGAGGAACTGGATTTAGAATTCCCGTCCAGCTAGGGTACAAGGTGCTGGCAGAGGGAGCATGGCCAACATTAGCCACTCAGTAAGAGTTCTCAAAAGATATCTGGGTTCTGTCCTACAGTCACTTAAGTACACTGCAGGGAACACACTGTGTGTTTCCAAGTCCTTCTAGTAGAAAAAAAGAAAAGAAACAAAACCTGGTGTTTCTAGTCCACAGCCCACCCATCTAACAGGTAGCATTGAGCTGCTGAGCTTCACTGAGAACAAATTGCGGCAGCCATTCAGTTAGTGAACCATTCTGCCCACCAAAGTCAGCAGGTCTGAGCAGATGAGGAAATCCTTTCCCCCTTCATCACTTGTTTGGGAACTGCTGTAGATGGCATTAGATTGAATATCTGTGATTCAGAGAAAGCTCCCGAGGCCGTGGCAAGAAGCCACAAAAAATAAGGCTTGTGCTTCCTGGTGCTGGATCTTGGGCTTTGCAGAAGAGGAAGGCTCAGAAGTCTCATCAGGGAGTCCACACTCGAGAGCGCTCATTTGTGTGTGTGTGTCTGTGTCTGTGTCTGTGTGTGTGTAAAGGCACCCATGACGCTGGAGATTGATTCGGGTATCTTTCTGTATTGTTCTCATCTCATTTTTAGAGACCAGTTTTCTCCCTGGAGTTCAACAAATGGCTAGACAGGTCTCCATGCCAGCCCCTGTTTCTCCCAGCATTGGGCTTACAAGTTCATGCTTCCTAATTGGTTTTTCACAGGACCAGTAAGAATCAGAACACAGGTTCTCATGCTTGAGCCACAAGCATTGCCCGCATTGAGGCATTTCCCCAACTCTGGTCCGACCTGTTTTAAACATCTTCTGCCAATGAGGAGACACAAGAGTAGTAATGAGCCATTGGTCACTTCTCTTCACCCACAGAGTATATTGGATGGCTCATCTCCAATTTGCTAGTCAATAACTTTTAAAAATATTTCATTATTCCAATTTTCTTTAAAGATTGATTTGCCTTTTTGTTTTAAGTTCAAAGCCAGGGGCAGGGATCAGAATAATAGTGATTTTGGTTGCAGATAAAAACCATTCTGGAGCCTTAAAATTCAAATAACTCATCCATGTAGAGAAAGGTTGAAATGTGCCCATCTCTTACCCTGTCCTGCTGAACAAATATTTACACATAAACTAATTGATTGACAGAAGATCATTTTTGCCCCACAAATGATGGTACCACCCATAAGACTAGTAGAAAATGTCTCTAATAACAGGGAATTCCTGAAACGGACAGGTTTTCTATGATATAAAATACACTGAAGTTTTCTTCAAAGCCACAAGGCGTTATGTTTAATGTTATTGTGGTTGATTTTGTCTGTTCTGTAGCCCCAAGTCTGAGACTCCTCCAAGCTGTACTGCATTTTGTTTTTCAGTGTGTGTGTGTATGTGTGTGTCCACGCGCATTCGCCTTTGTTTAGGGGGGGAGTGTGGTGCCCTCTGAGGCTGGTCCTTCCTTGCCTTTCTTCTGGTTTGAGCCAGGACTCTTTGTTTGCTGCTGCCTATGTACGACTTCTAGGGATTCTCCCATTTCTTCCTCCATCTCCTGTAGGAACACTAGGATTGCAGACACACAGTGCTATACTTGGCTTCACCTAGGTCCTGGAGATCTGAACTCTGATGCTTGTAGAGCAAGCAGTTTAAAACAGAGCTGTCTTCCCAGCTCTACATTGGACTGCTTTGCAAAGTCATCTTTAGGTATCCCTCAGAACTGAGGGATCACTGTTGCAGGCTATTTACTGAAAAAAACAAAACAAAACTGTTTCTAGTTGTGGTGTGGCTCATCCCTTAGCATACACCTTTAATCTCTCTGACTGGAACACAGACATGTGCTTAGTACACATCTTTAATCCCAAACAATGAAGGTAAAGTAAGTGTGTAGAAAGAAGCACCCATGTTTGAAAGTGATGTCTAATTGAGTGGCAGACAAAGTGACGAGTCAGAGAAAGATTTGACAGAACAGGATCTGCCCAGCTCTCATGAGAGAGGAGAGAGAGGCAACCTAGGAGGAAGCAGTGCAGAGGGAGGGAAGAAAGGATAATTGTACACAGACAAGTTTCAGAGAGAGAACAATCTAGACACGAGTGAAGACAATGAGCCAGAGAATGAGAAAGATCCAGAAGATTAGAACACACTGCCAGAGTTAGTATGAGGCCAGGCAGAGCAATTCAGGAGAAGTCGAGAGAATGAATCAGTCAGCATGGACAGGAGTTTGGGCCAGAACAGCTGAGTTGAATCAGGCTGCAAGAGTTCAGAAAGAACTAGAAGGGGTCAGCTTATCCAGCAATAAATCTCAGAGGCTGAAAACATTCTAGGCCTAGATTAGATTGTATGGAGTCTAGAAGCTTCCAAGATCAGGCCTAGGTTAGCAGACTGAGGCTGTAAGCCTCAGAGACGACAATTACATCCTGTAAATAAAAGCAACTGTTATCACATTCCCATTATTAATGATCAAATCCAGATCAAATTCTGTCACCTCTTGGCTTATCAACTTTAGCTACTCATAGCAATCAAGGTCACAGCAGGCTAGCATGTCTTCTCCAAATGTTTTGTTAAGAAAAAATTGAAACAGGATTCTGTTTATCTGTTTAGAAGCCTAGATGAATTCAAATAAGCACCTGTCTTCTGGGCTGTATTTAGAGGTAAAAACATTTTATAAGAAACCAAACATAAATGATAATCAAAAATGAAAAAAAAAAACCCTTCATGTATGCATAGTGCATTTTCTTCTTCTTCTTCTTCTTCTTCTTCTTCTTCTTCTTCTTCTTCTTCTTCTTCTTCTTCTTCTTCTTCTTCTTCTTTTACAAGAGTGCGCTTTTGCATAGTGCATTTTCATTAGTTTAAATATATATGAAACACGAAACAATGTCATACTCTGTTTTTTGTCTGTGGTCTTTTGGTCAAGGTTAGCTTTCTTTAATGTGTTCTGGTTTTGTATGTATAGGATGATGGAGAAAGCTCCTGGTTAAATCAGAAATCTGATTTTAGTCTAGCTCACACTATGCTGTCTGAGTAGGCATTCCTTCACTAGAACAGCAAAGAGAGACATGTGCATTTCACCCGACTTAGCTGCTCACTTACTGATTACCCTGCAGAAAAGTCCTACACATCCTAGGGGTGCTAGGCTTGTGGGAAAGGTTGAGGGAAGCAGAACAGAGTGATAATAGTAATGTAAACAGTAAGTAGTAACAACAGTAACCATAAAGTCCAAAGCAATGACCAGATGGCTTAGTTCTCAGTGCCATCTAAGAGGCTGGGAAGACAGTGCTATAGTCATTTTATATGAAAATCTGAGGCCAGAGAGGGTAAGTACATCTTGTTCAAGATGATTTCTGTTAGGGATCTTGCTGGCAAATGAAAAAGCTGAGTTAAGATGAAGGCAGACTGACTCAGATCTAATATTCAAAGCAACTCCTTCCTGTTAGCCGTCTGCATTTTAAAAATGGCTACTGATCTGGGAAGCAGATAGCAAAGAGCTCTCAGTTTGGAAAACAATTCAAATATAGTCTAATCAAGGAACACATGATATATCATGGGTAATTCTGTCTGTCCTGCATGCACAAATTACTTAAAATAATAACCAATAGTTCCCCATTGAGCATATATGTTGAGGTGCACATACTTTTGTTTTTGTTTGAGACTCCCAGGCCTTGAACTACTGACTCTCCTGGTTCCACTTTCCAAATGCTCAGATTTAATGGTCATATACTAAGATAATAAGTCTTTCTTTTTAAAAACCTCACAGTGATGGCTAAAGAAAAAAGCAGTAAATAATCACATCTTGTTTGCATTTTTGAGACAGGCCTTCCTATATTCCAAGCTGGCTTTGAACTCTTACGTGGCTGAGGATGACATTTAACTTTTAACCCTTCAGCCGTGCTGGGATTACAGACAAATATGTACTGCCATCTCTATTTTATTCAGTGGCAGGGACTGAACCCCAGGCTTCACGCAGCTAGGTAAGCAATCTACCGACGGAGCCACATGTACAGCACTGTTCTATCCTTTATAGCACTTTACAGTTTTAATGTGCTTTGGCACCTTTGTTCTTGGTCCTCTCAGTATTGTCAACCAAACAGGGGCAGCCTTACTCTTCTCATTTGAAAGCTGACTAAGAGGTTCAAAGAAGCCCAGGCAGAGTGACAACCTTTGAATTCCTACCCCAGAGCTCTCAGAGTTGTTATCGGATGGTCAATTCTATTTTCTCCTTTGCCCAGATATGAACCAACTTTTAGAAAAGAATAAGTAATTAGGATATTCCACTGATTTTTAAAAACCAATCAGCTAGCTATGATGAAATCTATGCATGACTGCTAAAGGAGCATTATAAGAATAAACATGGCCTTGGGAGCTAATAAAGCAAAGCCAGACTAAAACACGGTTTTAAGAAGTCTACATATTGAGTCCACACAGAAGTGGAGAAAGGACCAGTTTTGTTGGGGGCTTTGTTGTTGTTTTGTGAGAAATGGTTTTAACGAAGCCCTAGCAGGGCCTGAGTTTGATACCTTCATGTGTCTGTACCACACGTAGATGCTACCATGCTCATTCAGAGGCAGTCTTTAAAAGATTTGAATGCTTCAAAGCTTTAGTACATTTATCTCCCACATAAATGAGACGAGGTCTAGTATTTATGACTACTACAGAATTTAAGTAATTGTGCCTGAAAAGAACAATTCAAGGAGGAGGAGGAGGAGGAAGAGGAAGAGGAGGAAGACAAGAAGGTGGAAGAGGAAGAGGAGGAGGAGAAGGAGGAGGAGGAGGAGGAAGAGGAGGAGGAGGAAGAAGAGGAGAAGGAGGAAGAAGAAGAGGAGCAGCAGCAGCAGCAGCAGCAGGAGCAGAAGGGTCTGGAGCCTGCAAGATGGCTAGTGAGTAAATGTTTAACTGGCTAGGCCCAGAGCCTATGTAAAGGTAAAGAGAGAGAACCAACTCCACAAAATTCTTCTCTGACATCCACACACTGTTGTGGCACGTACCCATAAAAACAGTAATAGTAAATAAAATAGTGTTTTGTTTTGTTTTTTTAAAGTACAACTTCCACCTCAAAAGGGAAGACAAAAGAAAAAGATACAAAAAACAAACAAACACATTTTAGTATAAATATGTATTTCTTTGTAGGAAGGGTCAAGTAATAACATGATTTGAAAGCTATATTACTTTTGTCTATTTTAAATTTATGTTTGTTATTAATGCAATGGTAATCCAGAAAACTAGAATAAAAATCCACCCAGTTCTACGTCTGAACAGATTTTCAGAGATTAACCTATTTCATTCTTATTTGATGCATTCTTAAAACAAAAACACGTTTCCATTTTCTAAATCCAACGTCTAAGTAATAGTGGTTTAATATTTACACTGTAATCTCTGACTCTAATGTCTAATAATCAAGTGTATTTTCATGTTTCTGGCCTTAGAGGAACACCTCTATTACTACATATAACAAATTAAGGAACAAACACTGTATCTTGAACACGCAAAATTGAATGTTTTACTGTGGAATATGAGAAAATATAAAGAGACTTAAAGAAATCAATACTCTGGTGGGGGAGTTTTGTGTGTGTGCGCCTAGAAATGGTGGCAATAGCCTGTATTTCAATAAAGCTAATATTTTAAACAAATGAGCAATAGCTTATTTATATAACTTATTTCATTCTTTAGGCACCTTAGTTTAAATTTAAAAAACTGAATTTATTAGAAATAAATGGATACGAGAAACTTGAGGGTATAGTGGTTAAAAGAAAAAAAATTATGGGTTAGAATGTTGGTCTTCTAACTTTCTCGTTGTGTGACCCAGAGGAGTGATCCTCAACTCACTGGATCCCAGTATTCCCTTCCCATGGTTGAGATCACAGGCTCTGGAGCCTCTAGAAGTGAAGCCCCAGCTCACAAGGGCCTTGGGGAAGTTGTCGACGTCTGGTGCTTCAGGGTGTAAAATGAAGATGAGTGGACCTGATTGGGTGGCTGGGGAGATTAAGTTTATAAAGGAATGTGAAGTCCCCGGAATGTCGCGCTCACAGTAAACACGTGTTGTTCATGAAACTTCAGTACAACACATCCTCTATGCGTATATTTTTCATATCACAGCTTCACTTAACTAAAGAGCCCACAGAGCATAAGACACACAGCTCAAACCTGGTACAGCCAGGCATTCAATAGTGTTAGTTATTTAAATCTGAACAATAATATATATGCTCATGTTAATTACTGATATCAATTCCCATTTTAAAGATGGAAGCCATTGTTTCTATTGCCCTACTTCTGAATGTATGTGTCACTTGCTGTATGTGTGGCCAAGTGTGAGTTTCCCTTGGGCACACCTACAAGGCTGCTCCTGAGTACGCCCATAAGATGGAAGAGGCCAGGACTCAGTAAACATCCTCACCAGCAACTACAGCGGGATTTAACTGAATTCTTCCAAGACAGTGAAATGTGCAATAAATAAGTTGCTACTGGGGAAAAAAAAAAAAAGAATTCAACATTTTGATTTGGTTTATCGTCAACACTGATTTTGAAATTACTCAGGAGAGCAGCACTGTATTTCAACAAACTAGGTACTGTGAAAGCAGACGCTGTCAATGGCATTTACTTCAGACACTGTTGCCAAATTGTACCCTACAGGAAAGTGGAATATATTTAACTTTTGTGTCGACAAACATAGCATTTTGGGGGAGAAATATAGAGGGGAGAAGGTTATTTACCTGATTTGCTAGGGGAATTTTAATATTATATAGAGATATAGTTTGAAATTCTCTTCTGCGAGAAAAATCAACCAGAGAAGAGTGTCCGAGATGAAAGCTTATGGTGTTGGAACAATACATTTGTGATTTGGTTACTGAACATCCGCCCCTAACTGCAGCTCAGCTGTCGTCTACTGTGAGAACTGCTTGCTCCCTATTTACTGCGCCTGTTAAAAACCGGAAGCCTGAGGTCAATGACAAGCCCATTATTTCATTATGATTCTCTTAATAATTAAAGATTTCATCATTTTAATGATGCCCATGTTTGACTCTTCTGCCAATGCCAGCACCACACTAAGTATTCTCACCATCCCCATGATTTCCCAATGAGGTAGAACGTATGATCACCCTGGTTTTACACATGAGGAAGCAGTCCTAGAAAGTGACCACGGTAAAGATGCTAAGGAGGGGTTAGATAAACTGCCCCAAATCATCTGACCAGTAAACAATGAACACAAGCATATTAGATGCCCCCCCCAACTCTGAAATAATTAACAACTATTTTCCTCCTTTAAAAACAATCGACCCACTTGTTTAAGAAACATGTACAGCACATCTGTTAGGTGCTATAGGGAAATAAAGAGGTTTCACAGCTCGGCAAACTTAGAAGGATTACAAAATAAAGTTAATTTAAAGGCATAATCAATCAAGTAACATGTTGATTGATATAGATGGTGCTAGACTACAACCTCTAAAAAGTAAGAGGGCAGGGTTAGAAAGACAGCTCAGTAGTAAGGGCATCTGCCATCAAGCCTTACAACCTGAGTTGGTAGCAAATGTCTAAGAATCACATACCTGATGAAGAGCTTACATTTTGAATTCATAAGGATTTTTTACAAGTCAATACAATGACAAACACCTGTGCTGCCTTTTTCTCCCTTTAGTCACCTGACATAAGCTAGGGAAGAGGAACCCTTAAGTGAGAAGTTGCCTCCCTAAGACTGTTTTATAGGTAATTCTTTGGGGTACTGTATTGATTAATACCTGATGTAGGAGGGCATAGCCCGCTGTTGGTGGTGCAGCACCTGGGCATGTGGTCTTGGGATGTATAAAAAGACAAGTTGAGCAAGCTATGGGAAGCAAGCCAGGGAGCAGCGGCCTCAGCTTCAGTCCCTGCCTTGAGTTCCTATCTTGGCTTCCCCTGATGAAGGACAGTGATCTGTAGGCCAAATAACGTTCTCCCAAAGTTGCTTTGGTCATGGTGTTTTATCATAGCAATAAAAAGCAAACTAAGCCACAACCAAATTTAATAATGAACAAAAATATCTGAATAGGCATTACTGCTCAGGAGTACTAACATGTACAAGGGCCTGGTTTTGATCTGCAGCACTACAACACACACACACACACACACACACACACACACACACACACACACACACTTAACAAATGGAAAGATGCTCGTCATTTCTGGCTACAAAAATGTAAACTAAAGTTCTTTAGACTGTCCATAAGTAAACATCCCACAGTACAAAGTCTGAGCAGAAAGTAATCCTCTCTCCACTTAGAAGACAGCCTAGAAATTTCTTAAAGTATTAAATATAAATTTTGAAAACACTCACCATTTACTTCTAGTCTTTGAAATATTGCCAAGATAAATTAAAAAATTATGTAATTCATGCAATGACCTGTACAAGTATATGCAGAATTATCTGTAGGAGACAAAAGTTGAGACAATCCTAACTCTTTTGAACTTTCGAAAGGATGAGCAGGAAGCAATGCATCCAAACAACGGAGTATTAATAGACAATAACCCAGTCAAGTCTTGACACATGCTACCATATACACGGACCTCAAAAATACAAAATGAATCGGAAACAAAACACTGCACACTGTGCAGTTTCTTAATATGAAGACTCCAAAGGAGGCAACCATAACAAGAAAGAGCAGCAGCCCCGTGATGACAGGGTTACACTTTTTAAGGCTGTCTTTTTGAGCTTTGGAACTGGATAATGGGAATGACTACACAGCTCTGTAGTTTACTGAAAATCACTGAGTTAGGCACTCCAGATGAATTGACTTGATAGCAAGAAGACCATTCTGAATAAATCTTTGTATAAGGAATTTGTAATACCTCAGTGGTGGGACATTATGCTTTTTTTAGTCAGATTCTTTGAAGAAAACCAGATCTTAGCAATTGTGAACATATACATATCTCTGATTTCGAGTGAATGGAAATATTTTAAAGACTTGTTTTTTGACTGTGTGTATATATGTGAGCATTTGCATGTTGAATGCAGACGACCATAGAGGCCGGAAGAACGCACCAGGCCCATTGGAGCTGGAGGTGCTGTGAGTGTGGGCCATGGGTGCTGGGAAGCAAACGCAGATTCTCCACAAGAGCAGTCATCTTAACTGCTGAACAGCCCCTAGAGCGAATATTCTTTATTTGGGCCTGTTTTTCCTATAATGACATTTATCTTCTCTATAAAGACAGGTAAGACACTCTCTTTTTAAGACAACAAACCTCTTTCAATGCTACCTGATACAAATATTTTTCCACAAGTTTTTAATTTTTAATAATTTCCCCACATTGAAATATTTCTTTATATAGCCAAATTTACCACATTTACATCTATAGTCTCCATCCTAACCTAAAGGAGATGCTTTTAAAGGTACGAGAAGCATACAGAACACCAAATAGATTGGAACAGAAAAGAAAGTCCCCTCACCACATAATAATCAAAACCATAAACATATAGAATAAAGGAAGAATATTAAAACCTGCAAGTGAAAAAGAACAAGTAACATATAAAGCCAGACCTACATTACACCTGACTTCTCAATCTTCATTGAGATTGAGACTCTAAAAGCCAGAAAGGCCTGGACAGATGTCCTTAAGTCTCTTAGAGACCACAGATGACAGCCCAGACTTCCATACCCAGCAAAACTTTCAATCTACATAGATGGACAAAATAAGATATTCTATGATAAAGTCAAATTTAAACAATATCTGCCTACAAATATAACCCTAGAAGGTGCTAGAAAAAAACTCCAATGTAAGGAAAATAAAATACTCATAAAAACACAGGAAATAATCTTATACCAGTAAAACCAAAGAAGGGAAGCAGATACACACACCACCACCACCATCAAAAACAACAACAAAATAATAGGAATCAACAATCACTGGTCATTGATATCTCTTAAAATCAATGGTCCCAATTCTCCATTAAAAAGATAAAGACTAACAGAATGGATTTGAAAACAGGACCCATCCTGCTGCAACAAGAAACAAACCTTAACATCAAGGATAGACATTACCTCAGAGTGCTTTTGGGGGCTATTTTGTTGGGTTACTACATCTACCACCCTTTCAAACTTTATCACACCATAAAATAAACCCTCCAAACCTCCCAACACTAGGTAGGAGAGAAAGAGGGTTAGAGGGGAAAGAAGGTGTAGACCTCTTTATACTACTTCCTGCTGATTAGGGCCATTGAGTTCCTTGGGGCAAGTCCAGTCTTCAGCATCAGGCTATCTCCAAATTCTTCTTATCTCTTTGTTCACAACTTGATAAACTGCAGCAGAAGAGAGAGCAGCAGCCTCCTTGGAGGGTGTGCCCAGACCCTCTTAGGGCTCTGGCATTTATACTCTCTCAAAAGTTTCCAGAAGTCCAAATCTCACATACTCCCAGAAACTATCTGCTTCTGGCAAAATCACACCCTTGCTAGAGCAAGAGAGAGGTCATAATCCCTGCTGTGAAGCACCCTCTTACTTCACACCTGAGATTAAACCAAAAACATATTCACATACATAACTGGGTTTTTTAAGAAACCAAAATTCTTACTACAGGGTTAGAAAAATATGTATTAAGTAAACAGTCCTTAGATTCAAGCAGTTGTAGCCATTTTAATACCTAATAAAAAAGACTTCAAACCAAAACTAATCAAATGAGATGAGGGAGGGCACTCATAGTCATCAAAGGAAAAATCAACCAAGATGATATTTAGAATCTTAACATTTATGCCCCAAACATAAGGGCACTCACTTTTGTAAAAAGAAACACTACCAAAACTTAAATCACATATTGACCCTCATACATTGATAGTGGGAGACTTCAAAATCCAACTCTCACTAACGGACAGGTTATCTAGACAAAAACTAAACAGAGAAATATTGGAGTTAACAGATGTTATAGACCAAATGGATCTGACAGATATTTACAGAATATTTCACCCAAACACAAAAGAATATATCTTCTTCTCAGCACCTCATGGAACTTCCTCTAAAATAAATCACATACGTGATCACAAAGAAGTCTCAACAGACACAAGAGAATTGAAGTAACTTCCCTCATCCTATCAGACCACCATAGATTAAAGGTGGATATCATCAATAACAGAAGCAGCAAAACACCTACAAACTCATGAAAACTGAAAAACTCTACTGAATGAAGAAATGGATCAAGACAGAAAGAAATTAAAGTCTTTCTAGAATTCAATGAAAATGAATACACAAAATACCCAAACGTATGGGACACAATAAAAGCAGTGCTGAAAGAGAAAGTTCATAGTACTAAATGCTTACATTAAAAACAAAATTGGAGAGATCTCATACTAGCAATTTAACAGCACTCTTGAAACCTCTAGAACAAAAACAAGCAAGAACTCCCAAGAGGAGTAGATAGCAAGTATTAATCAAACTGATGGCTAAAATCAATAAAATAGAAACAAAGAGAATAGTACAAAAAAATCACTGAATCAAAGAGTTGGTTCTTGAGAAAATCAACAAGATAGACAAACCCTTATCCAAACTAACTAAAAGACACAGAGAGATAATCCAAATTAATAAAATCAGAAATGAAACTGGGAACATAACAACAGACACTAAGGAAATCCAGGTAATTCTCATAAGGACAAACTTTGAAACCTGTACTCCACAAAATTTAAAAATCTAAAAGAAAGGGATAATTTTCTTGATAGGTACCACTTACCAAAGTTAAACCAATATCAGATAAACAATTTAAATAGACCTACAACTCCTAGTGAAACAGAAGGAGCCATTGGGAGCCTCCCCACCCAAAAGAGCTGAGAGGGCTTTAGCACAGAACCAGACTTTCAAAGACAAGTTAATGCCAATACTTCTCAAATTACTCCATAAAATAGAAACAGAAGGAGCATTATCCAATTCATTTTATGATGCCACAGTTACCCTGATACCCAAACCATAAAAAGATCAACAAAGAAAGAGAATTATAGGCTAATTTTCCTTATGAACATAGATGCAAAAATACTTAACAAAATACTTGAGAGGAAAAAAAAACCCAACAGAATCCAAGAACCCATCAGAAAGATCGTCCCCCATTATCAAGTAAGTAGGAGTCATCTCAGAGAAAGAGGGATAGTTCAACATAGGAAAACCAGTAAATGTAATTCACCATACAAACAAACTGAAGGAAACAACCAACAAGATCATCTCACTAGATGCTGAAAAACCCTTGGACAAAACCCAACACCCCTTCATGATGAAAGTCTTGGAGAGTGATTCAAAGGATATGCCTAAACATAAAGAAGGCAATCTACAGCAAGCCTATAGCCACCATCAAATTAAATGTAGACAATTCCACTAAAGACAGCGTTGTCCACTCTTTCAATATCTATTCAATATAGTACTTGAAGTTTTAGTTGGAGCAGTAAGACAACTGAAGGAGATCAAGGGGTTAAAAATGGAAAGGAAGAAGTAATGCATTATTATTTGCAGATGATATGACAGCAGTGCATATAAGGAAACTCTATATAAGTATATACTATCTATGCATACTATACGTAGTAAGTATACATACCATAACCTGGAACATTCCTCTAGGGAACTCTTACAGCTGATAAACAAAGGCAAAGTGAAGACTAGGCACACTCTTCTTTCTCGAGTCTCTAAACGGAAGGAGACCACTATATACTCTATATCTACTCTGTAGGCATTGACATAGTTGACAATGTCTGGCATGATATGCCAGACACAGTAGTTCTAGGGACAAGGAATTAGAAACGTAAAAAGGATGTGAGAATGTGTTTGCTGACCAGGCCAGGACTGAATGCAGGCCTTGCTGGTAATGCTTCTATATAGAACATCAGATCACAACATGACTGCTACTGGCATCTGTCGATGTTTGAGCAGAACAGTCTAGAACTCAGTCAGTCATTGTCCCACCACTACCTGAGTC
This sequence comes from Uromys caudimaculatus, assembly GCA_028551405.1. NCBI lineage: Eukaryota > Metazoa > Chordata > Mammalia > Rodentia > Muridae > Uromys > Uromys caudimaculatus. Next base: position 36,895,449 of record CM052706.1, on the reverse strand, counting down.
TGTGAGATTTCACTCACTCATCACAGTTATGTAACACAGAAAACTCTACATTATTTAAATCTCAGAAAAGACATTAAAATGTTAAGGGCGGCACTGCTTAAAAAATAAACAGCAGTCATTTAAATTGGTTTAATGACATGTGTATGTGTGTGTGTATGTGTATGTGTGTGTGTGTGTGTGTGTATAAATAAAATTTACAAAGATATGCCTTAAAATAGTCTGTAATAATATGGAAGGTATTGTGGCCTTGAAGCTGTGCAGCTGAGGAGTAATCACGTTAAGATTAATAATTAAATAGTAATGTTAGGATGCCTGGTAACAGAAAATGATGCTGATTCTTTTCCTTGAGTCCTACCCACACCTTTTCAAGATCAGCCAGCACAAATTCAACCTGTCTTCTTATCTATCCTACAGTCTTTGAGTCTGAACAGCACGTTCTGTAACCACCTATATAAGCCCAAATGTCAGTGAGCATTTCTTTTTGGTCTCCTAATCTTATCACTTCGTTGAATTAAATATAAGCTCCTAGAGAACAAACTGTGTGTCCCTACAATATTTAAACAGTGCTAGGTCTTCAGATGTTTCCACTGACTTTATTAGTACCACGTTCTTGCTCTGCAGAACTTGGAAATTCATTAAATAACGTTTCTATGAAACGAGGAGCAGAGATGGCAAGGAAAATATAATGTGAATACTTTAAACACTAATTTTGGGTGGGGAAGACGGCTCAGTGGGTAAAGGGTTTGCCCCTCAAGCATAAGGAGCTGAATCTGATCCCCAGCACTCAGATAAGAGCCAGGTGTCTGCATGTCTGAGAGCCTATGCTGGAGAGGTAGAGACAGTCCGTCTAGACAAATCAATGAGCTCTAGGCTCAGTGGGAGACCCTGACTCAAAAGAGAAGGTGGAGAGCAATAGAGAAAGATATCCAGCTTGAACCTCTGGCTTCCACCCATGCTCCTATGCTTGTATCCCCCCCCCCCCCCCGGTGTGTGCACAAGCAGCACAATTTAATTTACAAAGCAGAACAAGTAGTTCTTTAGCTAAGAAAATACAGTGGCATTGTATCAAATCCTTTAGTCATTACCTAACTTTACAGACCTCTAAGGACTATGCATGGATTGTCTCCAATTCCCCTTCTTGCATGGCTGTGTAGGCTTTCACCTGGGGAAGGTGGTTTCTGATGTCAGCTCCCAGGAACTCCAAGACTCCACCAGGCACCTGTCAAGCATGACTCCTAGGTGGGCTGGCTGTCACAGCCACGCAATCTGTGGCAGTCCCTCTCTAGGTACCAAGACAGGTGCTTGGCCTCCAGTTATCAGTAAAAAGACTTCCTGTTAACCAAGGAGGCTTTCTGAAGGACCCCACACATATGTGTTTACACAGGTTTGCCCCTAGTTGAAGGATTAGGTATTGGTTAACTCCAAAGAGAGTTCCTGCCTTCCAGAAAAGTAAAACATAATGCCACTTTGTACTCCACTCTTTCTGTCCATTCTTCCCCTTTAGAGATGAATAGTGACAGAAAAAGTAAGAGTGATGGTTTCGCCAGCAGTGGCCCTTGATCAAGGAAACGTTCCATCAAACCAGGAGCCGTCATTCATAAAGGGAGCGTGTGACCTGCTGCTTATCCAAACATGTTAATAATTTCCAGGAAAAAAGTTAGCCTCCAGTCCTCTCTAGCTCATTTCTGGATAATTAGTTCCTCTGATTCTGCTAGAATTCCCAACACATCACTAACCCCAGATAGAAGGCTGCAAACGGTGACGTCACTCTAGCACAACCGCACTGAAAAAACAATGCGGCCATCAAATGACGGTTGAACAAGGAGTCTCAAGTGCGCCTACTCTTCACATGCCATGAGCTTCTTCTACTACAAGGCTCTGGATTTCCTAATCCCTCTCATCCCCACTCATCTCCATACGAAGAGAAAGAGTTGTCAATGTTGTCAAGTAAGGCCTTCGGGATCCACATCAGCTCCACTATAAACCAATGAAATGTTGAGCAATGAATCTTAAGACGCTGCTCAATGAGTCTAAAATAGTTCTGTGGTTATGTAGATTAAATGAGATAAAGCACATCAGACTCCACTCACCATGAGGCACAGAGTAGGTTCACATTAAACACTATGAAAAAACCTTCTAATAGTATGATTGATCTTCTTTTAAAGAATGGAGATGCCTGGGCTGGGGAGATCGCTCAAAGAGTAAAGACACTTGCTGTAGATTCCCACAAGCCACAACCCACACGATAGGAGAGAGCCTACTACTGCAATCTGGGTGCCAGTGTCTCCCTTGAATACAATAAATAATAAATCCAGTAAAAATAAATTTAAAAGGAGTGGAGGTGTTTACAATAAAATTCTTGGTGGCGATACATAAGGAAGCAAAAGCTTCTAAAATTTTTAAGGCTTCGATAGTTTTAAATAAAGTAGCCCCACACACAGTGCACGGTCTTGGGGAGAAAGCAGGGTATTATTTGAACCAAGTTTCAACTTTAATGGCCACGATGGTTGACTTGGGCAGGTGGCAGGAAGATTTTTTTCCTTAGGACGCAATCCTCACACATCGCTTTTCTCTGGGAAGGGTAAAAAAAAATCTGCCCTTCCTTTACCAGTCCAATGACAAGTGGAAGCCCCACCCTGAGGGAGCAGTGTGGCCCCACATGTGGTTTGTGACGTCCTTGCGCAGAGGGGACACATCCCACCAGGGGCAAAGGAGAGACCAAAAAGACCTCGGTTCCCTGCCTGGCCAAGCATGGGGTAGTGGGTGGGACAGTGGCAGGGGCTTGGTGGCCCCTGACCTTGGCAGGGTCGGCGAGCTTGGCACCAGTCCCCTTCCTCTCCGCCTACTCGGCGCTGCGCACTGCCCCGCCCGCCCTCGCGGCCGGTGATTGACACTGGAGAGGGTACATACGGGTCCGCGGCGCAGCAGGGCTGGCGTAGGGAAACATGGCTTTCCCTCTCCCGGCCTTCCGCCCTCATAGCGCCCGCCCTGGGCACGGCCCGGGGGACACTCCGGACCCCGCCTGGCTCCTCTGAGTGCTTCCACGATTTTTGATTTCCCTGGCCCGGGGGAGACTCCTCTCATTGCTTTCCCTCCACCCCGAGAACAACCTGAGTTTGCCAAGAGGAAACTCCTGCGAGGGAGATGGACACCCGCCCTGGCTGCTGCTGGCAAGAGATGGAAACCATTCCAAGCAGGAGTTGATGGAGAGGGGAGGACAGCGTCCCTGGAGGGAAAGTAACACTCGGAGCTCCGTGAGGGGCGAGTGGGGTCAGCAACAGGCATCTGCAAAAGGAGCGGGCAGCAGCCGTGCCCAGCGCCTGAGTTATTAGGCTCATCGCCACGTCCATCGCAGGCAGGGGGTTTACTCGGAGCAGGTTTTTTTTCCCCCTGCAGGACTTACCTTTCTCTTCGGCATAATGACTACGTTGGTGCAGCAAAAAGTAAAGCAACGGGCTGGGCCGCCTGGCACGCTGCTGGATGCTGCCTGGCCGCTGCTGCTACTCCCGCAATGGGCTCGGCTAGCCCGGCCTCTCCGACCTGCACCTCCGCTTCCTCCCCCGGCGCTCCACTCGCTCGCATCCCGGTCCCCCAATGGCGAGCCCTGCCAGCCAGCCGCGAGGCCCCATTGGCTAAGAGAACGTTCTAAATTCCACGAGGGCACGCCCACCCCCGTTCACCCGGTACGCGCAGTTGTAGTTTCCACTTCACTGGGGGAAAAAAAAAAATCTGCCTGACGACTGAGCATGCCCAGTTCAACTAGTATCCTTCAGGCCACACTATCTTGGAGTTTCATTGTTTCACGTGCCTTCTTTTGATTAAAGCAGTGTGCACCTTCATAAGAAAAAAAGTTAAGAATTAAGTATTGCTATGCTAACTTTATAATGTAAATAGGGATACAGGGTACCTTGTACATTTGTTACTCATAAAAGCTTGTAACGGGTGTTCACGGTGTGGATCTATACAGGGTAGGAAGCTGTTCTGTTCAGGAAGAGTCTAACAGTTTCTAAGGATCTCAGTTCCATCTCTAACAAATATGCCCCCCTCCCCCCAGTGCCTCAGTCTAATCGGTTTTTATATTTTTAAAATCTGTTTTACAAGTCATATACGAATTCAGCCAATTATTCAGCTATGTGTGAAAGTGGATATAAATATGTTCGTTGTGGAAATTAAGGGGAAATCGAGAAATGTAGGAATAAATCACTTATATATTAAATATGTGCATTTAAACAACACCTGCCAGGTTACATTTTATTTATAGTGTAATGTTTCTCGACATTCTGCAAAGAATTGCAAATATATGTCTGAATTTATTTTGTAAGACCAGTTTTACCCTGATAAAGACCTCAGACAATGGGGGAAGAGAATTTAGGTCAGCACCCTTCATAAACATAGGCACAAACACAGACAAAATTTTAGCAAATCAAGTTCAACATTTAAAAAGCTAATACATAACCAGGGAGCTGGCCCTGGGAACACAGGATTTGTTCTGTGAATCAAATCATCCTGAAGATCAATCAGTGTGATCAGCACATAACTATAATAGAGATCATGTCGAGGGCTGCAGGGGAAATGCTATGGAATGGGTAAGCAAGTCATGATTAACTCTCGGCAGTAGAATATTATTCTGTGATCAAAGAAATGAGCTTTCTCTGATAAGATAAATAACAAAAGAAAAATGCTGAACGAAAGTCAACACCAGGCACTATACTGGGTGATTTCATTTATATGAAATTACAGGAAAAGCAAACTAAACTAAACACAGTTAGCTGGAGAATCATTTACAAGGCAAAAGGCACTTCTTAGGAAACTCCTTTAAAGCCTTACTCCACATAGGATTTAATTTACTTTGCTCACGGAAGCTGCGTGTAAGTATTGAACAAAATCATCAGGCAATTCACTTTCATACCTTTTTTATTAATTTCCAGGATAAGTGAGTTGGTATCCTTGCACACTCAGGAGACAATGAATGACTTTCTTTTTTGGTGCATCTGGCTTTTTCTGTCATTATTTGGTGTGCTTCAATGTCCTGCTACTTTTATTTTCCTAGCACTCATAGTTCCACATCCTCAGTCTGAGAGAGTCTTCCTTTGGACATGGTCCCAGATGTCTTTGATGGATTCCTTATTCTCAGAAATTCAGTGGATGACATTATATTAAAAGAACTAAGATTAGTCCAATTCCTAGCTTTAATATTGCACAAAAACCTAGAAGTTCATAATTTTACCATTAAACTAATATGTATAATTAACATGTCTTGGAAGAGAGTTAATGCCAAATGCCTGATAGAAGAAGAAGAAGAAGAAGAAGAAGAAGAAGAAGAAGAAGAAGAAGAAGAAGAAGAAGAAGAAGAAGAAGAGGAGGAGGAGGAGGAGGAGGAGGAGGAGGAGGAGGAGGAGGAGGAGGAGGAGGAGGAAGAGGAAGAGGAAGAGGAAGAAAAATACCAGGGAAGTTATTTTAAAATGTGTGGAAAAGATTCTGGGCAGCATAAGAATGTACTATGGGTTGAGTTGTGCTTTTTGTTTTTGTTTTGTCATAATGGTGAGCCAACCTAGGCAAGTGCTCTACCACTGAGCTACATCTCCAGTCCTACTGTTTTACTTTACGGAGATTTAAAGGTGCTGGTGTTAGGAATAAGGTGAATTTTTCCCCTTCGGTAATGAAAAGGGATTCACAAAGTTGGTTTCTTTAATTGATATTTTAAAAGACCAAATAGTTAAGAGTAGCAAACAAAATTGTGATTGCTATTTAGTGCCCACAATAAAACAGTTGCAATGAAATTGGGCTTATTAGCTGGAAAGCTGATTATGGGGCTTGAGAGTGGTGGTTAAGAACACTGGCTGCTCTTACAAAGGACCCAGGTTTGATTCTCAGCACCCACTGGGTCCAGGAGATCTGATGCCCTTCTCTGACTTGAAGGGCATCGGTCATACACAAACACATGGAGAACACTCAAACCAAACATAACAGGAATAAATCTAATTTTTTAAAAGAGGTGATTATGAAAAGCCTTGAGTGTTTGAGTCTCCATGTTCATTTATAAGTGCAGAAAATAACAATTTCAGTTGAAAAGAGCAGTGACTGTCTTTTGCTGTGGATTGCACTGCCTCTGCAGGACAAGGGCACTGTATACCCTGCTCACCACCATACCTTATGGCCGTATCGCCCTTCAAGACTGGGGAAATGAGCACTGAAGGTAAGAGGAGGAGGAAAGAGAAGGATTTGGTAGGCAGTTAGAATTTCAGGTTAAGAGATAAAGGGGACTTGCCCTCTGTGGGACAGCAGAGGAGATCACCCTGGTAAGAGGAGAGCACTCCTTTGTGTGTTCCAAAGAACATTTTCAATGCTTTTCTGGATGCTCAATCTCTAAGACAGCAATGCAAGAGTTTTCAACAGGATGCAGATGCTGCATGAGCTCAGGGAGATGACAGATGAGTTAAGGGAGCTGCTATCTGAAGAAGAAAGACGGAGAAAACTAGGAAACAGGTTTTAATTGTGTTCTCACTCCCTTTTTCTTCTGTTCTACTCACATTTGTTGGGATAGTAAATACCCTTATCTCAGCCTTTAAACAGCAAGGCAAAACCACGTGTAGTGTTGTGACTGCCATCAAGGAAAGGGGAAGGAAAGAAATAGGGCAAGAGGATGGGAAAAGAAAGGACAGGCCCTAAAGGAAATAAGTGCATTGATCCCAGTGAAGGTAATGCTTTATAAAATGAGTATTTCTATTTGTGGGATGCAGCTGGAGACAGTCACAGTAAGTGCGTTAAGCCAGTCTCAGAAAGACAAACAGCGTATGTTTTGGCTCGTTGGTTTAATAGAGATATGTAGAATTGTGTGTGTGCATATATATGAGACAGTAGAAGAGAAAGTGTCTAGAGAAATAGGTAGGACCAGTAGGGTGGAGGTGGAGCGAGAAGTGGGCAGGAGAGGAGATGTGCTCAATGTACAATCTATTCTCGTATGGAAATGGCCTCATGTAACAGTGCTGTGTATTTAGTAGACACTATAAAAATTTAAGTATAGTAGATATGCTCATTGTACAGTATATTCTTGTATGAAAATGTCCTTATGCAACAGTACCATGTATTAGCAGATAGTATAGTATTAGTAGACATTATAAAATTTTTAAAATAACAAGATTACTTCTGTTTTCCATATATCTGTACACAAAGACATACATGTTGTGAGTGTATGAGTGTGTGTGTGTTGTGTGTGCGTTTTCAAGAGTGTGCTTGCACTGGGTATATGTGTAGACTGTTACAGGAAATGTATTTTCCTTATCAGTAACAAGTATTTAACTGTAGCGCACACTGCTAAAGAACTCTGTGGGTCTTTGGGGCTCTAGTAAGTTGTGTCTGGAAGAAAGTTGCTCTGTCTTCAAATCATAGGGGGAAACTTCAAAGGAAGTTTGAAAGGAATGATTATTTTGCAAATCCCCTCTCCACTTGTCCCTCCCCACCTGTCCCTCTCCACCTGTCCCTCCCCACCTGTCCCTCCCCACCTGTCCCTTCCCACCTGTCTCTCCCCTCCTGCACTTCCCCTATTAATGCAGGCTTGAGCAGTTTCCCTGAGGCTTTTGCTGGAGAAGTCAGATCCCCAATTTGTGATATTGTTCCTTTCAATAGATCTGTAATTCCAGATCATTCCAAGTGTCTTCAGTTAATAGGACACAGAATGCCCAGGTGAACGGAAGCATAACAGAAAATAAAATGTAAAAAAATAGGCAGCTGAGAAAGGAGCACTGTAAGGGATGAGGAGGCAACAGAGGAAGAGGATGGTGTGGTTCTCATGTGCGGAGCCCATACACAAACACGGGTATGAGATGAAGAAAAAGAATAGTCTACTTTGTTTGTGTCTTACTGATGAAGCCTCTAATTTGTTAACATGCTAACTTGGGAAGAGACTAAAGCAGCCAGGATGTTCTAAGACCCACTCATCCTAAATCAAATGAATAACTTCCTAAAGGTACAGATTCCAAGTCCAACATACTAAATCAGAATCTTACAGCTGAGTCTGGGAGTCTGTGTTTCAAATAAGCTTTTCATGTTCTAGCACTAGAATTTGGGAATTCTAGATGAGGTCCATGCTCTCAAAAACTTATATACTGATTGCTGGAACAGTTGTTTCTAGTTCTGGGACCCTTGATGTAGCCACTATGACTGTCTCTTTATGAATGGTGTCTTTTCTGTATACATCAAGTCATCTCTAAATATTAGAGATACCAAATATCTAGTCATCTCTAGATACTTAGAATACAACATGGACACTGTGAGAACAGTTGTCATAGGGGATTGTTTAGGATACCATATGTAGTTAAATAATGCATGTCAAATTCTCTTGACTTTTTAATGTCTTTGCAAAGTGGAAACAAAATTCTGTGAGTGAAGTCGTCCCTGTAGACTCACTTTATGTTTGATTTTCCAGATTTGCTTGGTACTGATTTTTATTATGTTTTTCCTCTTCCTTAGTTGCAAGATACATGAAGAGTGATTAAAACCTGTGCACACCCATAAAAGCAACTCTATCTTCCTATGCTCCATTCAAGGCGACCCCTCATCCCCAAAGGGTACCTAACCCCAAATTTCTGCAAGCCATACCTTTTCATTGTGTTTCTATGTTAATGATCATACAAACATCTGTAGTTGTTAACAGCAAGAAAGGCCAGGGTTCCCTGTGACCCTCTTACAGAAAACCATCTTTTCTTTTTCCCAAATTCAATCCAATTAAACGTGTGTGCAGATGACTCACCTCAAGTGTTTTTTATACATCTCTCCCACCTCCAAGTCTTTTTGGGTTCAATCTCTGCATGTTTACCTTTGCTTGGTCCTGATGCTGTTTGAACTCACAGGAGTGTAATTAATTTGCAAACTGTAGTTCCCAAATGACTGTGTGAAGATAAATTAGACATGCTGGGTAGCTAGGTCCAGGGAATGAGCTACATTTTTTTTGAGTCATCTTTTTCTACATGCCTCATGCCAGGAGCCACTTGGTTGAAAGAGGAGAAACTTACCAGGAGGAAGCCCCTAATGTTTGAGATGAGGGCATAGCCAAGTAAAGATGATCCCATCAGCCTAGGAGAAAGATCACAAAGTGCCAAAGACCAGTTAAGAATTGCTGCCGGCCCTCTGGCTGAGTTACACAGTTTTGGAGAGTTCTATCACTGTCAGCCAGCTCTTAAACAGGACCACACCCTGTCTTGTAGGCTGGTGAGCTTGCCTACCCATTTCAGATATCTCCTGCCTTTCTTCAAATGCCAGAATCCCTGGGAGTTGGCAAGAGACATTCAACAGCTCATCCCTGTCATGCCCATGGGAAACGGTAAAGCTGCCTCTGAAAGCTAACCCATCATTCTCTTCTTAATGTAAGCAAAGAAGCCAGGATTAAATTTAAAAGATAAATGAAAACACTAAGCTTAAGGCAATGATTCTCAACCTGTGGGCCGCAAGCTGTTTGGGTGACTGTGTATCAGATGTCCTGCATACCAGATAGTTACATTGTGACTCTTACCAGTAGAAAAATTACAGTTATGAAGTAGTAACTATTTTTGTTGTTGGGGATCACAATGTGAGGGATTGTATCAGAGGTAGAAGCCTTGGGAAGCCTGAGAACCACCCAGCTAGCCTGGAAGTTCAGCTTTACTTAATGCCTCAAAGACATCTCAGATTAAATCTCCAACCCACCCACCAGCTCTTCGATGCTGCTTAACACTGGCTTAAGGGCATGATCATTAAAACACCAAAACCAAAACCAAAACATCAATCTCTAAGTGTCATAAAGTAGTTGAGATGTTGTTCAGGCTAACTTGGTTAGGAACTATTCTGTGAATCATTGGTAAAGATTCATCTAGGCAACAAAATGAGTTTACAGGTTAGAATATATTCATATATATATATATATATATATATATATATATATATATATATATATATATATATATATATATATATATATATATATACACATCCAGCAGTGAAAGGTAGTCTGAAAATCCTCAAGATTCCTTTTTATTTTCCTTCTAATTTTTTATTTATTTTATAATGAAATCTTTATTATCAAGAACTCACACATAAAAAAAAAAAAAAAAAACCATCCAGAAAAACCAACTTATTACTACTAGCTATCTGAGTGACTAGGGGTTAGGTAGATTCCCTGATAGGAAGGAAGGGGGCCTTAACTAGATAACAGAGATGGTGAACCAGAGACCAAAACCTGGCATCCTAAAACAATGCTTTCCTTGTCAGTAGGGCCCCGCTGATGAACTGGCTCAACAAGTCGAGGGCCCAATGAGGACATATTACACAGTTGTGGAACAATCAGCCATCTTGTCTTTGTTCAAACTAACGGACCCTAGCTTGGGAAAGGAAGACCCCGCTTCAAAGACTCTGAAAACCTGAAGCCTTAAAGGGGAGGCAGGGCTTCAACTTCCCAATCTCTGCTTTGAAGAGGGTCTTTTCTCTGTGTGCCTGAGCAACTGTTTGTGTGTATTTCCTCACCCCTAATCAAAGCTCTCCTTTGTCCACTTACACCTAACTCTGTAGTGTCTGATATTTGTGCTGTGTCCCCTGTGTCATGACGCCCACCCTGTACTCCCACCCTACTCCACCAACCCACTATCTTTTACACCCGAGATTTTTCCTGCTTTTTAATTCTTAAAGTGGCAGAGACATGAACCTCATGAAGATTCCTAGACAGTAACATATAAATTTGGGGTCTGGCTAAATTTTTGTTTTATAAGCACGAGGTCATATTATTTCCACTAGACATCTCTAGTCTTCTATGGTAATTCCAACTCTCACTTATACTCTTAGGAAACTGAAGGAGAAAAAGAGAGGGGGGGGAGGGAGGGAGGGAGGGAGGGAGGGAGGGAGGGAGAGAGAATACCAGAGTCCCTAGGAGTTTTCAAGAGACATCTAACAGCCCACCCCTGTCAGTGCCCACAGTAAACTCATCTTTCAGAGCAGACACATGAAACAAACCCAGTGTTTGAGGCTGCCAAGGTAGCTGCAGGGGCCTGTATTTGATCTCCAGAACCTACAGTAAAAGGAGAGAATGGACTCCTGAAAGTTGTCTTCTGACTAGCACAATCGTTGCTATCTCTCTCTCTAATCTCTCTCTCTCTCTCTCTCTCTCTCTCTCACACACACACACACACACACAATCTTAAAGCGTTTTTAACACTCTCCTTTATATGTTAATAATTTAACTCTTTACATGACACAATCTTGCTGCTGTAGCAAATGTTGATCAAAAATTTTATGAGTTGTAGTCACAGGTGTGAACTCAAGCCCCAACTCACTAAAATAAGATCACGTGAGTTAGTGTCTTGGAACCTAAGTGGACCTTTCAGCAATGACAAAACAGAGGCAGCTCTCAGAAGCTGAGCTAGGCTTCTTAGTGACAATGGAGGATGTTGGTTTTTGGCACGATCTTAATAATTGGTCCCGTTTCCTGAACAAAAACAAATTGCCAAAGCATATTGGGCTGTGTGTGGACGAAGATGTTAAAATAAAAGCCAACTGAAATCATGTTGATACAACGAAGATCGACAAAAATTAGACTAAAGGACTGGCTTTCTCAAGCAGAGGCAGATGTTTGAACAGCATGTATTTCACACACACACACACACACAGACAAAGACACACAGACACACAGACACACACACACAGACACACAGACACACACACACACACAGAGACACACACACACACACACACACAGAGACACACACACACACACACAGAGACACACACACACACACACACACACACACACACACACAGAGACACACACACACACACCCTGCAGAACAGGGTGGGCACAGACGTACAAACTCTTAAAAACTATTTTTTAAAATGACATTCTGTGGTCTTGAGTAAGACATTCTGTAAGGTCTTTCCTTAGGTTAAAAAAAAATCTTTCTTTTATAAGGAGATCTGAATTTGTGTAGGCTTGAAGGTCTTCCTGGGTCTCAGGCTGCTTGTGCCTGTCTTACAGATGAGCTGATGTTGTTTATATAAAATTGGGGAAAACTGCAGAAGATTCAGGAGAGATCAGGGTAAGAGTTGGGTTGGGCATTCTCCACGATGCTTTTCAAACTATTTATTTTGCAAAATGAAGAAAACTGTTTATCACAAGGGAGTACCAATATAAACTTCTTTTTTAACAGAATTCTGATTTGGGAATAGTTCTGGCCAAAACACAACAAAGACTTGTTTCCTAGCTCCACTGCAAATACAGGTTGCTAAGTGACAAGGCTGTGGTAATGAAACATATGCAAAGAGCCATTGGCCTTAGTGCAAACACCACCTGCAATTAGCTAGTCTTTACCCTTGTTTTGTGACTTCCTCCATCCTGAATGTTGCCTACAGGGTCTGAAAGTAGAAAAGTCCAAAGAGATGAGGGCTACACAGTAAAGATGCAGGTTGCGAAAGATGCGTTTCTGAGTCTCTGTCATGGCTCTGGATTACCCAGCAGGCCACCACTTCCTGTTTATGGAAACTAAACACCTATTTGATCAAAGTTGCTGCATGTAGATGGTGTTTGTGAAATGTATCTGAAAACAATCACTACATGACACTAGGAAAACCTGAAAGTGATTATCTACAAGTTAAGGGCATATACATTTGCCTGAAAGAATACATTACATATTTTGTTTGAAGAGAGCATATTCTATTTCTCCTTAGATTATTCTTTTAAAAAATCAAAAACTTTTAATTTTCCTGAATTTCTGAAAGCCTGTTTTTATCCATTGAACAGTACTCTTTCAAAATCAGAGTAGACCAGTGAGTGTGTGTGTGTGTGTGTGTGTGTGTGTGTGTGTGTGTGTAAAATGACGAACAGGTGCTTTATAGATGCCCATTGTTCTTTTCAAATGGTGAAAGTGTTGGAGAGTTGTTCTAGCTATAGCTCCTGGAGTTCCTATTGCAACTAGAGTTTCATGTGTGATTTGCATTTGGATTCTCAGACACGTTTACATGAGAATTAGAAAGCAGGAGTTATAGGCAGCTGCCCTTGCTCCATCTATATGTGGAGTGCTTCTTGCTTTCCATTGTCAGTAAAGCTCCTAGGCATCACACATCTCTCCAAGCATTCACTCTGCAGGCACAGCAGGCATGTTACACTCCAGAGATAGTGTCTTCTTCATTGAGACAGGGTTTTGGCTTGTAGAGTTAGGACTGCTTCCTTTGATGATCAGATCTGAGGTGTGACTTTGGGGGACTTTTCAGGTACCTAGAATATGTTTCTGTAGTTTTAATTCCTTCTAACCTAGAATCTGTTACTTTAGTTCTTCCGGCTAGTCTACAAACCACTGAATATCAAGTCTGTCTCTCCTTCCATTGGTAGAGTGGGTCATTGTAGAGAAATCATGGGTTATAGAACTTCTTATGGATTAGTTACAGCTTTATGCGTTGTACTCCTTTCTACTGAAGCTTTGACCGTGGAAGCAGATATAGAGAGATGTGTGCCCTTGAGTGTCTGTGGTGAACAAAGCCTTTAAAGATACTGCTTGAGTTAAGGTTTCTATTGCTTTTATAAATACCATGACCAAAAGTAACTTGGGGAGGAAAGGGTTTATTTCTTTTTACAGCTTGCAACCCATCATCCAGGAAAGTCAAGAAGGGACTCAGGGGACAAACTGATGCAGAAGCCATGGAGGAGTTCTGCTTACTGGCTTGCTTTCAGGGCTTGCTCAGCTGGTTTTCTAATACCCCAGGAATACCTGCTGAAGGGCGCCACCATCCACAATGGGCTAGGTCATCACACATCTATCACGAATTAAGAAACTATACCACAAGCTTACCTTCAGGCAATCTGATTGGGGCATTTTCTCAATTGAGATTCTCTCTTCCCAAGTAACTCTAGCTTGTGTCAAGTTGACATAAAACTAGACAGCACAATACTCCAATGGGCACAGCGAAGAAAATACATTTCTTATTTAAGCTGCTGGGATTTTAGAAAAATTGTTACTATTGAATTATATCTTATTCTGAAATGACATAGAATTTAGAACCCAAGAGTAGGGTGTGTCTTTAATAGTAAACTCTAAAGTATGTTGTTTTGGTTTAATGGCTCATCAGAGGGAATCAGAAAGCTATTACTGAAAACTAGAGCCATAAAGATCCACATATCCTAGTGTTGAAACATTTGTCTGCAACAAATTGAAAAGTCAAAATGGTACAACTGACTTTAGGGCAAAGGTTGAGATAAGATTATTAATCATGGGCCTGACAGATGGCTCATCGGTTAAGAGCACTGACTGCTCTTGCAAAAGTCCTGAGTTCAATTCCCAGCAACCACATGGTGGCACACAACTATCTGTAAAGGGATCTGATGCCCTCTTCTGAAGAGAGTGACAGTGTACTCACGTCCATTAAAAAAAAAAAAGAATTGTTTATTCATTGTACAAATTGCACTTGATAAGCTATTGTAAGAAAAAAGATCTCTATGTTCAGAGAAAAATGAGTTTGTAAGGATAAATGAAAGAGACTAGAGTCTACCAAAAGGGACTTCATAGGGTTGGAAAAAGCAACTGCCTCTCCCCCCAGAGTGATCAAAGATAAAACTACTGCTTGAGAAACAAAGATGATAAAACTCATCAAAAGTCAGATCAGTGACCACAGAGCAGGCTGTGGTACCCTGTCATGCCATTCAGTTGCACCAGATGACTCAAAACGACTTAAGATGGTTCAGGAAAGTGCCATTGCTAATAAAAGGAGGGAGAGTTGGAGGCGGGAAAGCATCTCAGACTGAAGACAGACACTTGGGCAGGAGAATGCAAAAATACACCTAGAAAGTAGGTAGAGTGAAGGACGCATAAGTTTGTAGGGCAGTTTCCTTGTTAGAAGGCTCCATTCTAGAGTAAATGTGACAACAGGTCTCTGAGACTTTCATATTCAGCATCTCAACACATATAGGCAGAAGGAAACTGGGAAAGCTGTCCAACCTCTAAAGGAGGCACATTCTCAATTCTCAATAACCACCTCAGGCAAGGACAAAGTAAAACCTTACTGAGGTGAGAATTCCAGAATCCTGGAGGTCAGCGGACAATGAACCCCTCCAGTGAGCCCAGATAGACTATTCCGGAGCTATGACTCACCTCCAGAGCAGGCATTCTGTAACTCCTAGTCAGTCCAATACTGAACTGTGGGTCAATGGAAGAAGATATGAGTAGGCCTGTTATAGCAGTTATCAGTACATCTCCTGTGTCTGGGACTTGTGAGTTGTCATTCCAAGTGAGAAGAGTAAGTGACAATATTTTATGTACTAGAGAAAAGAAGAACCCAGAAGAGAAGGCTGATAATTGTGATAAGTATTTACCAAATATCTCTGCTTTATTATGCTTTTGTGAAAGAAATCTCCAGAGTGTTTTTATCTTGCAAAATGGAAAGTCAAGGCACCAAACAACTCCTGTTTCCCCCTCCCCCACTTCCCAGTCCTTGTAATCAGGATTCTGTCCACTTGGTAACTACCTTTTGTCTCTACAAATTGCACTACTCTAGGTCACCTATGTAAATGGAGACATAAAGTATTCGTTTGTCGTTTTCCTCTGTCTTATTTTACGTAGCACAATATTTCCAAGTCTGTGTGTTGTTGTGCATGATAAGATTTACTTCCTACTTAAGGTTGAATAACATTTTTATATAAATGTGTCGCACAGTAATCATCCACCCATCCAAAACTAAAGTTTTGGGGTGTTTCTAGTTCTTCACTATTATGAACCACACTGCGCAGGTGACGCGATCCCTGAGACCCAGCATGCAATTCCTGTATATTTTAGTTACTTTGTTGCTGTGATGAAAATACCATGACCAAAAACAACTTATGCAAGAAAGAATTTATTTTGCCTATGGTTCCAGAGGGATGAAGTCCACTAGTGCAGGAAGCATGGCAGGAAGTGGCAGCCATGGCAGCAGGAGCAGGAAGCTGAAAGCTCATGAATGCCTTCAACCACATGCACAAAACAAGAACAAACTGGAAGTGAGGGAAGGACATGCTCTCTTTAGCAAGGCTGCATGTCTCCAAAACCTCTCCAAACAGTGTTACCAACTGGGGTCCAAGGATTCAAATGCCTGAGCTTACTGAGGACATTTCTCATTCAAACCACCACGTTCTATTTCCCATGGCCTGTGGCCACGAGCAAGGAATACTAAGATGAACATTTTCCAGTCTAAGTTCCTGTGTGATTAAAATGGCACAGACCCATGCTTACCCAAGAGGTGTATGGAGGGTGAGTGAAAAATGAGGCTTTTTTTTTTAAAAGCCATTAGGATTTGGGGGGGGGGGTTGTTTTATTTTCAACGAAAATTAATGTTTTCATTTTTTAAAATTAACTTTTGGTTTTCCTAATGTTTGTAGAAAAGAATTGTGGTATGCCAGAGCCCCCTTGTTGGAAAGGCTGATACGTGTGAGCCTTATTACACACTCCCATCCTGCCCAGCCAAACCTTTCTTGAGGCCATGCATGTGGTCATGTCCATATTAATGGCTTTTCCTTCATTAATTGTCGTAAGCTTGGGGAGATCCCAAGTCTCTTCTTGTTCTTCCTTCATTTTGCTGTCTATATTTTAATTGGTCAGCTTCATTGCAGTCGTGTATTCAAGAATATTGAGTTTGACTGAACGCATCAAACCCTTAAATAATTGTGACTAAGAACAGCAGAGCTGGATTTCTTCCTAGCATTAAACAGTGACACACTGGTCCACCACCAATCTGGTGGCCTTCTTTCTCATTGACCCATCATGCTCATCATCATTGCCTTCTGTACTGAGGGCTGAATGCTAGATTCATCTTCTTCTTGTCTATGTGCATTTGGGGCAGCAGAAAGGGTAAAAGAGAAAGAAATGCCTTCTCTCATCATGGAAACTCCCAGAAGCTGCATTTATAATTTCTACTCCCATTCCATCAAAGGAAACTAAATAATGGAGTTCCTACTTTTGAAGAAGAGGAAAGTGATGTTGCAATACAAGTAGCTGTGGTTGGCAGAACAACTATCTCCACATGTCCTAAGTTGCAGGGCATTCATGTGGAAGACAAGGGCTATACAGTGTGGCTAAGATAATGATCTAAGATGGAGAATTATTCTAGATTATGCAAGTGAGTCCAATCTAATTTTCTTAGATTCAATCTAAATTCTTAGAATTCAATCTAAATATGGAGAGGCTGGGGATGTAAGTCAATGATAGAGTATTTGCCCAGCATGCCCAAGGTACTCAACCTTCCTAGTGTTGTGACCCTATAATACAGTTCCTCTCGTGGTGACCCCAATCATAAAATTATTTTGTTGCTATTTCATACCTTTAATTTTCCTACTGTTTTATGAATCATAATGGAAGCATCTGATATGTAGGATATGTGATCCCAAAGGGGATGAAACCCACAAGTTGAGAATTGCTGCTATAGTTTCTATCCTTGGGTGGAGGGGGGGGCTTACCCAGTTGTGGTCAGAAAGGGAGGCCCTGAAAGATTTCATGTAAGAACTCAACCCACTGGTGTAGAAATGAGACCATGAACCTAGGAACATAAGTGACATTTAGAGACCAAAAGAGGAAAGGAAACAATTTTCTCTGGAATCTCCAGAAAGACATTAGTCTAACCAATAGCCCAAATAGAACCATACTGAACTTCTGACTGACAGACTTCAAAGACAATTCACATTTGTGGTTATAAGTCATCAACCCTAAGGCAATTCATTATCATAGTAATAGAAAGTTAATAAAGTAGTCATCTCAGCCAATCTGCCACCACAGCTTTGGCCATGTGTATTTCTGTACCTCTTCTATTCCTATATTCCATAATCAAATCCTAACCAAGGGTGGAACTCTTTAAGTCCCATTTCATCTGTTCTAGTCTAAAGATGTATGACAAATACATTGTCTGAGGTCATGCAATTGACTAAGCTGCAAATTTCTGGCTGAAACCTGTAATATTCTTTAGTACTTTATGTAGCCCTTGGTGTGGGCAGCATGAAATTCTTGAACGGTAAGGGTGTGGCAGTCAATTCCCATGGATGGGGGTTATTGGCTGCATTCACACCCTGTGCGTGGGATCTTCTCCTGCCTGTGAACCTGTGTGCTATGGTATTATCTATAGCCAATAGCACACAGGAGGCTGGAAACCAAAATGCTGGTGCAGCACTTTTTACAGCCCCCTCACCCATCAAGCAAGCCTGTGTCATCTGAGACCAAAGAATAAGTATGATTCACAATGGTGTCCCAAGGGCTTGCAAGTTTCCAGGATGAGATATGAAATATCAAAGAGAAATTATATAGAACAGCTTTGTCATCTCCTTCAAATGACAGTATTCTGAGGTGACAGTGTGGTAGCTCTCAGTCAAATGTAATTTACTAAATTGACACTTAAGATAAATAGAAAACGATTTAAGGAAAACACAGTGTCTAGTTGTATAACTGATTATTATAGTTTACTATGCTGCTTGGTATGGCATGACTGCCATTGACATAGTATTGCTTGGAATTATCAAACACTTTAAAATGTAACGAGTCAACTTTGCCTTTATTCAGCAAATTCAGTAGCTGCCTCTTATGTGCCAATTTTTCATAGGCAATGAAGAGATATACTGGTGAGAAAAAATATTACTAAGTTTACAGCTCTCTAAAGTACAGCTGGATGCTATGATCTCAAGAACTTGGAAGGCTGGAACAGGAGCAATGTTGACTCAAGACCAGCTAGGGCTGCATCACGAGACCCTGTCTCAGAAAAATCGAAGGGAAATTGTCTTACTGTAACTTTAATTTTTTTCAAAACCTATGTTTAATGATGGTTCTTAAATGCTTTAACCTCCCTTGTAGCCCACCACCCACCAGACGTAGTGGGAAAGAAAGGATCTGGGGGAAGTGGATCTGTTTAGAAAGGTTCTCTGGAGTGACTCCAGTTTGTGTTGTCTGACAATTAGCGGTTCAGTTCACAGGTCAGCAGTGGCATCTCGATCCACTGACAAACACTTCATGGATACACCAGCAGTCCAGTTTGGTAGAGTCAGGCTAACAACAGCGGTGACATGACCTAGCAGAGACACCCAGGCCCCAGCCTCGGCACAAGTCAGCATAAGGAGGGACCAGGAGAAACTCCAGGAGTTCTTAGTTAGGCCTCTTTCAGGGAAGCAAAGATCAGCAAAGACTCAAGATCCACAAGTGTGGCCCAGCTAGCTGTACCAGCAAGCCAAGCTCTGTCTCCATCACTGGCCATTGAGTCCTATTTATACCCTCCAAATATCACCTGTCCTCCATGTGTCTTGCCTTAGCATGTGCGTCTGTCTCAGCTGACATCACTCTGCCAATCAGCCCAAGTCTGTGGAAGCAACAAGAAACTGCAGTACACCACCAGAAGTTTTTTGGTGCATTTTTCTCTATGGAGTCTCAACAAATGCAGCTCAACTAAGCAATGTAAGGCAGACAAATACATGCATGTTGTTAGGAAAGAATCCTTCATCATGTGTCCTTTTACATGCTTGCTTTAGCAGAACATCCTTTCACATGTGTCTGCTTCAGCTAAATGTTCCTTCATGAGCTTGCCCCAGCAAAACACCATCCAATCAACTTTTCAAAGAAGCCTTAAGTTTCCACTTCATTTTACTTAGGGTTTTACTGCTAGGAACAGACACCATGACCAAGCCAACTCTTATAAGAACATTTAATTAGGGCTGGCTTACGGGTTCAGAGGTTCAGTTCATTATCATCAAGGCAGAAGCATGGTAGTGTCCAGGCAGGCATGGTTTAGGAGGAGCTGAGATGTCTACATCTTCATATGAAGGCTTCTAGGAGAAGACTGGCTTCCAGGCAGCTAGGGCAAGGTTCTTAGAGCCTATGCCCACAGTGACACACTTCCTCCACGAGGCCACACCCACTCTAACAAGGCCACACCCACTCCAGTAAGGTCACATCTCCTAATAGTGCCACTCCCTGGGCCAAGCATATTCAAACCACCACAGAAATGAATGGATGAATAACTAAAGAGCACAAATAAATACTAAATTCCAGTGGTGATGAGTGCTGCTGAGGGAGGTATGTCCACATCAGTTTGTTAAAGGCAAACTTAATTAAACAAAAGTCTAAAGCAACTACTTTAAAGTAAGCAAGGAAAGCAGAAAACTATTTAAGCAGAGTAGCAGATACATTGTCCCCACGGCTCAATACAGTTCTGCATAGGGAAGACTCAGGCATCTGGGCTGTAGAGAGGTCTGGAAGATGTTTCAGGCTATGATACCAAAATAAGGACTAGGTTGAGTATGAGTATAATTCAACAATGCTGTAATGTTTTTATTTTAAGAACAGCTCAAAGCACTGAAAGGGGCGAGTGATTGGGCTTATTCTGAGAAATCCTGGACAGCATTGTGAGAATATCAGAGGGTCAAGAAAGTGGAGAGTTATGGGAGATCATTTTAGAAAGAAGCATGATTAAGATGACTGTAAACCATCAATTATCAGTGGTGATGTTGTCACCCCCAACAGGGCAAAACAACAACAAGCTTAGCTATTCTGGTATTTTGTAGTCACTTAATGCTTGCTCAGTGTCTAATGAGAGCCTGTTTTGTTGAGGCAGACATGTGTTTTTCTGGAAGCTGTCTTTGTGAGAGAGCATGTGATGGTTTTCTGAAACTTAAGAGAGCATATAATGTTTAGAATGAATATAAATACAACCCCACAGACAACAGGGAGACGCTCTTGCATTGGTTTTCCTCGCAACACCTTGCGCGTCTTTGCTGATAATGCTCTTTCATTGATATGCTGTGCAATGCTTTGCTGGTCTTCTCTGATCTTTGCTTGTCATGACTTCATTCAGAGAAACACCAGGGACCTTCTTGTGGCATTCTGGCTGCTTGCTGCTTCCTGGGACTGGTGCCAATTTGGTGAGGCCTTGAAGTTTCTTCTGGATCAAGCCACTACTACTGATTTCAGGTTTTGTGTTTGGCAACTGGACTGGACAGCCACTACTGATTCATGCCTGAGGCTTTGGACTGGATTGCTGATATCCCGATAACAAAGATTAGAATTATCTCAACAAAAGCAGGTCCACGTCTCCCTTTTCCTATTAACCTTTCTTGTTCTTTCCCCTTGTCGATAGGCTGGAAGGGAGGTTGAAGCATTTAAGAATCCTTATTAAAGTAGATTTTGAAAAATCTAAGCCTACAGAACTCATGCTTGTGAGACAAGTACTAAAGCTCTGGCCTAACCTTTCAGTGCAGCCATGCTGCAGGCCTGGCCTTAGCTATGGCTGTTATGGAGCCATAACAGGATCGTCACATTTTTGTATGATTCCTGCCTTAGGGTTTCTGTTGCTGTGATACAATACCATGACTAAAGCAACTTGGGAGAGGAAGGACTCACTTCTTACAACTCTCAGGTTATCCTCTATGTCAGGGCAAGAATGTAAACAGTGCTGCAATCTGGAGCAAGAACTGAAGCAGAGGCTATGAAGGAGTGCTGCTTACTGGCTCATTCCTCCTGACTTACCATCAGGACCCCCTGCCCAGAAGAGGCATTTCTTCAGTGATCTAGGCTCATCCGCATCAACCTTTAAGCAAGACAATGCCCCATAGGGTTGCTCACAGGCCCATATGGTGAGGGCGTTTTCTTAATGGAAGATTCCTCTTCACAAAAGACTCTAGTGTGTGTCAAGCTGAGAAAACACTAGCCAGCACAATTTAATTCTCAATTTTAATTTGAGAAATAAAATGCTATGTTTTATATATAATATTTGATTTGTTAGAGTTAGAGTTGACTTATTGCTTTGTCAAATATTTAAAATGTCAAAAATATCTGAATAGGTTTCTAGCTGCTGAATATGTTAAAAGATTTTCTCATATCAAGCAAAAATCAAAAGTTAGGCTCACTAAAAGTAATTCTAATAATTTTCAAGAAGTGAATTTTTTTCAATACTTTTACTTTTGTTGGAAAATGCAATTTGAATGGCTCAAATTATTATGAATGACTTTTTAAAAAATGTTAGTATAAATTGCTCACACATTTAATTTGATACATTATAATTTTATAAGCATATAAATTGTATTAAAAGTTAGTACGTAAGTTTCTGTTTTTATTTTAAGTTTTCATATCTTGAGATGATGTTGTATGTAGCTCAGGTTGGCTTCAAACTCTATATATAACTGAAGATGACTTAGTTTTCTGATCTTCCTGTCTCTACCTCATGAGTGCTGGGATTGTAGATGTGTGCCACCATACTCAAGCAAAAAAAATAATAGTTGTAAAGTTAAGTTAAATGATGATAGCTATTTGTAGTGAGTTTGGCCAAATGCTACTTGTATCCTAATGTTAATTTGGGTCCCCCAAATTGCTTACACGAGTGTCT
>CM052706.1:36858021-36873023 GCA_028551405.1 Uromys caudimaculatus | reverse complement strand
GATCTGTCATGCCAGGAGAAGGAGAAGGAGAAGGGGAAGGGGAAGGGGAAGGGGAAGGGGAAGGGGAAGGGGAAGGGGAAGGGGAAGGGGAAGGGGAAAGGGGAGGAGAAGGAGAAGGAGAAGGAGAAGGAGAAAGGGGAAGGGGAAAGGGGAGGGGGGAGGGGGAGGGGGAGGAGGAGGAGAAGGAGAAGGGGGAAGGGGAAAGGGGAGGGGAGGGGGAGGGGTAGGGGGAGGGGGAGGAGGGGGAGGAGAAGGAGATGGAGGGGGAGGAGAAGGAGGAGGAAAAGGAGGAGGAGGAGGAGGAGGAGGAGGAAGAGGAGGAGGAGGAGGAGGAGGAGGAGACGCCATGCCTGAGAACAGTGGAGGACAGGGAGAGTTGGGCAGCCCTCTGGGTCCAGAGCAGTCAGGTAGAATATAGAACTCAATAAATAATAACTTGAGATTATAGGCAGAAGATAGTTTAACTGCATGGAGTGGCTCAGCTACTGTGCTGTTTAAACCACATCAAAATATAAAGGCTGTGTATGTATCTTTCATTTGGGAACAAAAAATTTTGGATTTGAAGGAGGTAGCAAATCCACCGCTGGGATTTATTAATTAAAATATTGCTATGGTTTATTATTATTATTGTGCCAAGGATTGAACACTGAGCCTTTCGCGTGCTGGGTTTATACCATTGAGTTACATCTCCAGCAATAGTTTTTAATGTACATAAAAATACTTATTTAATTATTATTGTCTATGTGCATGCTGTTGGGGCTCACAGGTGCCATGGTGCACATGTGAAGGCCAGATGCTAACTTTGTGAAGTTCTTTCCTTCTACCTTGATGTGCATTCTGGGTATTGAACTCAGGTCATCAGGTTTGGCTTGCACACACCTTTACACACCGAGCCAATCATCATGCAGGCCCTTGATGTATCTCTTAATTTGAATTTGTGCTAAGCCATATTTAATCCTGCATTGAATAAAAGAGTCTTATGTTTTCTCCATTGTGCATAAATTACAGATGAATAGTATGTTCATAATATTAATGTTTTGTGGATGGAAAAATTATGAGAAAGTGTGCACAAGGTTTTATATGAAATGGCAATGAAGAGATAGGTTAGAGTATTGGAAACAGACACGTAGAACAGAGGGTGGATTGTGGGTAATTTGCACTAAGAGTTGGTAATAAATAATTTGGAAAGTGAAAGAGGAAGGTACTGTACATGACTCCTAGGGCTTGTCACATTGATCATTTATCCAGCCAGGTGGGGACACAGGAAACACTGGAAGTTTATGAATCATTTGTTTATTTTGAAGGGTCTGTTCATGTGTGTGCACTCATGTGTTTAAGTGCACACACCTAAGAAAGGGTCTTAAACATCATTACTTCTAGTTACATGGGGCAAGCAGAACAATGGGCCCTTTATAATGCCCGTATCCAATCTTTAGAATGCATAAATATATTTATATTTTATATTTTTCATAAACAATTCCAAACAGAAATTGTGGTTAAAGATAGAGGTTGTTAATCAGTTAATCAGTTGACTTTAAGATACTAATTATAGCTGGTGTGGTATAACACACCTGTGATCCCATCAGTCTGGTGACTGAGTCAGGAGGATAGTGCGTTCCAGACAAATTTGGCTACTTAGTGAGACAGTTTCTCAAACATAAAAAAGAAAGAAAGAATAAGAAAATAAAGAAAAAACTATATTAATGATAATGCCTAAGGTTCAGAAATATAGAGTAGACAATAAGTGCTAAAAGATAACTAAAATTGTATACTATAAATATTTATTCAAAACAAAGGCCATTGTGAACAAACTGTGTGTGTGTGTGTGTGTGTAAAATCTTATGTTATCAATACATAATGTGTCAATTGTTTAGGTTTTCCAGTTCAAAGACAGAGATTGACAGGTTTTTTTTTTCAGTTTTCATTTGATTGCATACTGCTTGCACGAGTCTCTTTAGATCCAATAGCACCAATAATTCGAAAGTAAAAGAATGAAATAGAGACATCTCAAACACCATCCATGTTGATTGCTGCTCTATTCACAACAGCTAAGAAACGGACTCTGCCTAGATGTGCATCGACAGATGAATGTGTCAAAATGTGATACAGAGACACAATGAAGTTGTATTCAGTCACAAAGAAAAAAGAAAAAGAAACTTCTGACATTTGTAGGAAAATGTCATGCAATTGGAAATTATTAAGTTAAGCAAAATAAAGATAGACTCTGGGGAAAAAAATAGCTTTTCTAATTTACACTCTCAGTTTTCGTGTGTGTGTGTGTGTGTGTGTGTGTGTGTGTGTGTGTGTGTGTGTGTGTGTAGCTTAAGAAAATAGAATGGAGACCATGAAAGGGAGAAACATCTTTAAAAAGAGAAGAGAGAACAATGAAAGTGACATAAAAGGAGAAGGCAGAATGACTTGGGGAGGAAGGGGAGCAGGTAGAGTGGTGTCGGAGTCTAAGAACAGCAACGAGGGAGCTGGATAAAAACGACACTGTGGAATCCTGTAGTGAAACTTATTACCTAGTATGTTAAGACTAAAGAGGAGAGACTGAGAGGGAGGAAAGGAGGGAGGGAGGGAGGGAGGGAGGGAGAGAGAGAGAGAGAGAGAGAGAGAGAGAGAGAGAGAGAGAGAGAGAACTGCGGTGTCTATCCAAATATTAGTCAAAATAGTTTTTAAAGCAAAAATTGCTAGTAGAAACAGAAAATAGAATTTTATAATGTCCAAAGGTCAATCTACCAGAAAACTACAACAAATATAGCCATAGATGCTTTTTATAAATTTATACAAACAGAGGCTTGGTAGATATGAAGCCAAAGCTGACCAAATGGAACAACAACAAAAGGGACAGTCAATTCAACAATATGTAGGGACTTGATCACTGAGAACCTTATAGTCAGTAGACAAATGTTAACAGGAAAGAGAGAGTGAAAAGCACTCTAGACAAAGCAGACCCAACAGAAGTCTGTGAAGCACTGCCCCCAACAACAGCAGTGTAAATATTCTTCTCAAGTGCTTGGTGAAAGTTCACAAAAATAGACCATATGTCAGACCATTAAGAAGTATAACTTTCAAAGGATTGAAAACATACAAAGTGTGTTCTTTTGAATGCAATGAAATGAAACTGAAAATCAGAAACAGAAGGAAATTTAGAAAATTTACACATTGCAGAAATTAAGCAACGTACATCTAAAGAACCAACGAGTCAAAGAAAAACCACAAAGGAAATTAAAAAATACTTCAGGGTGAATGAGGGTGAGAGCACATATGCTAGACATGCAGGGTAGCCAGTGAAAGGGACAACCAGAGGGACCTCATACCATAAATAGGGCTACGCTTTAAAGAAGAGATTGAGCCAATAATTAGCCAAAACTTTCACCTTTGGAAACAAGACAAATTAAGAGCAAACTGGATCCAGTGCAAGCAGAAATAAGTAATGCTAGAGCCGGAATCTAAAAAAATACAGAATAGAATAATTAAAATACAGAAGAATAATTAAGAAAATTGAAAAAATGAAAAGTTGGCTTTCTGAAGATAGCAACGCCATTGATAAAATGTTAGATGGGCTATAACAGAGAGAAGGCTGGAAGTATAAAGTTAGGGAAGGGATGTGTGTGTTATGGGTGAATGCATCACTATCAACTTTACAGAAATCAAAGGGATTTTTAATGAAGTGCCATAAATAATGGTTTATCAGCAAGCTAGGTTATTTAGATAGTGTCCACAAATTCTTAGAAAGATACAAAGAACCTTCTATTTAAAAAAGGAACAGGAAATATGACTTGCTTATAACAAATAAGAAAGCTGATTAGTGATAAAAAAAATTTCCTAACAAAGAAAAGCCCAGGACCAGATGGCTTTATGAGTGAATTTTACCAAAGAGCAATTTATGCCAGTCTTTCAAAAACTCTTCTGAAAATCAGAATCATGAATTTTTATTCTGAAAAGCCACCATTATTATAACAAAATCCAGATGAATGTATTTACCAATATGTTTATGAATCTTCAATAGATTCTGTTCAACAAAACTCATCTGCATAGGTCATTGATTATATGCAATAACGAGAGAGATTTATTCCAGCAATCCAAGGCTAGCCAACAGACAAAAATGAGTCCTTGTAGAGCATTTTATAGAACACAAGTAAGAACATTATATGGTCATCTCAATGGATGCATAAAAATCATTTAACCACATGCAGCATGGTTTTGTGACAAAATACCCAAGAAGGTAGAGATAGAAGAGAGCCTCTTCACATTGAGGATGGACATCTGTGAAAAACCTGCAGCTAGCATTGTGTGTATGATGAACAACTGAAAGCCTTCTCCTAAGATAGGAAAGCCAAACCTTTTGGCCATCTGTTGACCACTTCTGTTCAACAAAGAATGAAGTCGCGAAAATATTTCCAGTTTTAGATGACTGTGCCTTTTATATGGAAAACCCTAAAGAACCCACAAAGAACTTTTCAAACTAATAAATTTAATGTAGAGAGAATTTCTTGTATACTGTATGAAAGCATCACCTGTCAATAAAAGCTGATGGCCTATTAGCTGAGACAGGAGGTCAGAGTTCTGGTAATGGGAGAGGAACTTTGGGATAGAGTCGAGCGTGGGAGAGATATGCTCTGAACAGTGATGGAAATGGTCTCATGAACTTCAGGAGAGACAACTAGACATGGCAGGACTTAGAATAGAACAAACAGGTTATATGAGTTATGAGCTAACAGAACAAGCTAAAGACTTAGCTCTAAACATTCATTCATAAATAATTCAGTCTCAGAGTCATTATTTTGGGAACTTGGGTGTGGATGGAAAAGCCCATGGTTACAATTTAACATGTTTGCAAGGTCGATATAGAAAATAAGATATGGTTATATCCTAGCTATGCAGGATCTGAAAACAAGATTAAGAAAACAATCTCACAATAGCATAAAAAGAATAAAATACTTAGGAGTGAATTGCCCGGGGATACGCAAGACATATATGCTGAAAAGTGGAAGACATTGCTGAAGAAAATCAAAGACCTGAATACCTGGGAAAGATGTAGTGCTCTCAGAACGGGAGCTTGATGTTGTTAAGTTAGCAACACATAGCACCAAGATAGGGGCAAAATCTCAAATTGCCTTTTTCTTTTCCCTGCAAATGGATGGTAGTTCGAAAATCCATGCAGAATTTCAAGAAATCCCAGGATTGTCAAAATAACCATGAAAAAAGAGAATGAATTTGGAGGAATAACACTTCCTGATTTCAAGCTCTGCTTCAAAGGAACAGTAACTCTCCTGGTCTCTGAAAAGGACAATAGCAGAACAGTAATCCAGACAGTGTAACATAAAACTGGCTGAGACAAAGAAAACCACAAATAAACACTCAGTTGCTTTGGAGAAGCCTAAAAGACCATCCAAGGAGGAAGAAGTACTTACATCAATGAATGCTGCTGCAGGAACTTGAAGTCCACATGTCAAAGAGTCTGGAGTCCTTCCTCACACCACATGTGAAGAAGAACTCAGCATAGGTCAGATACTTAAATGTAGAAGTCAAGGGTATAAAATTCTTAGAAGAAAACAGGTGGGGATCTTCATGGACTTTGACTCCTTTTCGATGTGAAGCCCAAAACACAAGCACATATATAAATTGGGCTTCATTGAAACAAAACTTTCACAAGGTTAAAGATGCCATCACAAAGGGGGAAAGACAACTTGTAGTTTGAGAGGAAATATTTTCACCTCATCTGAAAAGGCTCCAGAATACAGAATATAAAAATAAATGTAAACCTCAAGTATAAGAAGACAAGAAAGTATTTGAAAGAAGCAGAACTTTGGAACATTTATCCAAAAAAAAGTTATATAAATGGCTAGTAAGTGTGAAAAGTTGCTCAACATTGTATTAGCAACATACATATCAAAACATACCTCTTAATATAGGATGACTATAAATGTTTTCTCAGGACAGGCTGGGAAGATGGTTCAGTTAGTAAAATGTTTGCTGAACAAGCATGAGGACCTGAGTTAAAGACCAATTTAAAGCTAAATGTGGTGGGAGAACCCTGCAATCAGCTCTGGGGACGTGCAGGATCCATGGGTTTGCTGCTTAGCCAGTCCAGCCCAAGTGATGAAGCTCAGTGAGAGACTCTGACTCAAAAAATCAGGTAGAGAATGAATGGAGAAGACACCGGATGGCAATCTCTGATCTTCACATTGTGCACATGTGTATATATATATATATATCTACGCATACGCATGCACATTTGTATATTAGCACAGAGATAGGGGGAAATCAAGTAAATAAGTTACAAGTAAGGTACTGTATAATCTCAACACTTGGGAGGGAGGGAAGGAGGAGGATCAGTCAGCCTGGGAGGCATGGTGACCCCTGTCTAAAAAAGTAACATGACATCGAACAAAACGAGAGACTAATAAATTGTAGTCCTCATTCACTACTGGGTGAGTATAAATTGGCTTAGCCACTTTAAAAAGCAGCTTGACAGTTCCTAAAGACAGTTAAGGATAGTGTTACCATGTGAGTCTATTACTAAGTGAATATACAAGAAAATTGAAAACTTGTCACAAAGCATGAATATTCATAGTTGCCCAAACATGGAAACAGTCCATATGCCCATGTTGGGGATTTGATTTGTGCTTATATGGTAATGGTAATTCACATTTCCGCTGCGGTTCCCTGCCAAAACTTGGTTTTTTGATGGGTCAATAAAGAGCCAGTGGCCAATGGGCAGAGTGACAGAAGCAGGACTTTGAGGATTCCCCCCGGAAAGAAATGCAGAGGAGAGAAGGGGCAGAATCGCCATGATGGGGAAACAGAGAGGTCAAATTTAAGAGTCGGCAGACATGTAAGAATCTGTGAAAGCAGCCGCAGGGGCCACTTCCCTGATTGGGTCAGGGGTAGCAGAGATGAAATATAGATTTAGCAAGTATCAACTCAGGTATATCAGAGGATGGTGTGTTAGCCACGTGGAGTTCAAGAGTGACCCAATTGTTGAACTAGTAAGGCGCATTAAAAATAAAGCTACATGTGTCTTTCATTCATGAATCCAGAGCTCTTGGGTGGGTACAGAACTGTGCATGCACCCCCAGAGAACCTAGAACAGACCTTTAAATATTTACCGCTATATACCCACAACACAAGTGAGCAAAGTGTAGAATATCCATAAAATAAAATATTATTCAGCAATAAAACATAATAGCATGCTGACTCATACTGCAGAGTTGATGAACTCTGAAAACATTTTTCTAACTAAAAGAAACACAACTTATGCTACCTCATGTGTGAACTATCCCACATGACCCATCTATAGGAACAAAAGTAGATCCGTGGTTGCCAAGACTAGGTGAGGCAAACATGTAGAAGTGGGCAGTGAGGGTTAGAGGATGTCATCTGGGGATGATGGAATTATTTATTTTAGAGTTGGGTTACAGAGATGTTTGGGCAACTGTAAATAGGCTAATATTATGGCATGAGAATTGCACCTTGAATTACTTTTAAAAACTGAGGAGATAGAAGAGTCAGAGAAAGATGCAGTGGGAGATAAAGAGGGACTCGTGGCACAAGAAATATCTTCAGGAGTCTAGAGAAAGCAGGAAGACATATTTTGTCTTGGGTCTCCAGTGGAACCCAGGTACCCTATCATTACTTTGATTTTATTCCTCTGAGGCCTGTGTCAACCATCCAATTTATACAACTACAAGATAATCACCTGATATTTTTTAAATTACAATACCTTTTAGACATACAAATAGAAATGAGTATTCCAAAGTTTATAAGAGGTTTCAGGGTTCAGATAAAGTACATGGGCTAAAAACACAATAGAAATTTCTAGACTTTGTTTCAATGAAGGAGAGAGGGAGGGGATGGGGAAATAAACACATCAGATAACTATAGTCCTTTGAGATTAATTACTTTTTTTGTAAGAAAACCAGGGCACAGAGTTCAGTGAGTTCCTGGAGGAATAGTGGTGGAGCTGACTCAAATATAGGGGTTTTACCTTTAGAGTTGGGGATTAGTTGTGACAACTGTATCTGTTGAATGATTATCATGTAAGTGGTAACAGAAGCCATCTGAAAACAACTACCAACAGTAGGCAGCAAGCGTACACTGGTCAGATGGGGTGAGAAGCTTGACTGGGTGGTTGAGCAGCTGAGGAGTGACTGTTGGCATAGACAGCCTTGCAGTAAAATACAGCTGTGACTTCACAGGCAGAGAGAGACAGATCATTACATTAATTAATGTAAGAAGGTCCAGCCCACTGTGGGCAGTGCCGTTCCCTAGGCAGGTGGTCATGAGTTGAAGGAGGATCCTGGAAGCTCAGTTGAACGGTGGGTGGGGTTATTGCATACAAGTAAACAAGGAGTCAGTTATTATATACAAGTGAACAAGGAGGCGGGGTTAGCTAATCTTGGTAAGAGCAGGCTCTGTAAGGGGACAGTCTTCAGGTAGCAAATATTCAGAAGAAGAAAGCTGTGGTGAACATTACACATCTTTGATATTTGAACCCGAGGAATCATTACCATATTCCTGAGCCTTAACTGGCGAAAGCTTTGGCACCCCCATAACAGTGCCCATGTGAACAGCACACCGTTCACCCAGAACTTCACCCATTTAGGGCTTCCCCTGCTCCCCACAATATCCTCCCCTATGTTATAAAAGTCATTTTCCTATTTCCTTCTAGTATCAAGGATAGTGTTGAGAAATTTTTAAGCAATACGTTTAGATTGCTTAACTTAGACATTTAGTTAATCAGAGTATCATCAAAATTCAATTATCAGAATGCTTTTAGACAATGGACATTCACTAAAATGTGTGTACAGGCAGATAGCCTAGACAGTCATCCAAACCTAATTTTATAAGACAGCCAACTAAGTGACAGAGCCACCTCAAAACTTGATTTTAATGAAAGTCTCAAATTAAAAAAAAAAAGTCAGCTATAACATATCTGTTTCAATTTCAAACAAAACAAAAACGACCCAACAAGAACCACAACAAAAGGTCCTGTCCTGCCACTGCTAGGAAAAACTTCAACATTCTTATTTTCATTTTGAGATTCATAAACATCTTCATCTTGTAAGCTTACAGATCCATCATCAAGGTGATAAATCTTTATACAAGAGAGACTGGGCAAGTGAGAACTGGTGGAAAACAAGACTTGGAGTGGGAAGGGTTAAAGAACTCACTGCTCTCTCCAAACTCATCCCCTGCCTGCTACAGTTCACAGATGTAAGTGGTGGTGCCTGGCATCTGTTCTGCTCCAGAGGCTAATTAAAGAAAAAGAAGTGCTGGCTTGGCTACCAATGGAAATCACAGAGTCTAAGAAACTCAGCAACTAGGACCAGTGAGTCCCTAGGGAATCACCTAGCAACAAATAGGAGTTCAAACAATGCATCATAGCAACCACAGCATAACTTAGACAAACTGAGTCTAATTCAGCAGTGTCAGGAGTCAGAAGACTTATACCTATTCAGTCATATCCAGTAGATGCTATATGCCATTGTTTTGGTGGGAGCTACAAACTCGAAAGTTAAATAGAAAAGAGTCATTTTCTTCAGCGACAAATATTTGAAAGCCCCAGCAATCCAATTCAACGGTGCAAAGGTGTGGGGACACAGAAGAGGTGGGCTGCCTGGGGATTTAACCTGAGATGTCTTTGGGGCATTCAAGTAGAGCTGATGAACTTACAGGCTAGGTGCTGAAGAGAACAATCCAGCTGGTGACCTAGGTGCGGAAGTGTATATACTCAGTAGTTAACATCATGGGTGTGAAGAAAATCATG
The DNA here is from genome assembly GCA_028551405.1 of Uromys caudimaculatus. Classification (NCBI taxonomy): domain Eukaryota; kingdom Metazoa; phylum Chordata; class Mammalia; order Rodentia; family Muridae; genus Uromys; species Uromys caudimaculatus. The sequence goes on along the minus strand of CM052706.1, from coordinate 36,863,248 downwards.
GCGCTACAATGAAAATAAGTCAGCACCCTGGGGAGCAATAATATTTACACGAAGCCAGAGAAGGGAACACAGGTAGAGGAGAGCCAGGAAAGAGAAGCAAGGGAAGCAGAGAGGAGGAGAGCTCACACAGCGCCCAGTGCTGCTCAGCTCTTCCTGGTACCAATTGGAGTTGGAAAGGTGGAAGCTTTCGCTGATATTCAGAAGTGCTGGGAGAAGTCGTGCAATGTGAGTAAGAAGGAAGAGAAAATAGAAACAGGTTCTGGTATGAGAACTGGAAAGGGGAAAACATTTGAAATGTAAATAAAGTATCAAAAAAAAAAAAAAAAAAGGAAATAGAAGCCGGGCGTGGGAGTTCATGTTTGTTATCCTTGTACGCAGGCTGAGGCCAGAGAATGTGAGTTCAAGTGTGGCCTGAGCTACTTAGTGAGTTCACCAGCAAGGGGGGGAGGGGCAGGTCTCAACTAAAGTAAGTAAAAAAGGTGTGATGTGTTTGCCTATAATCCTCTTGGGAGACAGAAGCCGTGGATCAGGAGTTCATCTTCAGCTACACATGGAGTAAAGGTTTGACCTTGTGTCTGAGCTAAATGAGAGCCTGCTTCAGAGAACAAACAAACCTGTAAAACAAACAATAGCAAGCAAACAAACAACCAGATGGAAAATACAGTGATTCATGCAGCTGCTTTGACTAGAGCTTTAACAAAGGCCTGCAAGTGTCTATGTTAGTCATGGTTCTTGGCTCTGCAAACACTTTCTCCCTTCGAATGAGGGTTCAATGGTCAAACCCTGGTAATCCAGCAGAGTGTGAAGTGAACTCACACGAAATTGTTATTAGGTACAGGCTTCACTATTTCTATGATTGCCACAAAACCTGTCATAGAAGTTACTTGGTTTGAGATTTAAAGGAATAACAGTGCTGAGATGTAACTTTAGTATGCCTCGGACCCACTACCACGGTCCACTTTGATTTTATAGCCCGGGGAAGAATTTTCATTTTTCTCTTGCTTATAGACTTTCTAGGTTTTGAATACTTTTTAAGGTTCTATCCCACTGTCTTAGCCTGCCACCATGATGAAGAAGCAATGATAGCCTTACTTTATCAAGAATGGGTTACTGAGTCCGCAGTTGCAGACGCTCTAGAGCATGGCACCAGTATTGGCTGAGCTCTGGCGAGGACCTTGTGACTTATGACATCAGAGTGGCAGGGGCCTGTAAGGGGAGAGCTGCTTTCTTTGCTAGACAGAAGGTCAGAGAGAAATGGGGATCAAACAGTCCCTTCAGAAAGCACATCATGGCGACCTCAGCACCCTACTTAGCTCCACCTAGGAAAGGCCCTACTACCCCAAGCTCACACTTCATCTACCTGAAACCTGTGTTCAGTCCTGTGATGATTTTCTTCCAAGTGAAAAAGGTGTCTCTGAACACTGAGTTTAAACATTTTAGCCTCTGTTTATACTCCCACTGTATGCCTGGTCAGACTGTATGAAATGCCTGTTACAGTGTCAGCAACTCCACGCAGGCTTCAGATGGTCACCTGAAAAACTTTGCAATGAATGGAATATTTTCTTTTCCACAGATATCATGGTGTTAGGAGTAAAGCCTTTCAAAGACGATTCTAGTTAGGTGAGTTTATGAGTTTGAATCCCTCCTGAGAAGTATGAGTGCCCATCTCAGAGGCATGAGAGAACTTGGCACTCATCTCTGCTTTGTGGGGTTGCAATAGAAGGTATTCTGGCTGCAGCCTAGAAAAGAGCCCACTGCAGGGCCAGGCCACATGGCCATATAGGTTCACAGAGGAAGTGGAAAGGGAACATTGACTTCATATTTTTCTGTGATCTAATTAATATTTATGTAGTTCTGTGTAATTTTTAATCTTAAAATTTACACTATTTATATATTAGTAAGCTTGGGCTACTATTTTATTACTTAGGGCATGTATTTACTTTTATATATCAGAATCCCAAAATGGCATCAATTAAGTAAATTGTTTAGATGGTACATAAATCTATGAGGCTGAATTTTCACTGAATGCTTTTTGAGGGAAAAATTATCAAGAGTTGCTCTCCACCCACATGTGGCAGCTCCAGGCACTTTAACCAGGTCTGGGAGTTGCTGAATAACATTTCCTTATACAAATTCATATCTGGAGCTCCACTTCAATCCATTTCAATTTCTTAAGCAGCATCCGAACAAATACTACATTAACTTTAAATATCAAAAGTATGCATTCATGTTGACAAAAAATATTAAGATCAAATCATATAGCCTAAATGCCTACTTTGTATTTGGTTTAAGAACTCGTTTACATACTCTCTTATTTCCTAGAGGCTTAAATGTTTACATCAGAAAGTATATTATATGTTACACTTTAAAATCAAGCTATTAGATTGTAAAAGTTCACCAAACACTAACAGAATGCTAATACTACCTTTATATGGCTCTGGAATGGAATGAAAGAACCTCATATTGAAAGCTCATTTGAATTTAAATCCTCTTATGCTTGAGGAGCCTGTGAAACAGGAAAGCGAATCTCCAGCACATGAACCTGTAGAGACAAGCCACCCCAAACCATAGCAGCCACTTGCTCTTGCAAGCTGCATCGCAGAACACAGCTGCATCAGAGCTATCAATTTGCAGAGTTCCGGGCGTATCACCTTCCCAATCTCTCTTCAACATCTTTTCAAGCATAACACTGTTCTGGTTATTAAAATTATTTCCTAGCCTATTTCCTTGAATCTACTCACCATAGCTCCAATCTCTAAATCTATTCTAAACATATTTAATCTATCTCCAACTGACAATCCCTCAGGGAAAATACAGTATCATTTCTAAGTTAGTTCTGTATGACTTTGATATGTAGGACTATTTGGGGAGGAACAAATGTATCTTTCCATCCTTTTTTTTTTCATCTAGATGAACAGAAATGAAAAGATTGGAAGATTCCAAAATAAGGATACATTTTCATTTTCTTCTTTAACATTTATTAAAACATAAGATAAACTCACTTGGAAAAGTGAGCATATCATTGGCTCAACATGGGTGGCCATGTGCATGCCTCTCCATCAGAAGAAACAATGTTGCACAGGAGTCAACAGTTTTGTATGGAAATTCTTAAGCATTATAAGAGCACACCGTGAAGTGGACAACCCCAGCTGTAGTCTTCAGTAACTTGCTAATGGAAGGCAAGATGCTCCAGTCTAGTGGAGACTACAGACCCTTTAAAGGTGTGGAAATGGAGTTTTCATATTAGAGTTTTAAACCTTCAGAAAACTACCAAAATAGTGGAAGCTTGGGAGAAGCCTTGGGGACGAGCACTGTTCATTGACACTGCTTGTGTGGAGGAGTGGGGGAATGCAGTAAGGTAAAATAAGAGATTTCAAAAGCACAAAAAAGCAAGCCTGTACTTTCACACCTATGACCTTGTCATGGAGTGGCCTGGTTGTATGGTTCAATTCCCACTACTGGAGACAGGAGGAGTAGAAGAAGTAAGAATGACCATGAGAATGGTAACTTCTATTACCAATAGAAGTTGGCAAAATTGTGCCTCCAAGAAGAGCAATTGGTGGTATAATTGGAATTTGCACTGAGGGACTCTCTCTGTTCCTTGTTATGGAGAAAATTTTGTTTGTCATCATCTCTATGGTCTCATTATTTTTAAAAACTATTGTGTATTTAATGTATATGAGTACACTGTAGCTGTCTTCAGAAACACTAGAAGAGGGCATCGGATCCCATTACAGATGGTTGTGAGTCACCATGTGGTTGCTGGGAATTGAACGTAGGACCTCTGGAAGAGCAGTCGGTGTTCTTAACCACTGAGCCATCTTTCCAGTCCATGGTCTCATTATTTTATTTTAGTACTATTATAATAAAGCTGATGCAGTTGATGCATGTAAATGTACACAACGAACATGGCCATTATTGCAACAATTGTCTTACTTAGCATTTGAAAGAAAATAATTCTTGTAACCACTCCAGATGGAAGCTGTGGATCATCTAGAAGCCTTGGGACCAGGTTCTAGAAGATCAAGGAATTTATACAGGCTTAATCACAGTTTCTGGCCTTGATTCCTTTTGGTGAAAAATGACTGTTGACATTCCTTGGGGGGGGGGGGCTCAGTTACTTAGTTTCTTATTTCGTTCTGGTTTGTTTAGTTTTGTTTTGTTGTTTACACACTTTTGGACACTTCATAGAAAGTTGGGGCTGCCATTCTTCTTTGTAAGCATGAGACCATGTGTGATGGCTCAGTCCTGGAATCTCTCTGTTCCCCTCTGCAGGTTACCCTCAGAGATATGTGCCATCAGTAGGGACCCTACCGCAGACCTGTGGTGAACACTGTGATGGTGTTCTTACCAGCAGTGGTACCTCTCTCCCAGGGACCAGTCTAGCTAGTGGTAGCTCTTCTTGGGTCCTGGTGGTAGGTCCTTCCTGAGGCTGCTTCAGCTACCAGCCAGAGACTCTGAGGAAAAGTAGCTGTGCAGGAATTTTCCATGTCCCAGTCTCAAGCTTGTTCAGCAAAAGGCTACTCTCAAATCGTTTCTAAAGGCACATTGTGTCCTGGTTCCTACAGGATCTGGCAGTGTTTTCCAATATGTGGGATTCAGATACTTTACAAGTCAGGGATTATGCAGGAACATGTGAATCATCGTCCCAGCCAAATACATAACATTGACAGTTGTGTGACATCTGCAGTGTGCCAAACCCTGTGCATGCATTATCTTATTTTTATCCTCACAAAAATGCCGTGAGGTTTTGTTGGTAATCACCAGCATTCTACAGGTAAGGGAGTAAGCTTAGCCTCAGAGAGATTAAGCAAACTGCTCAAGATCATAAAGCCAGCAAATAAATAGGTCTTCAAATTCAGGCTAACCACTATATGTATGTATATACACACACACAGAATGTATATGCATATATATATATTCATGTTTACATTTGTTTTGGTTATAAAATTATAGATTTTAAAGTATAATTTATGATAGATTTTTGTTATTTTCTTTTTTTTAATTAATTAATTTATTTATTTTTGGTACTTTATTTACATTTCCAATGTTTCCCCTTTTCTGGGTCTCCTCTTTGGAAACCCCCTATCCCCTCCCCCTCCCCGCCTCTGTGAGGGAATTCCTCCTCCCACCTACCCGCCCACCCATCCCCATATTCCCACCTTGACATTCCCCTTTACTGGGGCCTCTAGCACCCTCAGGCCCAAGGGCCTCTCCTTTCTCCCTG
>CM052706.1:36846713-36857521 GCA_028551405.1 Uromys caudimaculatus | reverse complement strand
TTGGGTCTTTGTGAGGTTTTGGTATCAGTGTGATTGTGGCCTCATAGAAGGAATTGGGTAGTGTTCCTTCTGTTTCTATTTTGTGGAATAGATTGAAGAGTATTGGTATTAGGTCTTCTTTGAAGGTCTGATAGAATTCTGATTTTTGTTATTTTCCTTTCCACTAATTTTCTATATTGAAAATGTGCCTCCCCTGCAAAAGATTGGTAAGTCATATATTTTTTAAATCTTTCAATGTGTGTGTGTGTGTGTGTATGAGAACACAAGTGTACAAGGGCTACAGCAAGCATGTAGTGCTCAACCTTGGGTGTTGATCGCTGTCTTTTGCATTCTTTGTGACAATGTTCACAGCTGTTTATGCTAAGCTTGCAGCTCATGCTCCCACCCCCCTCTTAATCTCTGCTGAGCATCTCAGGGGAGGAGCACTGACTTGGCAGATGCAGGCTTTATGTGGGATTTGAACACAATTCTTCCTGTTTGCATAGTATTTTTTTGTTCCGTTTCTGTTGCTCTGACAAAATACTCTGACAAAAGCAACTTAGGAATGAAGGATCCCTTTTGTCTCACAATTCCAGGTTATAGTCTGTTCTTTCTCAGAAGTCACTGGGCAGGAACTTGTGGCAGCTGGTCACAGTGCATCCCCAGGCAAGCAAAGAGTGATAAATAATTGTGCTCAGCTCAGCTCACGTTCTCCTTCTAATATATAGGTCTGGATGCCATTTCAGTGAATTGTGCTACCCAGAGTGGGCCGGTCTTCCTGCTTCAATTAATGCCCAGAAGCTAACCTAAGCAAGACAATCCCTCACTGATGTAGTCCAGAGTCTTTTCCCCTAGGTGTTAATTTGACAATACTAACCATCACAGGTAACAAGTGATTTCTTTACCCATTAGCTAAACTATAATTTTTAAATACCCTCTCAAGAGCTAGGATTTGAGGTTATAGCTCAGAAGTAGAATGCTGTCCCAGCATATGAAAATCTGTGGGTACAATCTCCAGCACTGAATGAGTAAACTAGTGACTGTTCAAAACATGCACCAAATAAGTATGCACCAAAACATGCAGCAGTAGATAAGTATGTAGAACATTTCACTCTAGGGAGCTGGCAAGCTCTACTTACTCTGCTCCCCAAGTACCTTAGACACCAATTACTCCTGGTATCTTTAACTGGATTTCCTTATACCATACAGAGTCTTTGGGTAAGAAGTAGAGATTAAAATGTTTTTTCTTAAAAGGCTGTAATTCTCTTGATGGTAGAAAAAAGGTATGATTCATATATATATATGAATATATATATTCATATATATCTCAATATATATGAATATATATATGTGTGTGTGTGTGTATATATATATATATATATATATATTGAGAAATCTTCCTTCAAATATTTAGGGGCAAGCCAGGATAAGGATTGGACAAGAAGCATTCAAGAGCTTTGGTCTATCTGGAAGCCAACCTCATGGTAGCTTAGATGCTCTCACCTCGACTAAAATAGAAAGAGTGGACTTGGCCACTGCTCTGGTGTGGATGTCAGTTTCTCTGTGTCTGTCTCTCTTTTCATAACACTATAGTAACCTGAAGCCCTATGGCATGCTGGCACAACTTGCATGGACTCATCCTGGATCCTCACGTCTCATGCCTCTGTCTACCTTACCTTTCACTTGGCTATTACTCTGTCCAACCCAACCATCTTTGATTTATTCATCGAAGGATTGCCGACCATTGTTCCTGGACTTGGAAATAAATAATGAGCAAAATAGAAAACTAACTAAAACATCAAACTGATAAAAATCACTATGGAGTTTCAGATACTAGTAGATATCAAAATGGAGTGAGCTAGATTGTCCCCTCACCTTCCATGGTAGGCTCCTCTTCCCAATATGTTCTATTTCCAGATTCTCGGTCTGCACTGTCTGCTGTCCCATTGCAGTGAAAGGAAATCATTCCTCTTATAGGATATTAATAAAATGAATAAGACTAAGTACATAGGACACCATAAACTTAGAGACCAAAATATGATAAGCTTTGTGAAGGTTCAGGGGGCAACTTCTGAAATTTAGTTAAAAAGAGGAACACGAGGCAGCAGCCTGCGAGTGAAGCCACATCAGCAGTGAGCTACTATTTATTGACCCAAGGATACTTGGGTCAGAGTCTGAGTGTTATGGTGTATCCCTGCGATTTCAGCCAATCTGGAAGCAGGATTCCAAGCCTGCCTTGTCTACTAGGCAACAGAAATGTAACCTCACCAACTCCAAACTCTTCCTACTCAAACAAGTATGCTTATTTGGACAATTCTTTGGATTAGAAAGCGTCAATCTGTCCTTTTATAGTTTCTACATGATGGTTCTAGTTCTGAATTTTAGTGTAAGAAAGATCAGTTCATTTTTCATATGGTTTATGCTAGGCCTGGGCTGAGAGCTGCAGCCAGCTCTGAATTATGTGGAACTCCACTTGGTTTGACCAGTAGTCTTAGAAGTTGAGACCAAGGGGAAAGTTCCTAGAAACTTCAATGAAGTGTTAGGTCACAGTTGAAGGATCGGTCTGAGTTCACATGGCCAATTCAAAGAGAGCTGGGCAGGGATCATTTCAGAGGAGCCAACGATGAAGCAATAGTGACCTGAGCTTTGAGGAACGGGTAAAAGGAGCAGAACACTATTGACAAGGTGAACTCAAGTCTTCTCGCCCACACACAGCTCAGCTGGAGGTGTCAAAAGACTAGTCAGCTTTGGAGAGTAATGGGAATATCCAAGCATCATCTGAGAATAGGTACATGAGACGGTGAACAGGCATGTGAGGTGTTCTTGTGTTGGACTGCCTGAGTCTGGACTCTTCTATTTGGTCTCTGCTACAGTTCTTTCACATGCAGAATGGGTGAATGGCTATTACATTCTGGCACAGAACTACTACACAACCTGAGTATGTTCTTCAGGTCAGGAGTGAAGCAATCTTAACAACTTCACAATATACAATTGCAATATAGTTAAGTAGTCTCCTGTGCAGATGATGTTTAGATTGCGCCCAGTTCGGGCTGTCACTGAAAGCTTGACTTCCTAATAGACTGACAAAAGATGCAGGAAAGTCATAGCAACAAATAGTTATAAGAACCTTGAATTAGTAGTATTTTTTTTCCAGATTAAGTGGAGTAGAGAATCTGATTTGCCTCCTTTGTGTGGGGCTAAATATCGCGTTCTCTGGTGTCACTCTTCACTCTAGTGTACTGTTTGGAAACTGATAAAAATATGTACTTTGGCAGCATGAAAAATTCACAAAACAAGAATTTCATCAAAGAAAAAAATGTTTAAAGGAGATGACACAAAAATCTTTATATCCTTACCAAACATCACATAGATCATCTATCAAGGTACACAATATACTATTGCCATATAAATGCTTCAATAATTGAAAAAGTACCCAGGTCACACAAAGTACGTCTTCTGACCATTTTGGAATTAAACTAGAAATCAATAACAAAATGATCTATGAAAAATCTATAGACTTTTGGCTAACGTTGACACTTCTCAAAAATCCATAGGTTGAAAAAAGGGGAGGGGGACACAAGAAAGTATTTTCAACTAATTGAAATTAAAATACAGCACATCAAAACTTGTAGAATGCCTTTAAAACAATACTTTAGGCTAGAAATCGATAATGCTATGTATTTATGTCAGAAAAGATAAGATATTTTGAATCAATATAAAGGGCCTGTGACCAAGTGCACTGGGTTTACCTGTTTCTGAATGTAAAGTCAATATACATGACCCAGACTATGTAGAGAGAACTTGTCTCAAAGAAACCAAACTAATTCAAACTAAACAACCAAAACCAGCCTTTAAATGAGATCTATTTAAAGTGCTAGCAACATTTTCTTGTAAAAATAGGATCTTTCCCCTGAAAGTACCTGGAAACTGACAGATCTAAAATTGCCAAAACTTCTTTTTCTTGAATACAGAATTGATAGTTTGTTATTGTTTTTAGTTATGATATGCGCTCGTTGGTTTTTAACTGTCAACTCAACATACCTTGAATCACCTGGGAAAAGATCATTAATTGACTAAATCGGGATAACCTGTGGCATTTCTGTAGGGGATCGTCTTCATTGTTCATTGAGAAGGGGAATGCATCCTGGGTGTGGACAGCGCCATTTCATTGTCTGGCCCTGAATTGTACATCAGTGAAGAAAAGCCAGCTTAGCAGAGCAAGGAGACAGCACAGATACATTCGTCTCTGACCTTGTCTGTGGATATGCTATGAGCAGCTGTCTCTCCTGCCTCTGACTCTCCCACAGTGATAGACTGTAAATGGGAATTGCATGCAGAATAATCCCTTCCGCCCTCAATTGCTTTTGTTCAGGAGGTTTTGTCACAACAGAAACAGAACCAGAATAACACATGAGATAATGGTTTCACTATAGTTTTTGCACACATACCTTTGCTGTTGGACCTTGCCCATATTTGCTCGCCATTCTCCCCTGCCCATCCCCCTCCCTGCTCTCCTTCCTCCCCCACAAAGTCCCCTTCAGCTCTCTTGGTGTAAATACACACTTTCCTCCTCCTCTTGCACCCCACCCCCCACTCCTCTTCTCTCTATCTCCCTGAAATCTGGATCCTAAATCAGAGAGAAAATATGTGATGTCTTCCCGTCTGTCCCTTTAGAACTCCCTGCCTCACAGCTCTTGTTCTATTTTCTTCTCATTCATATATATCTATATATATACATGAATGACACATGTTTCCACATATAAAAAGATATGCAATATTTGTCTTGTGTAATCTAGCTTATTTCACTTAAGCATTGATCTCTAGTTTCTGCCATTTTTCTGAAAGAGACATAATTTTGTTCTTCTTTATAAGAGTTGAATAAAACGCCAGCATATGTATTTTACATTTTCTTCATCCAGTCACTGCCTGATGGTATCTAGTTAGGTTCGATGTCTTAGCTATTATGAACAGTGAAATAAATGTTGGCTGTGCAAGTACATAACCACCTACCTGAATATGTGCACAAAACACACACTCGTGTGTACATACACATGAACATGTAAGCATACACACACATGCTCATGTGTACTCATGCAAGAACATGTAAGCACACATACAGTCATGTGCGCACACACATGAACATATGTGAACACATATACACATACACAACACAACAATTCTTCTTGAGTGTTTTACAAGGTGCTATATGTGTGATCTTGGTGGCTTTTGAAGTTAACATGGTTCAAAAGGTATACAGAAGGAGCTTTTACTTTTGTCTACATTTTTTATTTTGTAAATGAGATTGAAAAGTAGTTTCTGAGGGTCATTATATAGGCTTACAAGTAAGAAAGGATAAAGCAGGTTAATCAAGGTCAAAGGAATTCTTATTACACATAGACCCCAATCAAGTCAAGGATATATCCTGACGCTAACAGTGACTATAATCTTGCTTTTGAATTGTTTTACAGAAAAGTGTATGTGTAAAGATGGCAAAGGAGGGCTGTCACAGAACATAAGTGATATGAAAACAGAGAAGGTGAATTCTGGGGAAGGGGTGAGTTTCTGAAGAGATGGAGGTGGAGTGGTAGGGAGGCCAGGGAGAATGGAGTGTTAACCAAATGAAAGGTGTGTGAAAACCCATTCAGAAATGGATTACTTGGCAAGCCAACTAAGAACACCTGAGAGCTAGAAGGATGATAGCTTGCATTAGGCTGCACCTAAATATCCATAGGTTAGTGAACAAAAACTCACTATCAGAAGCAACGTACCTTCTCTCTTGTTGTGGCTCAGTGAGGACCCATAGACTCCTAAAACAAAAGGCTCTTGGCATTCCTCTTGATTGTCTACCAGAACTAGTTGATAAGAAGACCCTACTGTTGAAACCACACACCTTGGGTGCAAAGTACAGAGAAATCAAACTGGAATTGAAATAGATACTCCCTCCAGGCTGGCCAGTTGTAATAGTCATGGAAGGTGGGATGCAGGGTACCAGGGGAGAGGAGGCATCACATGATCTTACCCAGCTAAGAGTCCTATATAATACACTACCAACCTACCAGAGAAGATGTGCCTACTGGTACAATGGTGACAACATTGTTATGGGGGCTGCCAAGCACTCTCTGGTTGATTTTGAGGCCCATCTCACAAGAGGAAATCCATCCCTGGTACTGTAACTGTGGTTAAAATCTCATGGAATTCACTACTCTTGATGAGCTAAGTTGAAGGTATGCCAAACTACTTTTTAAGTACTGAATGCTTATAGTAACAGACAAGTACTACTCAACTCTTAGCCTTCATCAGAGAAACTTCTTTTGGTAAGGAATGGCAAATGTAGAGATGCATGGCTTTCAGTGAGAGAGAACAAATGACGGTTCAGTGTCCAGCCTTAAATAGGACAATCGTTCCACCCCCTCTAAGACTCATGGGGCAGTGAGGAAGAGGGACAGAGAGAATGCAAACACTGTGAGAAAGGGAGACAGACTGCACCACTCTCTTCTTGGCATGGGACAGCCAATGCAGTCACGATTTCATAGCAGCAGTGGCTGCTTGCAAGAGGGCCTCAGAGGGCTGACCTGTCAAGAGTCAGCCTTAGCTTGAGCAGCAACCCATATGGCTATACCCCACCCTTCTGAACTGTGGGCTATTGAAGAGTATTAGTGTTGTAGCAGACATTCAGTTGTGCACCCATGAAAAACCTACCATGTAGTAATCCAATGGATAGTTTCAAGTCTATGGTCTCTCTCTCTCTCTCTCTCTCTCTCTCTCTCTCACACACACACACACACACACACACACACACACAGCCCTGGTTAAACTCAGTGGGTCACGAAGAAAAACAAAAAAAGCCATGAGTGTGGGAAAGCAACTTGCAGAGATAAGAAAGGGTGAGAGTGACAACAATCAGAACAATGTGTGATATACGTATATGCATATTTATATTATATGCATATTATATGTATAGTATATGCATATTGCATTATACGTATATTATATGTATATACATTCTTTGACAATTATAAATAAACACATATAATATATACATTTATTATATAAAATATGTGTAATTGTCAAAGAATAAATTTAATGAAAAAAATGTAAAGGTGAGAAAGGAATAAAGTTAAACTCAGTGGTTACCATACACTATGGCCTTAAGCATGGCTCTTCCTTTGTTCAGTTCACTGGGTCAAATCCCTGATTCCTGGATAGCAAGAGACTTAAGCCAGACCCTGGTGATGCAGGGCTTCTTTTTCTGTCCAGATCTCCTTAATTTCCCTTCTTTTTCTTCCCTGCTTCAATAGTGTTCTCAACTATTGCTACTGTAGCTACCGAAAGGTTTGCTTACACCCATGATTTTTTTCTATTCAAAAAATGTGTTTTTCTCTCTAAGAACTGGGTGGAAATTAAGGGTCATCTCATATATCCAATCATTAGATAAATTACTTGAATCACTGAAGGCCAGTGGGAGAGCCACAGGTTGAGAGTACTGAAAGAGAAAACAAACCTTCTAGAGCAGACACTTTCTTATTATCTTTCCCTTGAGAATCGAGTAAGAATCAAAGAAAGCCTCCTCTATGAAATCTCCCTTCTCCTGTGGGGATTGACGCAGGGCCTCAGGCATGCTAGACACCAGTGCTCTGAGCAGCACAAGCAGTCCTATTTGTGTCTTTTATTTCGAGACATGATTTCAACTGAATTGCTTGGGTTGGGCTCTGTAGGCTTTGAACTTCATAATTTTCCTGCATTAGCCTCTTGAGTAGCCCAGATTATGAGCTTATGACATCTTGCTCTAAATTTGTTGGAGTTTGGTAGGGTTGGTGCTTGGGATTCTAATCTTAGGTCTTCAGGATTGCATTAAGCACTTCATTGATGGAGCCCAGCCTTGGTGTGTGTGTGTGTGTGTGTGTGTGTGTGTGTGTGTGTGTGTGTGTGTGTGTGACACCCATGTGTTTGTACACCATGTGTATACACCTGTAGGAATGATGCTGCGTGTCTTCCTCAGTTGCTGTTCACCTTATTTTCTGAAACAGGGTCTGTGCTTACCGATTCTGCTAGCTGGTTGACCAGTGACCCTCGGAGATTCTTCTGTCTCTGCTCCCCAATCCTGATGTGCTGAGACCACAGCTGGGCACCACCTGACTACCTTTTATGTAGGAACTGGGGGTCTGGTCTCAGGTACTCATGTATCTGACAAGTGTGTGACAAGTGCTTTCCTGGCTGAGCCATCTCTCCAGTCTGCAGCTTTAATTAATAAATTCTATGAATTGAAAGCAGTGTGGCCCACAATTTTACAATTTTCCTGAAACAGAGGGAACTTTTGCTTTCTAAAATCAGGTGCACTGTCTCATATCGAGTAAATTATCCACTTAATTTACTGACAGTTTTAACGGCTCTGACAAATGCTGCTGCTGCGGTGCCACAATGGAAATGGATGCAGAGAGATGAAGTCTCATGCCGACAATCAGCAGCACAGCTTTCTGTACTGCAGCACTGCTCGCTGATGCTCTAGTGCAAGAGCAGAGTCAGGATGGCTGTCTAGGTCCTCCTGCTTTTGGCCCTCAGTACATGCTCAACAGAAAGGCAACTGCTACCATCTCCTCCTGCTGCTGCTTTTCCTCCTCCTCCTGCTCTTCCTCTTTCTCCTCCCCCTCCCTCTCCTCCTCCTCTTTCTCCTCTTCTTCTTCCTCTTCAGAAAGTCTTGACCCAGCATCTGCCCACAACTCACTCGAAAATAAAAGGTAAGTAATCTCAACCAGACTAGATTTTTCTTTGTGGTGATCTTCAGCCCTGGCTGTACATTAGTATTATCTGAAGAGAGATTTAGGATACAAAGGGCCCCACCCTAGAGCAATCAAGTCAGAATCCCCAGACATGATCCCTGGGGCAACAGGCCATTACTGTTTGTCTGGTCGGTTTTACCCTCTTAGGACTATTCTCCTGTGAAGCCACTTGAGACCAGTGCTGGGGGGGTTTTTGAATGGGAAGCCAGCACTTGGTATGTCTGGAAAAACCTAGCTGGGTGCCTTTGTTTTATCTTCTGCAATTGCATTTTCCTGAAAGACCAAATTCTCATTGGTTCTGTACAGGTCATGATAGTTATGGCAAGATTTATCCTATAATTAAGAATAAAATGAGATTTAATTTCTGAAGGAAATTATATTGTACTGTGTCGTAAATTACACTTCTCACTAGGAAATTATAAAATAAGAATTTAGCATTGGCTAGAATAATATGATGTTTAATTCTTTAAAATATATAATTAAAAGATAATTAGCCAACTAGGTAATAATTTGGTTAATTGCAATAACCAAATGATTGCTTCCATAATAAAGTTTACTTTTTACCATAGTCAGTAATAGAAAATATTTTCTAAACATCTAGTGGTATTTTGAACATTACATTGTTTTGTGAGTAAGTGGCCAATATTTGATTGATGGACTGACTTCTCGTAACCAATTTGTTATTGCGACTGTTGGTAAGGGTTGCTGGGTCAGCTAGGCAGGCAGGTGTTTCAAACTTAACTACAGTAGAGACAGGGAGGAAGAATGCATGCCTTGGGGCTCTTGCTTGGTTGGCTAGAAATGCCAGAGGTGGGGGGAGGGCAAGAGGGGGATGGGAAGTATTAATAAATATCTCCATTCCTGTTTCTTTGCCGGTGAGTTTGCCAAACCATCTTAGTGATTGCTGCTACACCATGGCATATATTTGTTCTTGAGTAACTATTCTGTAAGACTTTCTGGAACACGGGGTCTCATTTTGTAAATCATGCTGGCTGAGAGCCCCCAGTGCTTTTCCTGCCTCAGCTTTCCACTGTGCGTGCACTGCCGTACCTGGAAAAAGCCATTTCTGTAAATTCTTTATACTACGCATGACGTTTGCTAGGTTTCTGGGTGTTGAGTGGCCATCTTGAAGCTGCACGCTGGAAGGGTAGGTGTGGTGAGGCGAGTCACGAATGACGAGAGTTTGGGAACTGAGGCAACACCAAGTTCCTAAGAGAGACTGTTCTCAATTGATGAAAAGCCAGGGCTCCACGAGCTGCTGCAAGGATCCAAGCCCAGAATGTGACATCAGCAGGCAGAGCAGGAGGATTCAAACCAGCATCGCAAAGACTTAGAGTCTATCTTCTACTGCACCGTTTCCTCTAACATTACACACGCCAGTGGGAGGTGAAGCACGTGTTCTGCATACAAGCAGGAAGGAGGGAGGGAACAGCGTGAAATCATAGAATTTAGGACTGGAGAGCCTCACCTAGATTTGGAATTTAAAAAAGAGCTCTCCATAGAAGTGACTGAGTGGAAATGAGGGGAGACCTTGGGCCCCAATGGACAAAGATTGACACACCACCCACATTCACCCTCACCAGTAAGGATTTTAATACTAAAAATGATGTGGGAAAACCAGAGGATTAGTTAACTCTTCTATTCTGTAAATGGAGAACATTTATGCCAGCTCTTGGGAGACAGAGGCAGGAGGATCAGGAGTTCAGGGGCAACCTAGGCTACATAGTGAGAGCCTGTCTCAACCAACTAACCAACAAGCAAGCAAACCGTACAATTAAGATGTGGCTAACCATGTTCAGGGACATGGTCTCTTATGTCACACTTTCAATTTAAAAAAAAAAAAATATTTTGAGACAAGACCAAGTTGCCCATGAACACAGTATGTTTTTCCAAATTTTGTCAAGAAATTGTGCCAAAATTCAGTATAGCACTGAGTTTTTAGACCTCCCGTCTCATCTCTAAAGCAAAACAATCACCGTATAAATCCACCTTGCAATTTGATTTGCAAAAGAAAATTCTTTAATTTTTAATCCCATGGCAAACGACATCTCT